>CM051259.1:8132198-8204698 GCA_027921565.1 Artemia sinica | reverse complement strand
CTATTCCAAAATATAAATTACCAGTATGTCTATTTAAATGGGTGTCAAACGATGCCTTGTGGGCGAACTCCCTTTGACAGAATTTACATTTAAATGGTTTTTCCCCTGTATGTTTCCTATTATGAACTGCCAGTACCGCAAAGGCTCGGAACTGTTGAGAACACACAGCGCACTGATAGAAGCCACCTTTCTTATGGGTTGCGTAATGCTCCTTGATCGCTTTACCACTTGGATAGGATGTTTTACAGATGCTACAGCAGTAAGTACGACCACCTGCCAATATAAAAAAAAAATAAAGATAAAAAAAAGAAACCAAAATAAAGAAAAAAAAAAAACAGCCAAAAATAAAGAAAACACCGTAAATATCTGTGCATACAGCTTTAGAAATACAAAGGATAATAAAAAAAAATGAAAAATCATACATTTTATGGTCAATATTCTTCAACTTTCCATAAACGCCCTTCAGACTAAATATTGGTGAGGGGGAGGGAAGATCCCTCCTTCTATTGTGCAAGGTCGATAGTTGACATAGAATGATTCTAAATATTTAAGTCGAGAAATAGAGCATTTTTGTTAAAATCTGCATCCCCATTATCAATTGTTTTTACAGAGTAAAGCAACTGAACAAAATAGAAAATTTAGAACCAATTATTTATATTCTATTAAGCATTGGATAATGAAGTTACTATAAGAACAAATCCAAAAAGGGGTGATAAGATTTACGGGCCCTGCCCCAATTATGCCATAGTTTTGTGGTTGATATAATTTTACCTGTTTTTTTTTTCTTTAATTTGTAATTAATTTTTTTTTAATACAGATGGTTTTATGATTTGTTTTTTTTCATTGACTATTAAACGTTAGATGATAATACTTGAGAGTCAACCCCCTTTGCAATAAATATATCTGAGAATATCTAAATAAGGTGGTAAAACCTACGGGGCTAGAGCCTCAAATAGGTCACATTTTTTTGCTAATAACAATTTTAACTGTTTAATACTATTTTTAGCTAAAACTTTTTCCTTTTTCAAAAAGCTTTAGGCTTTCTTGTTTTCATTCAATAGAAAATGAAAAACCAATGGTATTGAAGAGAATTGAAAAAAAAAAAGGATATACTATACAGGTTGGATATTGAAGCTTGGCAGTTAAAGAAAAACGACTTCACAACTCAAAGATATTTCTTCATTTATCCCCTCCTCCCCATTTCGTATAGTAACACTAAAATACTTTATGAATGTGAAATAGTTCATAGATTTCATGTCCCCAGATGTGACTGCAATGTTCACAATACTGAAGAGAATGTTGGTAGTTTCCGCATTCTCCAAACAATAATTTGGTGCGCTTATGTCATTAATTAAAGTGTATTTTAGTTTTGTTTTTATTTCCCCATTATTTCACGAACGTCACAAATTCTGTGGGACGTATGTGAAAAAAAGAGTTAGCATTATGTATTTTATTATGCGGATGAAAGGAAAGCAAACTTTTACTAGGTTCAGTCGGGTAAAACTTAAACTGGCATTAATGTCAACGCCATCTATTGTCTGGCAACACTTAGCATTTTTTCAAGCTCTGTAATCGTTTTCTTTACAGGAACTGAGATCAGACACTTATTAATACCCTAATTTTTACCAACTACACTAATTAAATAAATTATTCTGATTATTACACGGGAAAAAATGCCAAGTGTTGCCAAACGCTAGACGGCGTTGACAGTTTTTCTTGTCGACTCTCTATGAGATTCAGTTCCAATATTTTGACCGATTTTCACAAGCTAATCAGTAAGCATTTGGCCCACACAAAAAGAAGTTTACGAAATGCGAAGAAATTTTGGAAATTTAAGGAAAAACAGATATTCGGTGTGGCAGAAACCATTTAAACCAATGGACATTATTTTTTTTCAAAGCCAATTTGAGTTTCAGTTCGGTAATTGTGTAAGAATTATTTCGCTGCAATGCTGAGCCGCTATTGATCAAATCCATAACACAAAAAGAGACATAAATGGAAAAAAATTATTCCTTTTGAATAAATTTTTGGTTTTGGTTGTAATGTATGAATCATCTGGCAGGAGAAGGTCCAAACCTTTTTTATATTTTTTTTTCTTTTTCAGATTTTTTCCCTTTTCTCTGTTCCCGATTTCTTTTGCTCGAATTTACCAATAATTCGCTTGTTTTTCACCTAGACCAGTACATACGGTAAATAAATATAGTTTTTTTGTCTAATTCAATTCGGAAGAATGTGAAACTACAGTTATTGTATTTTTATGTTTACTGTGTCTATTTTCTATTATTTCGTTTATGGATTTGATCGGATCTGATTACAAAATAAAATGCCTTTTATATATAATAATTCTGAATCACGATTTTCCTGGGAACCAATTCTTTGTTTCTTAGCTTTGAAGACACCTTGTTTTATACAGGCGATATATCTGTGTCGTCTAAGTTTGTCTTTTCCTTCTACT
Source organism: Artemia sinica (assembly GCA_027921565.1). Taxonomy (NCBI): domain Eukaryota; kingdom Metazoa; phylum Arthropoda; class Branchiopoda; order Anostraca; family Artemiidae; genus Artemia; species Artemia sinica. Next base: position 8,202,243 of record CM051259.1, on the reverse strand, counting down.
GGCCGTAGTCCCCTTTGCTTTCTTTCTCATCTTGTTTTCTTCATCTTCAGATTTCTCTTTCTCTTTATTTCCCCTTTGTTATCCATCTTGAGATCTCCCTTTCTCTTTATTTTCCCTTTGTTTTCTTCATCTTCATATTTCTCTTTCTCTTTATTTCCCATATGTTTTCTGGTTCTTGATTTTGTCACAGTTAATTCAATTAAATGGTGCACGATTTGAAACAAGTATGACGCATGGCAAAATACAGCCTTTAATAGGACGAAGCGGCATCTCTAAGACCCTATAGAAGGCTTAAAATCGAAGTTCCGTAAAGTAATTATTACATTCGGAAAGAACACAAAAAAAGGGATCTAGTGCCATGTTTACAAAATACATAGCCCAGTAATGGAAAATTCTCCATATTCACCCCTCTGGCAGATCTAATTTTTGTCCCTTAATTGTGTACCGCATTATCTGGGACATACTTCCTGCGTCTGCTCGTGTGCATCACTCTTTTATGACTTGAAGAATTAGAGATTTCTGGGTTTTGACCAATCTTTCTTTCTTTCTTTTTCACCCCTTTTTGTAGTTTATTATTATTAAGTATCCTTAAAGTATTAGTAGTTACATTTGGAATTAAGCATTGGCACTGTTTCCATTTTTATTTCTGTTTCTGTCTAACCTGTTTCTGTTTAAAAAAAAAAAAAAAAAAAAAAAAAAAAAAAAAAAAAAAAAAAAAAAAAAAAAAAAAAAAAAAAAAAAAAAAAAAAAAAAAAAAAAAAAAAAACAAACAAAACAGAAAAACAGAAGCAGGACTCTGTTTTTGTCTTACCTGTTTCTGTTTCTGTATAAAAAAAAAAAACAGAAGCACGAAATCTGTTTTTTGTCGGACCTGTTACTGTTCTGTTTTTTTTTTTAACCTTTGTTTTCCGTTTCTGTTTTGTTTTTTACCTGTTTTCTGTTTTTTTTTCGTTTAACCAAGTGCTTGCGTTTCCGCTATTGTTAAAGCTTGCTACCTTGGGGGGATTGAAGGTGTTAATGCTTTGGTCACTTCCTTCACCTTTGTGTAACCAATGTTCTCAAGTTCTGGGGAGAAATTGATGTAGAACAAGTTGTTGAATGTGAATCTGATGACAATGATGATGAACTGGAAGAAGGCTCAAGTAGAGAGCAAGAGACTGATGCAGACAAAGATAATCTACCCGACGTTATAGATGAGGATATTGCTAATACCGCGTCTGACATGGATGACCCTGAAAAGTTGGATGAAGAAAGTGCATGACATATGTAGATAGATAAGACTTATCTATCAAAAAATGAAATAACATCATTTTTTATACAATCCAAAAAAGGGCTTATCCTAGATTTGCCTCTCAATCACTCGGACTATCTGTCTTGGCTTTTTCTACAATTAGCCATGTCTTGATGCCTGCAAAATACTTGATTGAGAGGCTGAAACTACATCTGACTCTGTAGGCAGCACTAGAGACATAGTTTTTATTTTATTTAGATAGCTCTTGTAACTAATGCGTTTCAGCTAAGAAGAAACTGTAATCTAACTACAAGACATCCTCCGGAGATTGAGAACCTGTAGATCAATATCAAACAGTTCGTGGTAACGAACTGTAAGTAAGGAGTGACTCAGCTCAATAGTAACCAGAACACTAAAAAACAGAATTCTAATATCAATAGATACATCAAAGAATCAGTTTATTATGCTGATTCCAAATATACAAGATTCATCAATTTAGTGTTACACATCAAAAGTTACGAGCCTAAAAAAATTTGCCTGATTTTTGAAATAGTGGAAATCCCCCTAAAATTAAAGGAATCTTAATGAAAATTACACCATCAGATTCAGCGTACCACAGAACTCTGTTGTAGATGTTTCAAGCTCATATCTGCAAAAATGTGGAATTTTGCTATTTTTGCGAGAAGACAGGTCACAAATGAGTGTTTATTTGTTTTTTTTCCCAGGGCTGATTGTATCAAATAATGGTTCTAGAAGATCGGGAAAGGGTGAATTCGAACGGAAATTAAAAGTTCTAGTGCCCTTTTTAAGTGACCAAAAAGATTGGAGAGCAACTGGGCCCCTCCCACGCCCATTCCCCCCTCAAAATTATCTGATTAAAATTTTGAGATAGCCATTTTGCTAAGTATAATTGAAAAATCAAATATTATGTCTTTAGGTGTAATATGATCCCCCACAATCCGTAGGGAGAGGCCTGAAAGTTATAAAAGTCGCCCATTGTTTATTTATAGTATTTGTTATTGGGAAGTATACAGACATTTTCTTTTTTTTCGGGGGGGGGGGGGGGTGCTTGGGGTGGATTCCTATAGGGAGAATCTTCCTTGAGGAGGGAAATTTCTAGGGGGTGAATATTCCAGGGGAAATGTTACACTGGGGGGGGGGGGGGAAATTTGACAGAATTACTAAACGAAATTCTTTTTAACTGTTTTACATTCGCTTTGCCAAATTTTTCATGTGACGATGTGTTCTGAGGGGAATTATCTAGGGACTTTCTTCTTCGTGTTTTAATTTCCGGGAAATAATTTCCACGGAAGGGGGCATTTCTGAATTGATCGAGAAACTGATTAGAGATTAAAGTCTTATTCAAATGAAAGAATGCCAAGGAGAATTTTTCAGACTGAATCGTCCGCAAACAATTTTACAGGGAGGGGGTCCTCAGCGAGGATGGAACTGTCTGGAGGGAATTTTACGGGGGGGGGGGGGGGGTGAACTTTACGTTGGATACAATTTCACAGGAGGAGTTTTCCATAAGGGGGAGGGTTATATTTCAAAGAGGGTGAGCCAGATTTACCGGCATTATTTGAAAAAACGATCAGAAATGATTCCATCTATGAAGGGTTGTCCCCTCCTCAATACCTTGCTCTTTACGCTAAAGTTTGACTGTTTGTCCCAATTTTTAAGAGTGTCTAATGAGCATAGGGGGCTGTTTAATTAGAATAGGAAGCTTTTTTAAAGTGCTAACAGCTTTAGCGTAAAGAGCAAGATATTGAGGAGGGGGCAATCCTTCATATACGAAATAAATCTGCCAAAACTAATACGCAAATTTTGTTTTAATTTTTCATGTACGGTGAGTCAAATTCAAACCTGCATTAGTGGAAAACGTTCAGAAATTAATATAAAAAAAAGTTTCTTTAACTGAAACTAAGAAGTGATATTAAAACTTAAAACGAACATAAATTGTTCTGTATATAAAAGGGGCTGCCCCTCCTCAACGCCTCGCTCTTTACGCCAATGTTTTTATTGTTTTAAAAAAGTAGAGTGTGACAAAGAGTCAAAGTTTAGCGTAAAGAGTGAAGCGTTGAGGAGGGACATCCCCTTTCATATACAGAATAATTTCTGTTCGTTTTAAGTTTCAGTGTCGCTCCTTACTTTCAGTTAAAGTTACAGTTCAGTTACTTTCAATTAAAGAAACTTGTTTCTTTTATTTAATTAACTATAAATCTGGTCCAAAACAGAGCCAGAAGCTTGCAACACTGTTACCTTAGATCTTGGAACAAAATAAGTAAGGTGGGCAGTTTGCATAGAAGTGGAAAGGGCTTTATAGTACAAGTCAGTAGAAAAGTTGACTCTAGTGATTTATCAGTGTTTGTAGTCAACGAATTTTAGACACCAAGGATGCATCAGTAGCTGCAACCTAGTAAAGAGCAAATCTCGGCCAATAGTAACCGGAAATAAACAAAATTCTGTTTTTAGAAAAACCCTTCTATGCGAAAAAATATTTGATGCTGATTCAGCAATGTTAATTATTACCTCCATTAAACTTCAATGTTTATCTTAGCACAAAAACAATTTTCCCTTACTTCCGAAAACAGCTCGAAACCTCTCGAAAATGGCACTGAATTGAAATAAAAATTACACCATTGAAATCAGAATGATCGGAAACCTGTAACCCCCACCCCATAAATGAAAGAAATTCGTATTTTAGCATGGATAGTGCAAGCAATCTAATGTGCAAGAACAACTGATGGAACACTCGAAACACGAAGTGTTTCTAAGTGACAAGTTCAAAGTTTGAACCTCAGTTTGTTTTCCATTTTATTCAAAGCTGTTTGTGCTTTTGTATTTAAAAGAAAAGCTTATTCCTTTTATTTCAGACTCTGTTGTTCAACATCTTGAGGTGGCAAGAACGAAATTGTGTTGTGCCCAGGTCCTCTAATGGGTTTTAGTGTCGCCTGTGCAGTCGGGGTCGTATTGTATGCACATGTGGTTGATTAAAAATAAGATAGATTAGTGGATTTGGGATGGTTTCAAGGTGGTTTCTTTATACAAGCTCAGGAATTACAGTGTATAACTCGTCCAGTATAGATGACAGGGAGCAACATCTTTAAAAAGAGGAGAGATAAGCAAAAAAAAAAAAAAAAAACAGCAGTTAAAACAGGTGTTTTCTGTTTTTCCAAAAACAGAACAGAAAGTAGAAACAGGTCACCTGTTTTTGACGGGCCTGCTTCTGTTCTTTTTTTTATGTTTTTTTTTTCTGTTTCTGTTTTTTTCTGAAAAAAAAAAGAAACAGTGCCGATACTTGTTTGGAATATCCTCAGATGTATTATCAGGCGATTCGATACCTTAAAACATCATTGTTGAGCCTCGACGTCGGCTGACTGTCTCAAAGGCAAAGGGTCCATTAGCAAAATCTTCCAGGGGACTATTTATCATTGAAACCTAGTGAGAATTTGTGATTTTATTTTGAAATTTGATTGAAAAGACAATGGAATTCTGTCGGCAAAGTTTTCAATCAAAGCGGGTTGAACCACAGAAAATCAGAAGAGCTGTAAAATTAAACAAATCTTTTGAAGTCGTTTTTAGGGATTTTCGTAGCAGGTATATTAGAAAATTTTTAGGGACAACTCTTTCCTAATAAAAAAAAAAAAAAAAAAAAAAAATCGGCTCTGTTTGATCGGAAAAACAAAATCTACACTTCTTAATGATATAAGTATCCCTAAAACCAAATATCTCTATCTCCGGCACAAAAACAAAAGAAGTTACAAATTTTTCTAAGATTTCAAGAAAAGTAGGTGTTGACATTTAGTTTTATTCGGATCACTTATCCCAACTCTACAAGTTATGGCAAGACTGCCCAATCAATTCTAAATAGTTCGGCCACACAAACTAAAAAAAAATTATAATGGACGAGATAGGCTGATCCCTTATAATATCGACCCTTTAAGCCTTGCGGGAAATATCGATTTACTTACGTTGTTTAGCATTTATTCTTTGTAAAATAAATAAAAGTCTGTTAACAGATCTTACCTTCGTCTTTTTTATCTGTTTTTAAGGCATCCTTTTTCAACCGCTTTCTGAGCTTCTTTTGTTCAACCCCCCTCTCACCATCGTCATAATCATCTTCATCAACTAAAAAATCGTCCAAAGAGCTCTCTTCTTCGTCCGTTAATTCGTTCTTTTGGCTCAATTCATTTTTGGGGTAGTTATCACCAGCAATATAGATAATTCTAGAATCAATTGTGCTCTCTATTGCTGCATCATTCCGCATTTCAACTGATGTTTCATCGTTCATCAGGTCCTTGGAATCATTGTAGTGATATGCTACTTCTTCACTAGCAACTGCAGAGGGAGCTCTTTCGTGTTGAATGCAGTCTGTTCTAGAAGGTTCAATGTTAATTTTCCTAGGGCGACCTGGTTTTGAACCAATTTTGATAGGATTCCGTCTTTTCGGTGGGGGTGCTACAAAATACTGAAGCTCTGAATCAACATTGTCTTCGTCACGCGAACGGTTTAGATGCCCTGAAGCTTTCTAGAAAAATTATTTATTTGTTTAGGCTATAGGCTATAACTGAGCATATAACATTTGTAACTAAAATTGAAAATCTAGTAAACATATAAAAACCTAAAAATTTGGCGTCAACAATTTGAAAAATTTTGCTAACAATTGATAAATATGTGCAGATTAATTTTGATGTACTAAATTGAAAATCTAGTCATCTTAAAAACCTAAAAATTTGGCGTCAACAATTTGAAAATTTTGCTAACAATTGGATAAGAATATGTGCAGATTAATTTTGATGAGGTTCGAAATTAATTTTAGCTGGGTTTTGTCTACCTGGTGGGGTACTATAAAACGGTGTAGTTCTAGGTCATCATCATCTTTGTCTTTCGTCACGAGAAAGGTTTGAGGTTTCTTCAAGGTTTTTTTACTTGGTTACACTAGATGCCTTTTATCGCGAACTAGAAAGCGAAGCTGGCTTAGCCTTCCATTGTTTATTTCCATTATTCGCGGCAAGCGGAAAGCTGCCTGACCGTTTTTCGCGAGACAACAAAAGTTGGCTAGGCATGGAAAGTGAATCCATCTAAGTGGTGGGAAGTGTTTCTGGCAACTAGTTTTTGGCATTTAAGCCTAATTATTACGCTCATGACCTTAATAAAACTTCCAATTTTGACTTTTTATTTCTTCGAGTTTTCTTCGAGAAACCTCGGGAGATAATTACTGAGACAAATTAATAACAATATGCATAAAAATTAATTATTATAATAGAGTATGGTCTATTTTTAAATAACTTGCTTTTTCACTCGTTATTTGCAGTTAGCCGATGTAATTTTCCAAGCCTGCCTTAGAAGTAAGCTTTACTTTCTATTGTTTTTTTTTAGCTTTACTTTTTTAAGCTTTACTTCTTAGTCCCGTTAGGACTAAGAAGAAAGTATAAACCATAGATAATTTACAGGAGGAACAGAAACTGCTTTAAACTGTCCAAGGACATCAAACAAAGACTTATCAAGTTCATGAGTTTCCTGTCTATCTTACGCGAAATTATGAACGGCTAAAACACATTTTTACAAAATAAGTCCGCATATACCTTACTACTTAGTCCGTTTGCTCTATGTTGTCTAACAAGTTCTATGCAATTAATTTCTCATTAAGTGTGCTGCGTTCGAAATTCGGAAACGATATCGTTATCGATATCTATGCATAATCGTGCATCGTTATACGAACAAGAGTGTGTTTAGTACCCTTTCCCCTTAAAACACACTGACAATTAAACAAGTTTCTGAATACAGTTCACTGGATAAAAAATGTTCACCCCTACTCCAAGAATGTGCTTTTTATTTTTGAAGGGGACAGAAGCGTGGGGAGTGGTTGCTCTTTATTTTTTACGAATTTATCGACGGGACTACAGAGCAAGCTCTAGTACAACCAGTCCGAATATTTGGAAAATTTCAATCAAAAATTTGCTAATCATCAAATTCGGTCTAGACCCGGGTGGTATATTTCTTTTTAAACGCTTTTTTGCCTGTCATTCCAAGTAAAATAACGGTCCTGTGCAATAATCGATTCAAAATAAGACCTATAAATAATATGACATTTTCATTAGTCTCCAAAGATTTTTGCCCTACCCTCTTTAGTTTCTGAAAAATTTAGTTTTTTGGTAATTTCGTTGGATTTTTTTTTTGTATTTTCATTGGAAAACGTAAAATAGAGCAAATTTCTTTTTTTTAGGTTAGGGGGGGGGCTGTTCTCTCTAGATTTTGTATCTAGAAAAGAAAACTTTTAAGGCATATTCATTCAAAAAATTAAAAAGCCTGGAATAGATTTCAATTTAAGACATTTTGCGCATTTATCAAATTTGCAATATATTTTCTTTGTTATGCTCTAGGCGCGAGAGCCACAAGGGAGGCACCACGGGGATGGACTCTCTGGGAAACAAGAAGACATTAGAAAAGTCAATCGATAGAGGCAAATAAGGAATGCTCTAAAATCCAGGTAAAAAACTAAACACCTGGGGAAATTTCCTGGCGGCAGTCATGGCCGAATCCATAGGTCACTCCTGTTAAAAAGTCTAAATCAACCCTATCATTATAAAGATAGAAAAAACTGCAGTTACGGGCTTCCATCTTTTCCAATTTACCATATTTAATATAAAATAAATTACGCTTGAAATTTGAACATAGTTCAACTCTCCAATGTCCACACAGATCACGTACCAATGAGATGAATTATCAGTACAGTAGTTGCATATAATTTAGTGCCTCGAGACTTACTTTACAGGCATTACAGCGTGCTTAGGCTGGACATCGAGCAAGAAAGATTTCCCTTTTTCCAAGTCGATTACCCCCCCCCCCCCTCTTTTACCTTGCCTCCCTCGTTCTGCTTCAATAGAAAATTCCCTACTTCCACCAATAAAATTTTACTTTGAAAAATACAGTAAAAGTTTCATCTCTTAGATAGCTGATGTGTTAGGTAAGTGGATACCCTGCCCCTAACTTTCTTTTTAACTTTCGATTGTTTAATGTTTAGTTCGATTTTTTTTTTTAAAGTCTCACCTTTTTCTTTTTTAATAAATTTTGTCTTTTGTTTTTTAGTCACGAGACAAATCTGTAATTGCTCTTAATTGGTTCTCCCTTTTAGTCCTGCTGGTTTACTTTTTTTTCTTTTTTTACAACTACCACTTTGACATTTTGAAATTATTTTTTTTCCTTACTAGCCCTATTATATTGGCTTTTTTTATGTGTTTATTGACTCAAAATTGCAAAGTCAGACCATCTGGGCTTGTCATAAGACCTTTCTTCCGATATCTTATCAGCACATACAACATTTCCATCGCAATAATAACATCTTAGGTTACAAGGGTTATGTTGGGTATGCCCATTATATCCAACATGCGAATGGGGGTTATTCGTGCCTTTCACATTAGTGGTATTCTTTTAAATGATCCATCACAAACAACTCTACATTATTATGTTAAATAGCTTACTCTACAGAACAGCAAAGTACATCTGTAATCACTTTAAAGATATCAAAATGGGGACAAATCATTGACCGGGTCCGCATGCACAAGGAGAGGGGTGCTGGAGAGCCTTCCAGCCCCAGACCCCCTTTCACGCATAGCTTAGACATTTTTTTACGAGTTTTGTTATAATTAGACAGTTTCAAGACACTGTGTACTTTTTAAGCATTTTTCTCATCCCTCTTTCCCTCCATCCCCAAATAAATTCATATGCATGTCTGCCTGTTACAAGACCTCTTGCCTGTAGCTGACATATTCCCCTTACACCCGCCTACCATTTAAATAGTCTAATATATTTATTACAAGTTCAGTAAGGTAATTGAAATTGATTTTTGTAATTTTTAGCGTTCAAAGTCAATTTCAATAATTGAAAAGCATTCAAAAGCGTTTCCTGACAATTATTAAATTAAAATTTGCTTATTGTGCGTCAGAGCAAAATATGAGGCAATACGTTCTTTTATGAATAGAAAATTTTATTGTATTTATCTGTCAGGTTGAATTAAAGTTTTCCTATTAGAAGCTTCCTTAAAAGTTGCTAAGCTGTAATATTTTTAACTCTAATGATTATTTTCATTTTCAACAATAAATTTTGGTACCATAGGAACAACTTAGGTGTACAGGCGAGAGGGGAAGCTAGACCACTAAACCTAATCAAGTTGACCCATTCTTTCATTTTCAAAATTTCAATTTTACAAAATTTCAAAATTTCATTTCACATGTATGCAAACTAGGCGTCCTCGGAACAAGAGAAAAGATAAAAAATTAAAAAATCTAAACTAAAAACAAATAAAACCACCATCAACTTTGTTTTTCTCATCGAAGTAACTTAACAGCTTCTTTGCCCTACGTGGATCAGTTGCGACAATTGTATTAATATTGGTGGTGTTTTTTTTTTTAATCTTTGTTTCTCTTTTGCCGAGGGACGCCTAGTTTGCATACAGGGAAATATCCGCACTGTTTTAGTCTTTCAATTTTTCTATCTACTGGCCGCAGTTTAATTTGTTGTCTTTTAATTGAGTTTTTACCTCTCTTTGTTTATTTTTGTCATGGCTGACCAGTTCAGCTTAAGAACTTTTATATGTTAACAGCAGAATAAAAAAATTAGGCTGATACAATTTTGCTGACTGAACTACAGAAAATTTATGTAAACAACGGGCGAATTGCGTAACTTACATCTCTTACCCCAAGGGCAGTCTGGAAGGAGGCAGGTGGCATCACCCCAGAGGCATAGTTATTAAACCTCTCAACTATGCTGAACAAAATGGTTACCTCAAAATTTTGATCAGATGCCTTTGGGGGAAAACAAGGACGGGAGGGGCCTGGATACCCTTCAATTACTTTTGACTATCAAAAAGGGAACTAGAACTTTCGATTTCCAATCGAATGAGCCTCTTCCTAAGTTTCTACAACTATTCCTTCCATACGAAGTGACTAAGTAAAAGCAAATTAAAAAATCCAAAGAGCTCACTTCACTCTTTACTTTAGCAGGGCAATAGCACTGCCTGTAAACTACCACAACATACTGTCACTCCAGGTTGACTCAGTTATTTCCTTTTCGGGGATGTAAAGGCTTATGGTTAAATATTGAACAATAAATCGCAACCAATAATCTCAGTTTCCCTTCCTCATAAAGCAAGACGCGTTCCTCCAGGATTTTGCCACACAACTACTGGTAAGCATCCATTGTAGATGCTGATCTGAATTATAAACGGCAATTAATTTATTAAATTTTCTACGAAATATGTTCAATGATGAAAATACGAAAAAAGTTCAACTAGTTGAATTTCTTATTACTTTTGCCATATACTTACTTTAGCAGTCCGTCCCCCGGACCCCATTCTTATTAAACTTGGATATACTAGCAAAAGTACTTAGTTAGCCATATACTCTCTTAAAACATTATTATGTTGCAAGGAAATCCTTACATTCCTCAAAGTGCTAATTGAAGGTAAGCTAATTGAAGGCAGTAATTCAAACTAACTTAAAACTTACGTTATCTGCTACAATTTCCGTAGTGTTTACGTCCAGATCAATTTCTAAGTCTTCTAGCAATGACTTGAAAGGATCAACATATTGTTTGTCTAAAACTGTTGTACCAGTGTATAATAGGCTAATGAGGGATCTAACCAACTGAAGTCTGTAAAATAAAAGACAAAAGTAAATTTATTAGTTGATCAGTCGTATTGCTTGTCTACAATGAAAATGGAACAAGCTAACAAACAGGCTAACAAAAGATCTAACCACCTCACCTCTATGAAATGAAAAAGAACAAACAATTTGACCACTCATATGAAATGAAAAAGAACAACACAATTTGACCATCATAAACTAACTACATAACCATCAAAGGTTATCAAAAGAAAGAAATTGCAAAGAAGAAAGGTATACTTGCCCGCTTTTCAAAGTTAAGGATGATGATTTGGTACATTGCTTGAGCTGGTGCGAGTGACTCTACGATAAGGGAAGGGATAGAATAGAATTTATTTGCATTTAAAAGCCCATAGGCTATGACAAAAAATATAAACAAAGAACAATTGCAAAGAAATTGCACAAATCATAACAAAATCCAACACAAATCTACTTCTATGATTCATCGCGATACGAAGGAATCGCGCCAAGTTTCTGATACCCATAAAACCCTTATCCGCACACACTCTCACGAACCACTCAAGATCAAAATCCCCCCCCCCCTAGCAAACACTTCAAGTCTGCAATCTCTCAGCACCTCACATTCACACATCAAGTGATATACGCTCATCTAAGCCGATCCAACTAGGACCCAGCCTTTGATCTTTCCCTCCCGATAAACTTTCTTCTTTGGCCCAGCGGCAAACTATCAGCCTTCATTTCAATTAATAAATTTATTTCTTTTTTATTCAAACCCATCTTAAAAAGAATAAAACTTCACTCCAAATCTCCTTCGATCGACAAAAAAGACCCAGTGAATTCGAAAGCGAACGCTGGGCCTACCATGCTTGTATTTCTTGGTCCTGTAAAATCCTTTCAACTAATCCGCTTACTTGGTCCCCATATCCTCAAGCCCTAAGCCATCTCCCCATATAAGGCTTAGTTCACACTGATCTAAATACACTCTTAACTTGCCGCCTTCATCAGCCGCCGCACCCTAGTAATCACTAAAATTGGGATATTGGGAAAAACTGAGTTGATACTCCCCGATGTCGTACTTCACCATATTTTATTTATTGAATGGCGAGGCATCTGGATATTAGGCTTATTAAAAGAAAATCTTAGGGTTCAGTAAATATAGTGTTTCATTGATGCGTTTTCTGACGATCATTGATCTATGTTTATAATATTTGTGCTTTTCTTGTGTATATGCTTGAAGTTTGGCTTTAAAATACACTATCTTAATCCAAAAAAAGGTAATCATAGGCAGCGCAACAGCGCTGCCTAACTAAAGAGTGATGTGAGCACAATGTATTATTTGTTGATTTTTTGGTTTGTTTGGTTTTCTAAGACCAGGGCACTTTGTATCGAAGGAGTTGTCGTAGAAACTTCGAAAAGGGCTCATTCGATTGGAAACTGAAAGGGTTAGTGCCCTTTTTAATAGTCGAAAGTGAATGGAGGGCAACTAGTCCCCCTGCCATCATTACCCCAAAACACATTCAATCAATATTTTGAGATAGCCATTTTGTTCAACGTAATTAAAGGTCCGGAATTATGTCTTTGAGGATAACAACCCCCCACAGCCCTGAAGGCAAGGGTTGTAAGTTATGCCCTGGGGACATACAAGGTTTATATAGAAAGAGTGATCGTATGACCTTCAGAGGGGGCTCATTGAATTGGTAATATGAAGTTCTTGTGCCCTTTTTAAGATTCAGGGTGATCGGAAGGTGGAGTACCCCCACATCTCGTATTTTCTCGAAATGCATCCGACAGAAATTTTGAGATGGCAACTTGTTGACGTGAAAACTTTGAAAAAGGCTCATTCGATTGGAAATTGAAAGGGCTAGTGTCCTTTTTATTATTCAAGAGCAATTAGAGGGCAACAAGAACCCCACCCTCATCAATTCCCAAAACACATCTAATCAAAATTTTGAGCCATTTTGTTCAGCATCAGAAGTTCCAGTGCTCTTTTTATGAGTCAAAGTGATCAGAGGGCAGCCACCCCCCCCCCCTTCCGTGTCATATTTTCCGCAAATACATCCGATAGAAATTTTGAGATAACCATTTGTTCAGAAATAGTCCAAAGATCATATAATAAGGCTTTGGGGATGACAGAATCCCCTACAGTCTAGGGGTAAGGGTTGTAAGTTATGCCCCAGGGGCATATAAGGTTCTGTGAAAGGGGTGGTCGTTTGAACTTTAGAAGAGGTTGATTGATTGGAAATGTGTAGTTCTAGTTGCCTTATAAGAGTCAAACATTATGGAGAGCAACTAGCCCCCCCCCCCCCCCTAAATCCTCTTTTCCCGAAACGCATTCAATTGAAATTGTGAGATAGCCATTTTGTTATCGATAGTCCAAAAATCATATAACAATGTCTTTAGGGTGGATACAATCCCCTAGAGCCCATGAGCAAGGGTTGTAGGTTATGCTCCAGGGCATATAAGGTTTTTATAAAACGGTTGGTTGTATAAGCTTCGGATCGGATGGAGCTCATTTGATTGGAAGTCTTAAGTTTTAGTCTCCTAATTAAGAGTCAAAAATGAATGAAGGGCAGTCAGCCCCCCCCCCCCAAGCCTATCATTCCCCAAAACATACCCGATCGAAATTTTAATACATCCATTTTGTTCAGACTTGTTGAAAGGTCCAGTAATTATGTCTTTGGGAATGTCAACCTTCCCACAGTCCTCAGGGCTGTAAGCTAGGCAACTAGTTCATTGTTTACACATAGTATATGTTACTGAGAAAGGTATGCATGTTTGAACTTTACTTTCCAAGAAGACGAAGGGCATTCAGATAAGCCTTTCAGAGAATGTCGAGGGGAGTGTTGAACTAAATCAAAACCCGTTATGTGTATAACGATTGTCAAAAGTATGTAACACAGGAATAACTGAGTATCTTAATTTGGAAAATTCAGGAAATGATAAGGGATATGATCAAATTGACAATACTTGCATGCTACGAATACTACTACAACAACCACCGCTACTATTAAAAGATTGCTCCATTAGAGTATTGAGGGGAAATTCGAACTAAATCAAAAGACGCTATGTGCATGCAGATTGTCAATAATAGCGTATCTCAAGAATTGATTTGGGTATTGAGTTGGAACTTCCAGAGAATACTTAAAGAGGAAGAACGTCTCAGCAAAAAGGCAATATGTGCACACTACTGCTAATACTACTGTTACTGCTACATTTATTACTACTACTACTACTACTACTACTTCTACTTCTATTGCAACTACTTGTAAAGTTAAGAGCTTTGAGAGGAAATTTTCAAGAAGTATATCAAGATACAGGTTATCAAAAGGACACACCAGCAATGTCATAGCAATGGCTAATTGTATTAGTTGAAACTTCATCGACTGAATGAGAGGGATGTTCTATTGACGAAAAGGCAATATGTTAATACTATTAATGCTAGTACTACTACCGCTATTCAATACTTAGACCACTATTATCAATACTACTACTATTACAACTATGCCTAAGGGTACGAAGGTGAAATTTTCAAGGTATTTCGAGGGGGAAGGTGAACTGAATTACAACACGTCGTCTGTACGCAGGTTGTCAAAAAGGTGTAACAGCAATATGTTAAGAACAGTTTGGTGTGTGAAGTTGAAAATAACAAGGCTTGTTGTGACGGATCTTGAACTAACCAAAAGAAAATATTTGCATTCTAATGCTACTGCTTCTTCTCACACTACTTGTACTACTGTTACTAGTGTTACTACTTCTATTACTACTACTGCCACTAATGCTTATGCTACTACAATTAATTCTACTGCTACTACACAGGTTGTCAAGCAGACGCAACAGAAATGCTTCAGGAACGGTTGATGGTATTAAGCCAAAACTTTCTGCGTGCGTTGAAGAGGATATTGAAGAAACCAAAGGTGCAATGCGCATACAGCTACTAATGCTGCTATAACTATTGCGACTGTACAAGCTAAGGGCATTAAGGTGAAGCTTTTGAGGAATATTTAGGCGGATATTGAAATACATCAAAACAAACTATGAGCATTTGGACTTTCAAAAGGTGACAAAGCAATATCTGAAGAACAACTTATATTATTAACTTAGCCCTTTAAGGGTAAGTTGTGGGGGATTTTTAACTAGCCAGAAGGCACTATGTATATACTTTTAATACCACCATTACAGTTACTGGGAATAATAACGCTAAGAGTATTGAGGTGAAACTTTAGGAAACGTTTAGGAGGATTTCAATCAAACAAAAAAAATGTATGCATGCAGGTTTTCAAAAAAGCATATAAGCAATACCATAAGTAACATCAATCTATAATTACTAAAAATATCACTGAAACTTGTAAAGGAGCTAATTAAATTCAAAATCAAAAGGTCAAGTGCTCTTTTTAAGAGTAAAGAGAGATTGGAGGGCAAATAGCCTTTCTTTCAAGCCCATTCATTTTCCAAAGGCACCCAGTCAAAATTTTTAGACACCCATTTTGTTCAGCATAGTAGAACGGTCCAGCAACTGTTTCTTTAGGAATATTGGGCATGTAAGCCCCCCCCCCCCCACAATCAAACTCAAAACGAGTAGAAATTAACATGAGTAGGGCTGATAACCCTCATGCCTTCTCAAGACCAGAACATAATTTGCGCTTTACTGAAAACAAAATGCACTTTAAATATTTTCACTTTCACAAGTAAAAAATATCAAAACTTTAAGGAATAAATATCAGTATATGTCAATTTGAAAAACTCATAAAATACAAGTTAACTCCTGTTAAAAAAAAGCACAGAAATGAGCTAAGTAATCGAGACTTGGCTGAAAGTTTGTTTATCAGTAATGATACTTGCTGTTACATTGTCAGTAAGAGGGAATTGCGGCCAAAATGCATAAGAAAAGAAACTGATTGGGGTTCTGCGTCTGCTATGCAAAGACAGTAGTCAGGTATCTCTCTTTGTTTCAAAGATCAACATTCATCAACATGTATTATATATTAAGAATTCTGTATATGACCAAAGTAATGCTCCTCCAAGAACTTACAGCCCAAAATTTGATAATTATGTGTGTCGTTTTTTGATAATTATGTTTGATAATTCGATTATTATGTATGGTGTTTTTTGATATTTATGTTTGATAATTAATAAGTGGTTTTTTTTTTGTAAACACCACGTAATTATTAGGCGTTTTAAATGGGGCGGTAATCTAAAAAGCTGAGTAAAAGATGCTTTTGGAAGAAGTCCAAAGGAATTGGGAGGTTTACATATTCTCGATTTTTGAAAAATGTGTCAAAATATGCTTGTCCAAATGACAATTTAATCTTTAAATGGACTACAGGAACACTTTGAAATGGCCAGATAGTTTCCATCCTGATGTTGTAGCAACTGCAAGAGAAAGGGTCTCTCATGACAAATAGTATAGTATAGTATTCAAAAAGGTAAACCAAAAATATCAAAGATAGCATCAAAGAAAGTATAGTATCAAGGTCATATACATATTAATTCATAATAGACTGAAGAGAGCGTGTTTTGGAGAGCTCCTTACACTTTTTCTTCAGATAGTATCACTGATCAGAAAGTGGTTTCTCCCCCTACTATACAGTCCTAGTAAACAGAGATAAATACTGCAGCTTTCATAAAAGTTTCAATCCTGATAACTGCAAGATAAAGGGTTTCTCACAACAGATAGTATAGAATCAAAAACGGTAATATCAAAAATATCAAAATATCAAAGATGGTATCAAAGAAAGTATAGTATCAAGGTCATATATATAGTAACTCATAATAGACTGAAGAGAGCGTGTTTCAGAGAGCTCCAGTCACTTTTTCTCCAGATAGTATCACTGACCAGAAAGTGGTTTCTCCCCCAACTATACCATCCTACTAAACAAACAGAGACAAATGCTACAGCTTTCATAAAAGTTTCAATCCTGATAACTGCAAGAAAAAGGGTTTATCACAACAGATAATATAGTATCAAAAAATATTAAAATATCAAAGATAGTATCAAAGAAACTATAGTATCAAGGTCATATACATATTAACTCATAATAGACTGAAGAGAGCGTGTTTTGGAGAGCTCCTTACACTTTTTCTTCAGATAGTATCACTGATCAGAAAGTGGTTTCTCCCCTACTATACAGTCCTAGTAAACAGAGATAAATACTGCAGCTTTCATAAAAGTTTCAATCCTGATAACTGCAAGATAAAGGGTTTTCTCACAAAAGATAGTATAGAATCAAAAACGGTAATATCAAAAATATCAAAATATCAAAGATGGTATCAAAGAAAGTATAGTATCAAGGTCATATACATAGTAACTCATAATAGACTGAAGAGAGCGTGTTTCAGAGAGCTCCTCACACTTTTTCTCCAGATAGTATCACTGACCAGAAAGTGGTTTCTCCCCCAACTATACCATCCTACTAAACAAACAGAGATAAATGCTACAGCTTTCATAAAAGTTTCAATCCTGATAACTGCAAGAAAAAGGTTTATCACAACAGATAATATAGTATCAAAAATATTAAAATATCAAAGATAGTATCAAAGAAAGTATAGTATCAAGGTCATATACATATTAACTCATAATAGACTGAAGAGAGCGTGTTTTAGAGAGCTCCTCACACTTTTTTTCCACACTACTGGCAAATTACTAGGTTGTGTGAAGCAGGCAAAACCAAGTTTTTACTGAACTCTATTACTAGCTTCTGTTCCATACTCAAATGCTTCTCCTTCTCAAAACTACTCACAGTACTCACACAAACATATTCTCATATATTCTAGTTCTCTACTGTAATTATTCTTATGCTTCTCCTTCTCAAATACTACTCACAATACTCACACAAAATACTCTCATATATTGCTAGCTTCTTGCTGTCATTATTCTTATGCTTCTCCTTCTCAAATACTACTCACAGTACTCACACAAACATTCTCATATATTCCTAGCTTGTCTACTGTCATTATTCTTATGCTTCTCCTTCTCAAATACAACTCACATACTCACACAAACATACTCTCATATATTACTAGCTTCTCTACTGTCATTATTCTTATGCTTCTCCTTCTCAAATACTGCTCGCAGTACTCACACAAACATACTCTCATATATTCCTAGCTTCTCTACTGTCATTAGTCTTATGCTTCTACTTCTCAAATACTACTCACAGTACTCACACAAACATACTCTCATATATTCCTAGCTTCTCTACTGTCATTATTCTTATGCTTCTCCTTCTCAAATACTACTCACAGTACTCACACAAACATACTCTCATATATTCCTAGCTTCTCTACTGTCATTATTCTTATGCTTCTCCTTCTCAAATACTACTCACAGTACTCACACAAACATACTCTCATATATTCCTAGCTTGTCTACTGTCATTATTCTTATGCTTCTCCTTCTCAAATACAACTCACAGTACTCACACAAACATACTCTCATATATTACTAGCTTCTCTACTGTCATTATTCTTATGCTTCTCCTTCTCAAATACTACTCACAATACTCACACAAACACACTCTCATATATTGCTAGCTTCTCTGCTGTCATTTATTCTTATGCTTCTCCTTCTCAAATACTACTCACAATACTCACACAAACATACTCTCATATATTGCTAGCTTCTCTGCTTCATTATTCTTATGCTTCTCCTTCTCAAATACTACTCACAGTACTCACACAAACATACTCTCATATATTCCTAGCTTGTCTACTGTCATTATTCTTATGCTTCTCCTTCTCAAATACAACTCACAGTACTCACACAAACATACTCTCATATATTACTAGCTTCTCTACTGTCATTATTCTTATGCTTCTCCTTCTCAAATACTGCTCGCAGTACTCACACAAACATACTCTCATATATTCCTAGCTTCTCTACTGTCATTAGTCTTATGCTTCTACTTCTCAAATACTACTCACAGTACTCACCCAAACATACTCTCATATATTCCTAGCTTCTCTGCTGTCATTATTCTTATGCTTTCTCCTTCTCAAATACTACTCACAATACTCACACAAACATACTCTCATATATTGCTAGCTTCTCTGCTGTCATTATTCTTATGCTTCTCCTTCTCAAATACTACTCACAGTACTCACACAAAACATACTCTCATATATTCCTAGCTTGTCTACTGTCATTATTCTTATGCTTCTCCTTCTCAAATACAACTCACAGTACTCACACAAACATACTCTCATATATTCCTAGCTTCTCTACTGTCATTATTCTTTTTAGATGTCTGGTGGTGGTGGTTTACCTAATCAAGTGTGATGTACCTATTCAGGTGATTTATCTCTGGCTTTTGCTAATTTGTAACTAAGTGTCCTGAGAACAAAACAATCCATTTCTGTTCAAAATTCCGATTCTCGAAACATCTTTTTCCAATCTGCATAATTTTTTCTGTTTTTTCTAATGGCCTATGCAGGGAATTTGTACAGCCTCTGCTTACCAACCTCTGTTGATAAGCAGCCTTGGTTGCTTACCAACATTTTTATCCTAAGTGACATGATAACAATTTCAAGATAACAGGTCACAGTTGACTAAAAAATTTAGCTGATATAATTTTGACTGAACTACAGAAAATTTGAAATGTTTCAAAGTGTTTTCCCTGAATAAGTTTTAAGAACTAGAATAATTTTGCCCATAGTTTGCACACCAAAGTTCTTCCAGGCTCATAATGATTAAAATAGAAAATAGTTATAACAAATTACTGTAGATCAGGCAGAGTGACGTAGTATTGAAATCCCTCAGGAAAGCCATTGAGTGCCGAGCAAAATACAGGACTCATCTGTGCTATAATAAAGCTGTGAGCTTGAATTTGTCCATCACTGCAGACTATGGTCATGTCAGTAGAGATGCCACTTAATTCCTTCAGCATATTTTCTATTATACGTGAATGCTTATCATTGGACAATTTCACTGTCTTTTTCAGCTCTTTATTTTTTTTAGCCATAGTAAATGACCTGCAACTGAAAACAAAAGGTTCAAGAGCAGTTCAAACTCAACTGGATATAAAAAAAGAGTGACAAGTTTAATAAAAAACCCAAAGAAATATCACCCAAAAACAATTTTGACCAGATACCTTTAATATTAGCATCTAAATTTGGACTGAAGAGTCGAAACACGTTAAACTGATTCAAATTAGAAAAAAAAAAAGATTGCTTAGAACAAATATCATACTTAATGCAATAGTTTTGACCTAGAAAAGAGAGGGTATCTGTCATGTATTTTTTTTATTTGCTGTCGTCCCAAGATAATTTGCTTTGGACTGCAAAGTCTTCAAAAACAAAGCTTCAAAGCATTCCTCAGCAGCATTTCTCAACCAGTTATGCATATAGCCCTAGGCAAGAACATACACAGGATTTTTTTTTTGAGGGGGGGGGGGGGGGGGGGGAACAATAAAACAAGTTATAATTTATACTTTAATTAAGATTTTCTCAGAAAATTCAGGAGAACTAAGAGTGTAGAAGACCTGCAAGGTCCCCTAAATGGAAGGAAAGTAGAAGGAAAGGAAGGACAAACTAAACAATATATTCTTAAAAATGGACCTATGGTCAATAATTGTAAAAAGGTCTTGTAAAATCTCGAGGGGACGAAAGTAAATACAAGACAAAGAAGAACGGCAGTATTGGAGTCCAACAGAAAGATTATTTCACAGCAAAATAATTAATTTCATATCCATTTTCTTATTTAGGCAGTGTGAGGGAATCTAGACCCTCACAATGCCTGTCAAACAGTAAGATAAATTCGCAAAAATGGGGAACAATATATCTTTATAAACATCTAGAGGAGATCATTTTTTTTTTTTTTTCCAATGAAAACCACCGAGAACAATTTTTTTCAGTAAAATTCCTCCAAAAAGTGCTTTCCAAATCTTGAGGGGGGGGGGGGGGGAAATCCCATGCCCCCCCCATAATTGACACTCTTCCTCATAGCTTGTTAAAATACCAAATGGAATGAGACACCATCTATGTTAGATCTTTTTTCAAGTAGAAAAGTAGAAATTCAACTTAATTTACTTACAAACTCTTTTTTTAGTCTAAAAACCAACAGAGCAGAAATGATATGGATGAATTAAATGATTGAGAGAAAATGAAAATGCAGAAATCACAAGCACTGAAAAATCAACCCAACAAAATCTTGTTCTTGGTCAGTAAATGCAGCAATTGTACAAGCTTAATTATGAAATCAGAGACAACACTAGTTCTGCTATGATAATGATCCTTAAACCTTCAATGTTTCATAAAGTTTTATTCTCTGAGTCAAATCATATGGAACAGGTGAGTGTAGAAACTTCTAAGGGGGCTCATTTTGATTGGAAACTGAAAGCCCTAGCACCCCTTTTCTAGTTAAAAGTAAATGGAGGGCTAAGGGGATAATGAATTAGATCAAAATACACTATGTACACTCTGGTTGTGTCAATATAGCAAAACTGCAATATCTAAGGAACAGCTAAAAAATTAGCTGAACTTTCAGGAGATGTTGAGGGAGATTATGAACTAAATCACAAGACACAATATGCATGTATTAATAATAATAATTTACTTTTAACCTGCTACAAAACAACAAAAAATAAGCGGAATACTAGGAAAAAAGAAACACAAAGAAACTTCAATATACACAAATATAATGCACAATCACTAACGGTAAAACAATCTAATTAACAGGTGGAAAACAACCTAGAGAAAAAATCAGCATTATCAGCTAAAACAGTATTTAATCTTTTGAATGACTCAGTAATATCCATAGCACCGTATTCACTAACAATGGCATGATTACAGCAAGAACGTGGCAAATAAAGTAGGTACTTCAGGTACCAAAATCTTCCTTCTTCTTCTATTTAACAGCAGGCGGGCTTTTCAGTAAAACTATTTAGCCCTTTTCCTTTTTGCTTCACTCTGTGGGCTACAGAGCTACTGGCTTGATGCCTCATATTTATTAGATATATTCAGATATCTTTCAGCAGATCTTTCGACTCTAGGAGTTCAAATATAAGATGATAGATGTCGATTTCTATGCTCTGTGTGCAGGTATAGTTGGCTAGGCTCTTGGCTGATAGTGGGATTTTGTGGTGTTTGAAGTATTTAACAGTTTACAAAGCAAGGTATGTTGTGCAGACGTCAGCATATTACATTCAAATAGGCAATGGTCAATTGTTTCATTATTCATATTACAATGCCTGCAAAGAGGGGACAGGGAATTGAACCTCTTGAATTAGAAAGCTTATATGAGAATGCAAGGAAATTTAGTCCATTTGTTCCAGAACGAATTCTATGATAAATTTTAGAAAGATACTTATTGGGAAAAGGGGGAAAGGATAGGATTAATCTTATTAAAATTAATATCTGATAGCTCTCCATCGGTAAATATCTCTAATTGGGATTGGTCTCCCACTTGGCTGGTCAATATTTATAGCATTTTTGCTATTTCATCAACCTGATGATTACCACTTATGCCAGAGTGGCTAGGAATGTACTGAAAGTAAGTTTTTATGCCACTTGAAGCAAGATTATCAATAATACTGTGACAATGACAAGTGTCAATGTCCAAAACTTATATTGAGGAGCTGAGGCCAGCAACTCAAGGCTTGATAAAGAGTCGGAATAGATGATAATATTATTCGAATTTCAATCAAAGGCTGGTTTGCTTAAGGTGTTCTAATGCCATGATTATGGCATTTAACTCAGCAGACATTATAGATAAATTATTAAATAATCTCTCACCCATAGCAATTATCAGGTGAGGAAGGAAAACACCACTTGCAACCTTCCCATTCATTTTTGACCCATCAACAAATATTTGGAAGTGATTTTTTATAGGTAATTGTATTAAGTTCTGCAAATTTTTTCTGGACAAAAGCAATGGGGGTTTAAATCTTTATTCCATTTGAAAATTCAGTATTTATTATGGGAAATGACCAATTCCATGGGGGGGATTGGGGAAAGTAGGTGCAATAGACTTTGCTGGTACAGGAACTTCTTTTGAATATTGGCATACTCATCTGCAATACCTCTATACATGGCTGGATTTCTTAACCAATTATGTAATGTGTGTGAGCTATTTGATTCAATTTTTGTAAGATGTTTTATAAAGAGAAAGCTACGTCTCTCCCTTATTGTTGTGAATCCACTCTCCATGAGCAGAAACTTGGTGCTTGTGGGTTTCCTAAGACCAAATATGAGACGTATTATATCATTTTGTGTTGTTTCAATTTTTTGCATCTGGGTCTTTGCACATGCACCATAGACAATGAGCCCATAGTCAATATGGGGTCTTATATGTGATTTATAAAACTGGAGTAAGGTTTTCTCCTTACAACCCCAGGGTGTGGAAAGAAGTCTTTTAGTATATTTGCTTTTCTATAACATTTTTTTATTGTGTTTGAAATGTGGAGGTGGAAATTAAGTTTTTGGTCAAGCATGAGACCTAGGTAATTAATATTATTATCTTCTGGAATAGTTGTTTTATTTAGAGTTAGTTTTGCATTAACATGGTTTCGCTTCCAATGAAATTGGATTATTTTTGACATTGGTGGGTGCAATGGGTAAATCTGAATGTTGAGAGAATTTTTCAAACTGGAAAAGTGACTTTTGCAGATTTGACTGTGCTATATGAAAGGTGTTGCCAGATGACCATAGCACCAGATCATCAGCATATTGTAGATTCGCGTGGGGTAGGTTCATGTCCCAGAGATATAGGGCAAAAAGGAGGCAACTGAGGACTGCTCCCTGAGGTAGGCCTTTGGATATTGTCTTTTGGGGTGATTACAGCAAGAACGTGGCAAATAAAGTAGGTACTTCAGGTACCAAAAGTACATCACTCGAATTATTTTAGTTGCTTCTTCTGGAGCAGTGGATGCATACCAGACATAAATAAAACGGAATGGCCACAAAATGTACTATAAAGACGGGTGAGTTCTCGACGTGAGTAACGACCATGATTAGCAACGATTTTCCCGTAGCCTATCTGAAGCTTTTGTTTAATGTCAGCAACAAAAGCTTTTACATGGAGCCAGAGAGCCTACTGCAAATATGGATAACAAGCCACTTAATAACATTTGCACATCGAATAGAAGAAGATCCGCATGGCAGTGCAAAAACTGTAGCTGGTGATTTTACCTTGAATACCAGGTACTCACATTTATCAACATTCAGGGTTAATCCAATATTAGAAAAAAAAAATGACATATCTGCAAAATCTCAGGAACAGGTAAGGGGATTGAATTGAAACTTCTCTGGAACAGCTATGAACATTAAGTTTAAATTTTCTAGTATTGAACTAAATCAATATGTACATCCAGGTTGTCAAGCCAGTGTATATGCAAAATATCTGAGGAACAGCTAAGGGTATTAAGTTGAAACTTTCAGAGAATATTGCAGTAGATGCAGAACAGAATCAAAAGACAATATATACATCTAGGTTGTCAAAAAGGTGCGGCTGCACTATCTCAGGAACAGCTAAGGGTATTCAGTTGAGATTTTCAGGAAATGTTGAACTAAATGAAGATCACCATGTGTATCCAGGTTGTCTCTGTGTCTGCAATATCCATATGAAATCAGTATGTGCATCTGCAATATTAGAGAACCAACTAAGGTTGAGAACTTGAAACTGAGGAAATATTGAGAGGGATGTTGAACTAGGGCACTATATTGATCCAGTTTGTCAAAAGGGCCTATGTGAAAGATTGTAAGAATGGCTTAGGGGATGAAACTGAAATTTTCAGGGAATGTCAAAAGAGGCTTTGAACTAAATCAAAAGACACTTTGTGGATCTGAGCAGTCAAAATAAACTCTTCTCTACTAAAATTTGCAGCCAAAGCAACAATTCATGAAAACTTAAGGGGAGGGGAGGAATGTATTTTTGAAAGTCTGAGAGGGCCATTTCATTGTTTTCTAATTTTTTTTTTTGGAAATACCAAAAAAGGTATCTATTGAACAAAAATTAAAAGGTATTGTTGCTATTTTATTAAAATAACAAAAAAATAACTTTCAAAATCTCCTTTCACCACCAACTGACATCCTTACTCTGGACGTAAAGGACACGAGACACTTTTTTCACCAAGGTGTTGCCAATATTTCTAATCTTACACGAAAATCCAAAAGAGTATATGCATCCTAGTTGTCAAATGGGCAGATTAAACCTCTCAAGAACAGTTCATGGTTTTAAGTAAAAACTTTCAGGTAAAATTTTGAACAAAATTGAGGTTGTTTAAATAGCCTTTTCCTGGGTAGCAGTACAAAAAACAAGGAGAAATTGAAAGTAAAAGATAACAGATACTGATATCAACAAAAAAAAAGAAGAAAAAAAAGAAAATCTAAAACAAGTGGAAACTACCTTTTTTTTTTTTTAACTATAGACAGAATTAGGGCTACTGACCCACCCCTGAGCCTTCAGAAGGTCATTGCATGATAAGGCTTTACTGGAAACCAAATATAATCTAAACGCTTTCTTTTAAAGTTATAACATTGAAAAATCAAAAATTGTTCTTAATTAAAATCTTGTACTTAAAATTGCATAGATTTTGACAAAACAATATAATTATACATCAAACAATTATTTTATTTTTATTATTTCTTTTCACTCATCTTAATGGCTAAGGTGATTTGATTTCATCTTTTCTTTTTGTACACATTTTCACAAATTAAACTAGTGTTCAAATACAAACAGTTTTCAATAAAACATAACTGACCCATTGGGCCATAAAATATTTAGAGTCAGGTAATAGGCTAGTCATAGTGCTGATTGTAGTAATTTCTGTTTGTGTTAAGTAATTTATTTTAATTTCTACTTTTTTATGATTCATTTATGCACCTATATCATTGTGTTACGTTTTTGATAGTTGTGATCATTTGTAGGCCTAGTTGTATGCTTGGTAGATTATTTGATTCTATTTTTTTGTTCATTTTTGGTTTAATGGAGTTCTTTACTTTTTTTAAAAACATATTTTGTGGAAACATTTTTTTTTAATTAGTTTCTGTTCATTTTATATTGACATGGTCTTTTTCAGAAAAAAAGACTGAGCCTCTTCTAAAGTTAAACAACCATCCCTTCCATAAAAAACCTGAAATACCCCCTGGGTATAACATACAACCCTTGCCCCTAACCTCTGGGGTTTGTTTCAACCCCAAATGCCTTGTTATATGATATTTAGACTATTTTGATAAAATGGCTATCTCAAAAAGAGCACTAGAGTGTCTGATTACCAATCCAATGAGCCCCCTCCGAAGTTTATATGACCATGCTTTCTATAAAAACCTTATATGCAGCCAGGGCATAAATTACAACCCTTGCCCTGAGGGCTGGGGAAATTTGTTATCCTCAAAGACATAATTTCCAGACCTTTCAAGTACATTAAACGAAATAGCTATCTCAGATTTTAATTGGAAGTGTTTGGGAAAATGATGGGCATGGGGGGGGGGGGCATTTGCCCTCTGATCACTTTTGACTAATAAAAAAGGCACCAGTCCTTTCAATTTCGAATCAAATAAGCCCTTTTTGAAGCTTCTACAACAGAACTTTCTATAAGAACCTTATATGTCCCAAGGGCATAACTTACAACCCTTGTCCTGAGGGCTATGGAGGGAGGGTTGTCATCCTCAAAGACATAATTTCCAGACCTTTCAACTGTGTTAAACAAAATGGCCATATCAAAATGTTGATTGTAAATGTTTGGGGAAATGACATTTATGGGCGTTGGGGGGGGGGGTTGATTCTCCCCTCCAATTACTTTCAACTATTAAAAAGGGCTATAGCCCTCTCTAAATTTCTAATCGAAAGAGCCTTTTTTGATGTTTTTACAAAAACACTTTCCATGAAAACCTTATATGCCCCCAGGGCATAACTTACAACCCTTGTCCTGAGGGTTTTGGGGGGTTTGTCATCCTCATAGACTGCTCGGGAGACAACATGCTGGCTGTGGAACCTCAACCCCTCATCAATGATCACACCAAAGTCCTTTTCTTCTTCTCTTTTTGCTAGATGGTCCCTTATATTAGTGATTGGATTTAAATTGAGTAGGTAACCATTGGGTTATTAAGTCCAAGGTGCAAAATACAGCATTTACTTGTACTGAATTGGAGAAGCCAGTCTTGAGTCCAATTCTGTAGCCTGTCTAGATTTTGTTGGATTTATGTGGGTTAGCAATGCCAATAAGTTTGGCATCATCAGCAAACAAATGCATATTGTTATTGGCATGATTAAAAATATTGATGATATACATCAGGAAAAGGGTTGGGCCTAATAGAGTTCCCTGCAGTACCCCATTCATTACTATGGACTCATCAGAGTAGATTGACTGGCCACCTGTCTGAAATAAATGGACTTTATGCTTATGGTTAGGGAGGAAATTCGTCAGCCAGGCTATCATGGATGAGTTGATACTGGCAGCAGACAATTTCAAGAGCAGTTGATTATGGGGCACTTTGTCAAAGGCCTTAGCAAAGTCTAGCAGCAGTAGGTCAACTGGATGTCCTTGGTCAATTAGGTTTGTAATTATTTTATATGATTCCAACAAGTTTGTTTCAATTGATTTTCCTGACTGGAATCCATGCTGCATAGGCAACAAGATCTTGTGTGTGGTTAAATGTTTGAGGAATGAATCATTGTTATAGTTTTATTTACATATTAACAGACATCTGACTTGTTTCTGAAAATGTAAGTTTTATTGCTTGATACTTAGTCTATAAATCATAAACATTAAATATATATTTTTTTTTTTTAAATTGCTTGTCAAAACAGAGACCACATTTTAATTTATGCTGACAAACTATTGGTGAAAATTTGACCAAGAAGGTGGGTTCTTGTTACTGCCCTCACATTGTATATAGTAAAATATGCTGTAGTAAAATAGGGGTGGTCCAATAATCCATTGCTATTTTTCCAGAATACCAAAGAAAAATGTTTTTTTTTCCAAAAAGAGGTCTTTTACCCTATACCCCCTCTCCCCAATGCGCAAATATATACCCAGACTTGCATTCTGAACCTAAATATAACCTTTATTTGCATCACAAATGAACTTTGCCCCCACCCCCATGATCTGCAAATACATACCCTGATCTGGATATAGCCTATTTATGGGTGGGGGTAAAGTTCATTTTTTGATGTAAATGAAGGTTATATTTAGATCCAGAATGTAATTATGGGTATATATTTGCACATTAGAGAAGTGGGGGTATATACTCTGTTAATATATAGGTTCTAAAAATTCATGGATTTCTTAGAAAAACAGGAAAAACAAGGAAAGAAGTGACAATAAAGGTTCTCATGCTGTAAAATATATTAACTAGGATTCTTGTGCAATTTATGATGGAAGAATTGTTTTCCTTAACATGTCTCCTTATGTGGTGTATCCTACTGCTCATATCTCTATACTGCATGCCTGTTATTTGAGTAGAATTTTAAGCCATATCAATGTTTTTTTTTTTCTAAATTTAGGAAATGTATAGGCAGATCCTTGAAACCTCATAAATGGAGATTGAGCAAAGTTTTGATGCTGAAAACACTTTTCTTGTACTTCATTTAAGCAGAAGATCTATTTAGCCAGGTCACTCCTATAACGCAGATTTCTAACGGTCATCAAAGGTCAGAACTCTCTAGAGAGAGAAGGAGTGGAGGTAGGTACTTCAAAATACCTTCCCAGTACATACTCTGGTAAAATTCTACTTTAGCTATGTTTGGCTATCTTGGGGAGGGGTGAGGTTATGAAAATGAAACTTTCAGGATGGGTCTACTGACTTCAGCTTTTAACCTTGTTTGTTAAAATATATTCCACAATCCCATTTCCATTTAATAGTCATCCCTTTAACTTATTTACTATCTAGCTGACGTTGCTTTTGGAACCCTGTTTGTGATCTCACAAAAGGGATGTTTTTTGCTTATCTTAACCACTTAAGGGTAGGTATTTCTTGCAAATTAATTAAAAAAAAAAATTTTCCACATAATAATACATTTTTCTAAAAAAAGTAAAGACCTCCATTAAACCAAAAATGAACAATAATAGAATCAAATAATCTACCAAGCCTACAACTACCACAATCAGTATCAATAAATAAATGAAACCCAAAACAAACAGAAATTAAATAAATAACAGAGTCAAACTAAAAACGAGCAGAAATTACTATGAGTAGGGTTCTAAAACCCTATGCTTTCTAAAAGCCAGAATATAATTTTTAGTTTACTGAAAAAAAATTCTTTTCAATGTTTTCATTTTTATAACTTTAAAAAATCAAAAATTAATTAAGATTTTAAGGAATAAATATCAGCATATGTATATTAAACTGACAATGCAAATGTTTTACAGTAAATTCATTTGAATTTTTTCAGTAAAGTACAAATTATATTTTGGCTTTTAGAAAGAAATGGGGCTTTGAACCCTCCTCATATTAATTTCTGCTCGTTTTGAGTTTGAATGGCATACCCATTCCGATTTCCGATTGAATGAGCCCTTTTCGAAGTTTCTACAACAACTCCTTTGATATGAAGTGCCCTGGTCTAAAGGAAACAAACAAAAAAATAAATAATACATTGTGTCAACATTGTTCTTTACTTAGGCAGCACTCTTGCACAGCCTATGACAGGTGTTAGGTTTGACTATGCCATTTAACTTTCTTAATTAGTTAAAGGATTTGACAAGAGATAGAGCCGTAAAAACATCAGAATCGACTTTAGAGAACAAATTATGTCATGGGAAGATGTTTTTGAATCCCACTTCTCCCCAAACTCAAACATTTCAAAAATTGTACTTTAGATACTTTTTTAATATTTCTAAAGTGCTAAGGGTAGAGGAGTAAAACATCAGAATCAACTTTAGAGGACAATTTATGTTATAGGAAAATATTTTTGAAATCCCCCTTCTCCCCAAACTCAAAAGTTCTAAAATTGTACTTTAGATACTTTTTTGAATATTTTCTAAAGTGCTAAGAGATAGAGCAGCAAAAACATCAAAATCGACTTTAGAGGACAAATTATGTCATGGGAAGATATTTTTGAAATCCCCCTTCTCCCAAACTAAAAAAAATTTCTAAAATACACCTTAGATACTTTTAAAATATTTCTAAAGCAAAAAAAATAGAGCAGTAAAAACATCAGAATCAACTTTAGAGGACAAATTATGTTATGGGAAGATATTTTTGAAATCCCCCTTCTCCCCAAACTCAAAAATTTCTAAAATTATAGTTTAAATACTTTTTATCATGGTTGCAGCAGTAGCTGCAACCTAGTAAAGAGTGAGCCAGAGCCCATAGTAACCCAAAGTAAAAAAAAAAATACATTTTGAAAAAAAATTGCCTACAGAAAAAAATTGCCATCTGAAACTGATTCAGGAATGGTAAACTATTATTTCAGTTTGTCTTAAAAGTAAAAGTTTATTGCAAAAAACGGATTTACAGTGATTTTGAAAGAGTCTGAAACTTCTCAAAACTGGTGTTTGATAAAAATAAAAATTGCACCAACAGTCCCCCACCTTGAACAGCAAGGAAAATCATTTTTTGCATGGATAGCACAGATGTCTTTTTTTTAATTTTTTTTTTTTTTACTGGGGAAACGGGTTACCAGAGCATAAAGAGATGTTTAATGGCTCATTTGAATGGAAATAAAAATTGATACAGCCCTTTGTAAGAGACCAGAAGGATTGGAAGGCAGCTACCCCTCCCCGAAAGGCCCCATTCCTCTAAAGTTCTCCAATCATAACCTTGAGATAGCCATTTTTTGTAGCATAGTCGACAAGTCCATACTTTTGGTTATACTTTTGGTGATGACATGGACCTCTATAGTCCCTGAGAATGTTTTTATGGGAAGGAAAGTTTCTGGGGGAGCTTTCCAGGAAAAATTTTAAAAAGGGGAGGGATATTCCTGGCATTATAATTTTTTTTTATTACAAATAAGCAAAAATTAATTTTAAAAACAAGGTTTTCTGATGAAAGTAAAGAGCAAAGTTGACACTTAAAATGAACAAAAATTATTACTTCACAGCCTATCTAATGTATATAAAAAAAAACTAGTGCAAATAAACCAAACTGGTGATATTTTCTTAAAACTTTCTCAGGGACTATGGAGGGTCATTTCATCACTAAAAGTATAGTTATTGGACTTTTCAACTATGCTGCAAAAAATGGCTATCACAAGATTTTGATTGGATGACCTTTTGGCAATGGGGGCTTTTGGGGAGAGGTTAGCTGCCCTCCAATCCTTTTGGTCACTTACAAAGGGCAGTAGAAATTTTTTGTTTGGTCCAGATGAGCCATGAAACCTCTTTTTATGATGCTCTGGTAACCTGTTTCCAAAGTAAAAAAAAAAAAAAAAAATAAAATAAAAAAAGACATTTCGTCCCCTGAGAGCAGTTTTGTCGTATCTGCAACTTTTTTCGGGAAGTAGAGTTAGGACTGCCATCTAACGTGAAATTTTTTGCTCTATCCGATTCCGTCAACCATTTTGTTGTAGCTCAGCTAGAAGTGCCCCAATTTTAGATTTCTCGTTTATCGTATCTCACATTTTGCCGTTTTGTTAAGAGCGGTTTTGTCGTACCTCATATGGGAAAATTACATGGGGCATTTTTGTCGTAACTCCGTCAACGTATACTTTTGAAGAAGAAAAGATTTGGTTAAAGTTTCACAATGAGACCCAAACGGACATTGTTTACATCCGCACAAGCTGCGCAATATTTGCAGGAATCCAGGTACCTCATTTATGTGGAATTGACTAATATTTTGTTCCAAGAGTATATCAAATAGGCTACCTGATTTGTTATGATTTTTGGTGCATATCAGTGGTCAGAATAAATCTTGGCTATGGTCATATTTTGGTAGTGTTTCCTTGTATTGCAGCAGCCTGTCTGTTAAGCAATTTACAGCTCTGGATCTTCCTGTAGCTTCAGCTGCCAAGCTTGGACACACCCTTAAAGATCTAAGTGATCTGACCCACACACAACATACAGGAGCTTAACAACCATCTAACTACAGAGATGATCTTTGAGTGCTTCTCTTTTTACTATGTGTTGCAATTAAAATATTATAAAGATCCCCCCCCCCCTAGACGGACTATAAACTCCACTTTTAATACTGTTTTAGGGATTTTATGAGATAGAATCTGTAAGCTTTGAAAAATATCGAAGGATGTGTTTAAAAAGTACTGAAAAATTTCTGTACACACCCTCCCTATTTGTCGAGTTCCCCCCCCCTCCCTAGATTAGAAGGCTAGATCCGCCCCTGTGTAGTATTATTTGAAAAAAAAAAACTACGTTTTCTAAAGAGTTAAAGAGGCTGAGTCACAAGTTCGAACCTTTAAAACGTACAGGGATTAGGAGGTACAGTTGGGGGGCTGCCGCCCCCAAACTCCCCGCTTTTGTAGCCCCTTTTGTTAATGCTTTTAATTCCCGAATACTCAAATCAAATGCAATCAAGAGCTGGAATTTTTTGGAGGCTTGCAGTCGGCCTTGTCAGGTTAAGAGGACTATTTTGATCTAATTTAATAATGAAATACTATGCTTTTAGGAATTTCAAAAATTAACTGAAAGTAAAGAAAATTTCCGTGCTTTAGAACAAGTGGTTATGAAGTATTGTGAACCAGGTTATTCGAGTATACAGGAGGTTGATGCTGTACAAAGCACTATTGAGCGGGGGCTAAAGCATCTTGATTTGTTTTCCCCACTAGATCTGGTGAGGAAGTTACTGAAAGTAAGAAGGATACATCCTTTTAATGTCCTGCAAATGACCCAGTCAAATTTCTTTGACTTTCAAAAGCCAGCAAAGCTGTACAAGTACTCGTTGGTACCGTATTCAAAGGTAAAACAACTTGAGTTCCGTCAGGATAATGCTAAGAGAGTTTGGTTCAAAACTTCCTTCTCTGGAGACTTGCAAATGGCTACTGTATCACAAGAATGTACTTCGGTTAAAAGTGTCCCAACACTTCGGGCTGTCCGTGTTGTTGAACGTCTTGTTTTGTCGTCAAACTTTGTGGCAAAAAGATTGATCTACCTGAGGCGAAAATCAATGATGTCAAGTATCTCTTGAAGTTCATCCCCAGCCAAGACAAGGAGTATTTTGAAACCAAGATTGAACAATACTACAAGGCCAAGGGGGATGCTGAACGTTTGGAAGCCTCTCCGTCTATGCAAGATCCCTGTCCAGAGGAGGATTCCACTGAAGCAAAACGGTGGCCGGCAAAGAAACTCAACAAAAAATAAACGTTTCTGACGTTTTTTGTAATTTTTATACTTTTTCAAATAGTATTGCTGCATCAGAACTCGTTTGTCGTATCTTCATGGTGAAAAGAATAGGCAGCCCACACCATTTTATCGTATCTAAGTTTACTCCCATTTCATTTAGGGCGGATTGTCGTATCTGTATTTCATTTCAAGTTTCGACAATGAAAACTTTACCTTTTCCATCTCATATTGGGGAGAACTTCCTTGTTATTTTTTCTCTTTTTTTTGATGTATTTGCGAAGAAAATCGGTTGTACCGTGTAAGTTCAGCAAAGGTGAAATTTTCAAAGTCGTTTTTCTCGGAACTTTTTTTTTTTTTTTGAAAACCTTAGTTACGACAAAACCGCTCTCAGGGGACGATTTGTGCTGCCCATGTAAAAAAGTTATTTTCCTTAATGTTCAAGGTAGGGGACTCTAATTACCCATTACATGGTTTTTGGCCATGCTGATTCCAATTTTTATTTTTATCTGAGGCTATTATCAAGGAGTTTCAGGCTCTTTTTCAAAATCACTGTAAATTTTTTTTTTGCAATAAGACAAACTGAAATAATAGTTACCATACCTGAATCAGTGTCAGATGGCAATTTTTTTCAAATGCATTTTTTTTACTTCTGGTTACAATAGGCTGTGGTTCACTCTTTACTAGTTTGCAGCTACTGCTGCAACCATGAAAAAGTATTTAAACTACAATTTTAGAAATTTTTGACTTTTGGGAGAAGGGGAGTTTCAAAATATCTT
This sequence comes from Artemia sinica, assembly GCA_027921565.1. Lineage (NCBI taxonomy): Eukaryota > Metazoa > Arthropoda > Branchiopoda > Anostraca > Artemiidae > Artemia > Artemia sinica. The sequence goes on along the minus strand of CM051259.1, from coordinate 8,168,450 downwards.
TCCATAACCTAATTTGTCCTGTAAAGTTGATTCTAATGTTTTTTACTGCTCTATCTCTTAGTACTTTAGAAATATTTAAAAAGTATCTAAAGTACAATTTAGAAATTTTTGAGTTTGGGGAGAAGGGGGATTTCAAAAACATCTTCTCATAACATAATTTGTCCTCTGAAGTTGATTCTGATGTTTTGACTGCTCTATCTCTTAGCACTTTAGGAATATTTAAAAAGTATCTAAAGCACAATTTTAGACATTTTTGAGTTTGGGGAGAAGGGGGCTTTCAAAAACATCTTTGAATAACATAATTTGTCCTCTAAAGTTGATTCTGATGTTTTTACTGCTCTATCTCTCAATGCTTTAGAAACATTTAAAAAGTATCTAAAGTACAATTTTAGAAATCTTTGAGTTTGGGGACAAGGAGATTTCAAAAATATCTTCCCATGACATAATTTTTCCTCTAAAGTCAATTTGGTACTCCTATGTTAAACAGGCTCTTTTATATACTGCAATGGAAACCAGTCATGAAAAACCCATTTTTGATGGGATAATTCAAGACACCACTATAGAGTGATACAATGTGTCGTGTGGTTTTCATTGCATATACAATATTTAAAATGTTGTTTTTTGGGGTTTAGGGGGGAAGGAAGGTACCTAGGTTTGGTTATGTAATAATATATGCTATGATTTACCCCCCACACACTAATGTGCAAATATATAGCCCAAATTTGTTTTCTAAACTATTATATATTCATCCTATTTTATTTCATTAGCATTACCCAAACTAGTACTATATAAGAGTCCTTTTAACATAGGAGTACTGTTAATACTGATGTTTTTTTTACTGCTCTATCTCTTAGCACTTTAGAAATATTTAAAAAGTATCTAAAGTACAATTTTAGAAATGTTTTAGTTTGGGAAGAAGAGGGATTTCAAAAACATATTCCCATAACATAAATTGTCCTCTAAAGTCAATTCTGATGTTTTTCCAGCTATATCTCTTAGTGCTTTAGAAATTTTTAAAAAGTAGGCTATCTAAAGTACAATTCTAGAAATTTTTACATTTTGGGAGAAGGGGGATTGCAAAAACACCTTCCTAGAACAAAATTTGTCCTTTGAAGTCAATTGTGATGTTTTTACTGCTCTATCTCTTAGCACTTTTGAAATATTTAAAAAGTATCTAAAGCACAATTTTAGAACTTTTTGAGTCTGGGGAGAAGGGAGATTTCAAAAAACATCTTCCCATAACATAATTTGTCCTCTAAAGTCAAATCTGATGTTTTTACTCCTCTATCTCTTAGCACTTTAGAAATATTTAAAAAGTATCTAAAGTACAATTTTAGAAATTTTTGAGTTTAAGAAGAGGGGAATTTTAAAAACATCTTCCCATGACATAATTTGTCCTCTATAATCAATTCTAATGTTTTTACTGCTCTATCTCCGGTCAAATCCTTTAGCTAATTAAGAAAGTTTAAATGGCATAGTCAACCTAACACCTGCCTGCAAGAAATACCTACCCTTAAGTGTTAAGATAAGCAAAAAAAACATTCCTTTTGTGGCATCACAAACAGGGTTCCATAAGCAATGTCAGCTAGATAGCAAATTTAGTTAAAGGGATGACTATTAAATGGAAATAGGATTGTGGAATATATTTTAACAGACAAGGTTAGAAGCTGAAATTGTGTAAGCTAAGCATTGATTTATAATTATAATAGTAATATAGGATGAAATGTTAGTAAAAACAACTAGTAATGTGCAATAATTTGTATTACATAGAGGGGGGAGGAGTGGAGGTAGGTACTTTAGACATAGGTTACTTTAGTCCATAGGCTCTTCCCTGAAAGTTTCATTTTCATAACCTAACCCCTCTCTAAGATAGCCAAAAGTAGCTAGAGTAGAATTTTACCAAAGGGGGATTGCAAAAACATCTTCCCATGACATAATTTGTCCTCTAAAGTTGATTCTGATGTTTTTACTGCTTTATCTATTGTCAAATCCTTTAACTAGCCTAATTAAGAAAGTTTAAATGACATAGTCATACCTAACACCTGCTTGCAAGAAATACCTACCCTTAAGGGGTTAAGATAAGAAAGAGCATCCCTTTTGTGACATCATAAACAGGGTTTCTTTTATAACATAAGCAATGTTAGCTAGACAGGCTAGTAAATAAGTTGAAGTAATGTCTATTGAATGGAAATAGGATTGTGGAATATATTTTAATAAACAATGTTAAAAGCTGAAATTGTGTAAGGTAAGCAGTGATTTATAATTATAATAGTAATATAAAATGAAATGCTAGCAAAAATAACTAGCCTAGGCTAGTAGCCTAATGTGCAATAGTTTGCATTATATAGAGAGGGAGGAGTGGAGGTAGGTACTTCAAACTAGCCTACCTTTCTGGGACATAGGCTACTTTAGTCCATAGACCCATCCCTGAAAGTTCCATTTTCATAACCTAGGCTAATCCCTTTCCATGGTAGCCAAAAGTAGCTTGTCTAGAATTTTACGCAATCTCCTTCCAATTGGCATAGCCTATCCTCAGTTTTAGATCATTTGCCTTGCTACCCCTAGCACCTTAGAAGTTAGGCAATTGCATTATAGTGCTACTCTATTCTACAATTTTCACTAGGCTAGCCTATATGGCGAACTTACTGATCTTAGCCTATAGGCCTACTTTTGCTTGTCAATTTGTAATCCACACTTAAATTTCATAATTCTTGAAAAATACCAGCCTAGTTTAAAAAAGGAGGGTGAAATTCTGCTTTAGCTACTTTTGACCATCTTGGAAAGGGGTTAGGCTAGGAAAATGAAACTTTCAGGGATGGGTCTACAGGCTAAAGTATGACCCGGGAAGGTATTTTGAAGTACCTACCTCCACTCCTTCCTTCTCTAGAGGGTCCTGACCATTGATGATATTGAAAAATCAGTAAATATCTACCAAATCATATTTTTGAGTTAGGACTAAAGTGAATACACCATTTGATGCCTTTTTTATAAAGATTATGAATATAATAAGCATTTCTATTGGAAATGAATTTCAGCCCCCCCCCCCCCCCTATATATGCCAATTCAGGGTTAGGTTTAGGTATAGCCTATATAGGGGGGGGGGGGCTGAAATTCATTTCCAATAGAAATGCTTATTATATTTGTAATTAGCATAAAAAAAGGCATCCAATGGTATATTCACTTTATTCCTAACTCAATAATATGATTTGGTATATATTTACCAAAAAATCTGTGAGTTATAGAAGTGAAACCTTGCAAAATAGATCGTTTTGCTTAATTGAAGTACAACAAAATTGTTTTCAGCTTCACAACTTTGCTCAATCCTAATTTATTAGGTTTTAAAGATATGCAAACACATTTCCTAAATTTTGGAAATAAAACATTGATATGGCTTAAAATTATGCTCAAATAACTGAAATTGCATTTTCAGAGCTAAAGCCAGCAGATAAAAGAAACTGATAACTGAAAATTCAGGTAAAATGTTGTTTTGTCAAAATTTCAATGGGTATAGACCTGTCATGTAGGCAAATTTCAGGACCCTTTAGAGGGAGAAGGAGTGGAGGTAGGTACTTCAAAATACCTTCCCGGGACACACTTTAGCCTGTAGAACCATCCCTGAAACTTTCATTTTCCTAACCTAGCCCCATTCCAAGATAGCCAAAAGTAGAATTTTACCAAAAGGAGTTGATTATTGAAGATGGAGGCTTGTTTTTTGAATCAATCAACTGTAGTGAATCGAGGCGTCCGTCCTGAACATCAGATCATTTGCCCTTGAAAAAAGGTTCATTCCAGTTCATTTTTTCTTCTTCTTCTTAATATTTGATCATTTGGAGATGCTAGCCGGTTAGCGCACAATCTCCAAACGATTCTTAAGCTTTTACGAGAAGAATCTTCTGTTGATGCTGTCTAAAGGTAAGATATTGCTGAGACGAGGGTAATGTCTGCCATTGAGTTAATAGAGTCACTGTAGTTATCTAACTTGGTTAATCGCGCTGAATCTTCACTGTGGACACAACCATATTTGGTACATACTTCATCACTTCTGATGTTTGTGGGCCAGTCGTATTTTTGGCACTATTCCATTATATGTTTCACAGAGCATGGTTCATTAGAACAATCACGATTTTTACTGTTTACTAAATTCAATCTTTTAAGATGCGAACCAGACTCTGTGAAAGAGAAAGAGAGATGTATTTGTTGTTCTCGCAAGTTCAGTCCTTAATCTGAATTATAGATTTGTACCTTTTCCATTTTCAGGAATTGAGGTTTTATTTGGGGATTTAGCCTTAAAATACGGAACGTATCTGTTCAAGGAATGTTCATTGTTGTAAATTATTAAATGGCGCAATTTCGTCAAAATCCTGTAAGAAGGGCGCAGAGTTGGAGTGAATTTTCCCAAATCAAGTGAAAATGACAGTGAAAACTGAAAAAATATTATCCATATATTACCATAAAGGCAAAGATATACTAAAGAAAATTAGAATTTTTCTCTGGATACTTGATTGACGCAGGCTTACCTTAATTTTGACAAGATTTCATGCGGAAACTAAATTTCAGTTGGGGAACAAACTAAGGTCTGGTAGGGGGGGGGGAACTTGGGTCCGGAAGGGCAGTTGCCCCCCTCCCTGTCCCATAGCAAATTATGCTTCTTAAATTCTATCATTTTTTTAGTTTCCCAATGTACTCTTCCGGTCTTACTTAAATAAAGCCAATATTCTGTGTTCAGTGGTCCAAAAAGGCTGCGTCTTTTGTCAGCAAATCAGCAGTATTATTACACGAAACATCACAATGGCTTAGACGCCATTGAATAGCCACTCCTATATTCTTGGAATTACGTAATAAAATACTTTCATAAATAGTTTTTACCTTCAAAGTTTTTCTGCTGGTAATAGCAGAATTTACTGATTTGCTGTCTAAGAGAATCACTGCATTTTTGCCACTGGTGCATTCTAATTCTATTAGCATCAGAGCTTCTTCAATGGCTAGTAGTTTAGCTGCAAAATTATACGCCCTTTCATATAGTAGTTCTTGTAGGGTGTCGTTTGTTTTCTCTGACCAGATAGCAAAACCAGCTTTGGTTCCAATTTTTGAGTCATCAGCATAATAACGGAAACGATTACTGTAATGGGAGTCCAACGATTACTGTAATGGGAGTCCGAAATTGGTACAATTTTATTTTAAAAGGAGCTAATTGCGATCTACTACATTTAAGTTCTGTCTCCAGTCTTATTTTTGAATTTGTAACTTGCTGATTCGAGGTTCTTTTTTTCTTCCAGGAAGGTAAATTGAATTCAAAGTACTCAACCATTTTTATCAGTCTTGGTATCATAAGTGGTTTATTTTCCCAATTTCTTCTCTTTTTTATGTGAAGTTTATGCACCTTAACTAGTTGGTTATTTGGATGATAAGGAATTTATGTTATTTAAAGCTAAATAATTAATTCTAGACTTTATTGACATAATTCACAAAATTAAATTAAGGACACCTCCTTGTGGGATACCACGGTTGAAACAAAAACTATTTGAAAATTTATCACAGGATATAGCATATGTTTTTTTCTGTTCTTAGCAACAAGTATATAAGTCTTAACATCTATTCCTTGACTGAATCTCAAACATTAGCAATAATCACATCCCACGGGATTGAATCAAAGGCGGAGCTTGGATCAAATGCAGCTGCCACAAAGCTGGTGCTCCTAATTGTACTCTTCACATTATTCTCCAAGGCAACAACGGCATCCATTGTGCATCTTTTTTCCTGAATTAACTTGTTCATTTATCAAAGTTTTATCAAAAACTGATTCAGTTCTATTTTTTATCATATGCTCCATCGTTTTATAAGGCTGCTAGTCAGAGAAATTTGTTGGTAGTTCTCTGTGTTTAAAGAAGGCTTTTCTGGTTTTAAAATTGAAATTACTACAATTGCACTTCATGCAGTGGCCATCTTACCTGTATTTAAGCAAGTGTTACACAAATTAAGGAGGAACTATTTGGCTTTTGGTCCAAGTATCTTGATTATGTCATGAGTAACACCATCCATCTCAAGGGAATTATTGAATGCTAATGATTGGTTGTTGTGGTTTTGTTGTTTAATTGACTGTTGTTTAATGATTGATGGTTGAATGTTTTTTCTATGTTATTAACGAAGGACATTATTTACGAAGTATTGCTAGTTTAGAAAGATGCGCTAGTTTTCGGCCTGTTTTGTTATAGGACTTTCCACAAAAAGATGAATTTACCAGCGAAAAAGTGAGAGTCGTGGAGAATCGATGAAAAGCGAAGCTGGCTTATAGGCCTTTGTTGCCGAACAAGTTGTCGATCGACAATCGAGAGAGCAGATGTGGACGAACGAGAGTTTTTTGGAAGAACACCAATTCTTTACTGTCGCAAATACACAGCAGTGTTTTCAAAATCAACTGAGCTTTGTCTTACTATTTTCATTTAAGCTCACATTTACTCTTGAATTTTTTTTTGTCTACACACCTCTTCACTGCCTGAGGGAATTCTAACAGTTTTGGTTAAATTTAACAAAATTTGTTCAGTACCTTTTTAGAAAGAGTTTGGTTGCTACCCCTTCTCCCTCCTCTACCCGTAATAGTTCTAAGGCCAATTATGTCGTTTCCGTTTTATTGAAAAACCAAATGTGTGTTTTAACAGTGTGCTTTAATTAACAGTCTGCGAAAAACCAAAAATAAATTACTATATTAATCAGTATGACTAGAAAAATCTAGTCAAAACAAGCTGAATATTTAATGTATAATGATATTAATCCCTAAAAACGTAAAATATTCTAAATTTGATTTCGAAACATTTTTCCTTCATTGTTGTTCACATAAAAAAAAAACAAAAAAAAACATGTTATTGTATATAATGCCTTCAGTAAAATTAAAATTAGACAACAGGCCTTAGTCTTTTTATAATTAAGAGAAGGGGGAGGGAGCAGTAACCCGAATTCTGTTTGTAGTAGTTATTTGTGCGCATAACTTGAATAATCAATTTAACTTTTATCTATTATATGATTCATTTATTCATTATTGTCAGTATATATTATTTTTATGTTTAATGTAACCATTCATTTTAACTTTCGCTCGTTTTTAGCTTTTATTTATCCTTTTATAGCAATTTCTGGTCATTTTGAGCTTAAATTATCTTTATTTCTGATGTTTAATATGGCTGTTTACTTTTTTGAATTCTTTTTTGGATTTTTTTTTTGAAAATTGATTTTTTTTTTCGTTTTTTCTTGCTAAAGTGTTATTATTGGTTATTATAATGAATATTTCTTCTGTTTTTCATATCTTTGGCTTCAGAATTTAATATCTGATTCAAAGCTACTAGTTCTAATAAGTGTCTTATGATTAATTCCAACATCCCTGTCAACATTACCTGGACGTTTCAATTAGATACCATTACCTATTCCTGAAGCATTATAGATACGCCCTTTTGACAGTAGGAATACATTCAGTGTCCTTTAATTGAGTTCAACACTCAATCAATGTTCCCTGACATTTTAATTTAAAAAATATCTGTTCATGAGATGTTGCATATATAGTTTCAAGAATCTGGATGCACGTAGTACCTTTTGATGAAATCAATGATTTCCTGACAGTTTCACCTAAGTTCTATTAGCTGCTCCTAGGATGTATGCAGTGATGGATAAAATGCTTTCAAGAAATATCTAAATGCAAACGCAAAATACTTGGTCGGAAATGAAGCTGAATAAAATGTGCAAGTATGTGACTTAAACTGTAGACTGTATTTGAATGTTGAAATACATATTAAAATAGCCAAATACACTGGAACTAAAGCAATAAAAGGATCATAGAGAAATAATGATTACTAGAGGCTGTATAGTTTAAACTTAGGCTACTTACTTATGATACTCATAGAGATATTGAACGAAATAAGAAAGATAAGTATCAAAACCAGGTCAATTTGTTTCACTTGAAATTCAGCATTCTTGTTCCCTTTAATAATAAGTCAATTTCTGATTCTAACAGCTTTAAGCTTTACTCTCTTGAAGGTCATAATGACAGTTCAATAGAAAAAAAAATGCTGGACAGAAGCAGACGAAGCTATTGACACATTATTTTTGTTACACTTCCAAAATCGTTGATTAGAAAAGAACTGAACCAACAGCTTTCGTCTTGTCATCAAGAAACTGTAGAACGTCTAATTTTAAAGAAGAGTCATTTTTTTCCATTGATCAATGTATTTATTGACAAAACAAAAAACAAACATAAATCTCACATAATTAAAAACATATCATTCCACAACCTGTCAATTTAATGCAAATAGATTCGATATCACTTGCAGGAAAATCTGCTTCCATAAACAAAAACAACTGTGCTGCATTCGATTTTGCTTCTATATCTGATTTTTGATTTGTGCTATGATGGGGTGGCTAGACATTGTAACCATAAAGTCCCTAAGGTTTCCGTCATAGAAGTCGATAGAAGGAGACTAGAGAAACTTTTCCCAGCCTCCAGAGAATTGCATCAGCTTTAGCAGAGTTGTTTGCCTAAAAGCCCTGCTACAATTAATATCAATGAAATTCTTTTTGAGCTCTGTAATGGCAACACTGTAGCTAGGCAGCAGTTTTTTTCTCCTTGTAGGATACCTAATGCTCTCTTGAGTGAGTTGGTAATCTGCGCAATTTTTACTCGGAAGCTCAATCTATTTGTTTCTACATCGATGTGCTTTAGGCTCGTCATAAGCTTTACTTGCACTCGTGTTTCATCGCAATTCAAACTTGTTTGTAAATCTCGTGAGTTGAGTATATTAAATCCCTTCCGAAGCAACATGAATTACATGCAATATACTGGTCAAATTATAATTTCGCAAGTTCTGGCTGGATAGTAACTGAACCTGGATTTCGAAGTATGTTTTATTTCAAAGACAGGAAAAAGGTTATTAAATACGTATTTCAAATAAACTAGCGGAATGGTATTAAAATAAGTGAGTGAAACAAATGAATAGCTGCATCTTTTGACTTACTTTAACACCACCCTGAACAGAATAAAAATCTAATTCAAAATTTTTGTCAGCGTTGAGGGAAGGGATCTAAACAAGTCAAGGGCCTAAACATTCCAAGCACTTTTTACATACCCTGATGAATTCCATTTATTTCTCTCAGCGGTTTCTAAGGTATTGCTGAGGTACCCTTTAGAAAACCAGCGTGCAAAAATTTTGTTTTGATTCTGTGAAGATGTCCTTCAACATTTCCGTCAAAGTTGCAGTCATAAGTAGTCATGATGGCAGTCACAACTAGTCACAGACTCTGCCGGTTATCAGCTACCGCTGACAACCGCTGACATTTCTCGGTATGGGAAAATTTTATTCATGATGATTTCTTAACCATTATAATTAAAATAATCATCTATATAATGATTCCTTTTATAACTTCAGTTACTATAGGCTACAGTTCGTTCCTTAATATAACCATTTATAATTAACTAGGAAATTTTCAAATGAATAGCTTTTACAAAGTTCAACCAATATTTATGCAAGCTAAAGTTCATGGAGAGTTTTGTTTAAAAAGGAGCTGAAGTTTCCGACAACCAGTATAAATATGGCACAACACCATCACTTGGCTGCCAGTTGTCTACAAGACACCTCATAAGAAACATTTGGCTTTTGAAAGAGATTTTAATTGTGAAATAACTGTTTGTTTCAGCAAAAGGAGTTGACATCATTTTTAGTTTATTGCGATTAGAGTTACAGCAAATTTTACAATCTAGGAAACATGTCAGCAAGTGGAAAGATGAAAAGATTAGTGGAGGAATTTGAAAGAATTGCAAATTTTGAAGCTACAAGATCAAACCTCCGACGATGGAAGAGTTCAACTACCTTAGATTATGACTCGGCCCCATTTGAAAAAGTAACTGTGCAAATTCACAACCACCAAAATTATACCTCACAATTTGCAAGAGGTACGAAATACCAAAAGAAGGGTCATACACTGGCGCAAGAATAGTTAAAATATTAAAAAAAGATGACACCTCTTTTAAAACTCAGAGTACAAATCTCCGGCGATTCGGGAATTCAACTACTCTACATTCAGACCTCTAAGCTTTGTTTTTTGATATCAAAATTATTTATTTGTTAAGATAGTGTTTAAATTCTTGTAGGTTTGCGTTTGATATTTTCGTTATTTTAAGGATGTTTTTTGCCTTTAAGTTTGGATATAAAGAGAAAAAAAAACATCTTTTATTTTGAGATTTCTTTTGGCTGAAGAAAGGATCAAAATTTTGGCTCCTCAATTGAAATATTATTTTTTGTTAAAATTGTGGGTAAATCACGGTGGTATTTTTTTGCCTATATATGTTCTTATACTAAATTGCCCAATAGCCCTTTTTAGGGCTAAAAAAAAACTCATAGTAACACTCGACACTTACAAAACTTTATTACGTTGTGCTATGTATTAGCGTCCTAACCATTGTCTTAGCACCGTCCTAACCATCGTCCTTAAAATACACTGTAAGTTTCAATTCAATACCCTTAGCTGTTCCTGGATATTTTTGATATGTTAGGATTGTGCACATCATACAAATTAGCATAGCACACCGAAATAAGAAATCACTGTAACAATATAATGCTAAATACAAACAAGCCAATGGCGTGCAACCTATGCCATCAGCACGGTGGTACGCCATCGGACTGTTTGTATTTAAAATCATATTTTTGCAATAATTTTTTATTTCGGTCTTCTATGTGTTAGTATCCTAACCATTGTTCTATCAGTGTCCTAACCATTCTCATCAACATATACTGAAAGTTTCAACTTAACACCCTTAGCTGCTCCTAGATACTTTCAATATATTATAATTGTGCAGAGCATACAAATTAGCATAGTCCACCGAAATATAATACCACGAAATATAATATATAAATCACTGAAATATAATATAATATCAAATATACTACCCTTTGCCATTGATAATACCACAAAAAGAATTTTTTGAATGGTAATAATAACAAGTTACATTGTGACATTATCAAATTTGCTCCAAATATGGAAACAAAAACTACATTTTAATCACCCAAGCAAAATACACGGCAACGAAATATTTCAAACATGTAAGTTTATCAAGAAATTAATCAATTCAAAAGGGACCCAATGACCATTTTACCTGTCCCATTATAGTCTTAACAACACCAAATTGTATACTTTTTCCTTTCAACTGCATAAAGAGGGTCATATAAAAGAGGCCCAAGAATAATACTTTACGATGCGTGAACAGGAGTCCACGCAAGCGCAGTCCTCACTAGCAAACATTACACTGTAGAGTTACTGCCATTTTGGGTAATCATATGATTCAGCTAATTCGAAGTGCATTGGAAAGGCCTCACCCAGGGATTGCCTTTATAATTATCAAGGTAGCTCTCTAGCCAGGTAAGTGGCAAGTAGGACTGGCTAAAAATCTAACATTTTAGTAATGTCTTTCAAATAAATCCGGTTGTTTTAAATGTGACTCAGAAACTCCAATTACTGAAATATATGGAGGTGAGCACAAAGTTTTCACATCCATTAATCAAGTCTTTAAATTAATTTGAAAATATCAGCGCCTCCTTTCATTTTCATAGGCAAAAGTCTTAATGGTTTGAACGGAAATTTACCTTTTTAGAAAAGAAAATCGGGAAGTTCTCACTCTGTGATCAACCCGGCTGAATAGTTTAAACTTTGTGTTCCGAGCCCCCCGACACGTTTTTCCGATTTGTAAAAAGCTAACAAAAAATGAATACAAACAGATTTTTGAAGGGTTTTTAAAGTTTGTTTTCTGTATATGCAAAAGTCTTAATGGTTTGTACGCAAAATTACCTTTTTGAGAAAAGAAAATCAGTGGTTTCTCACTCTGCTATAAACACGGTTGAAAACTTCACACTTTATGTCTGACCCCCCCCCCCCCTCTCCCTCGTACGCAAAAACAGCAAAGGTTTGTCTGATTTGTAAAAAGGTAAAAAATGAATATAAACAGATTTTGATGGATTTTCGGATTCTTTACTCCCCCTCCCTCCAAAAATGTCTTTTATAAGCCTTGCTCCACCAAAAAAATCTAGACATAACCCTGATAGGCTCATCAACATTAGTTTCCCGTCAAAAGGGGTGCACACATCTAAAAGGTGTTGCAGATTGACTCCAACTCGTAAAGCAAATCCCAGCATCCCAAGGGTTTTCAAAAATAATTTTAGTGTTCTGGGCCCCCTTGTAGACACTGTTTCAAACATCAAGGTAATATAAACAGATACTACAGTTTAACCTTTGTCAAAATTCGGAACAACGTTAATTGAGTTTCAAAGAGTTTTCAAAATGCGAGTTACCAAACTTTGTCAAACATTTAATATCTGTTGTAATTCTCAAATCACACTCAATTAACTTATAAGTTTGTCCTAAGATTTTTATATAAAGTATAAAATATTTCCCATAATATGAAAGCTCAATTAAAATGTTTTATAATAAAAAACAATTTTCAAATCAAGACTTGGACAAGATTGTGGCCCCAGACGAGAGATATATGAATTAGCCCTTTCTCTGACATTTGTCAGAGTTAGCAATGATAATTAGCGTTAACTTCTGACAATAGGGGGGTTGGAGGGTACATTAAAGTATTTTTCAAAATCTAGAGAGGAAATTTTGTTGCGTGTTCAATTTCTTTAACTTAAATATCCGAGAAAACCCGTTCATTTGCTAGTCTTTAGATTTTGCTAAATCGTCTGAACACTTCCCAAATATCAAAGGGGATTTGAAAGGATTTTTAAAACGTTAATTTGTCTTTGGAATCATGGTCGATGGTTCTTTAACGGAATTAAATTTTCAAATGAACCGCCTTTACAAAGTTCGATCTATATTTATACTAGCTAAATTTCACGGAGAGTTTTGTTTTAAGAGGAACTGAAGTTTCCGACAACAAGTATAAATATGGCGAAGCACCATCACTTGGCTGCCAGTTGCCACAAGACGCCCCATAAGAAACATTTGGCTTTTGAAAGAGATTTTAATTGTGAAATAACTGTTTGTTTCAGCAAAAGGAGTTGACGTCATTTTTACTGTATTGCGAGTAGAGTTACAGCAAATTTTACAATCTAGGAAACATCTCAGCAGGTGGAAAGGTGAAAAGATTAGTGGAGGAATTTGAACGAATTGCAAATTTTTGAAGCTACAAGATCAAACCTCCGACGATGGAAAAATTCAACTACCTTAGATTCTTACTCGGCCCAATTTGGAAAAGTAACTTTGCAAATTCGGAAACAACCAAATTGTACATCACAATTTGCAAGAGGTACGAAATGCCGAAAAGAAAAGGTCATACACTTACCGCGTGAATAGTTGAATATTTAAAAAAAGATGGCACCTCTTTTGAACCTCCAAGCACAAACCTCCGGCGATGGGGGAATTTAACTACTCTACATTCAGACCTCGAAGTTTTTTTTTTCGATATCAAAATTATTTATTTGTTAAGCTAGTGTTTAAATTCTTGTTGGTTTGCGTTTGATATGTTCGTTATTTTAAAGATGTTTTTTGCCTTTAAGTTTGGATATAAAGAGAAAAAAAAACGTATTTTGTTTCGAGATTTCTTTTGGCTGAAGAAGGGATCAAAATTTTGTGCTCCTCAATTGAAAAATTATTTTTTATTAAAATTGTGTGTAAATCAATGTGGTATTTTTTGGCTATATATGTTTCTTATAATAAATTGCCCAATAGCCCTTTTTAGGGCTAAAAAACTCATAGTAATACTCGACGCTTGCAAAACGTTATTTCGTTGTGCTATGTATTAGTATCCTAACCATTGTCCTAGCACCGTCCTAACCATCCTCCTCAAAATGTACTGTAAGTTTCAATTTAATACCCTTAGCTGTTCCTGGATAATTTTGATATGTTAGGATTGTGCAGAGCATACAAATTAGCATAGAACACCGAAATAAGAAATCACTGTAAAAATATAATACTAAATACAAACAACCCGATGGCGTGCCACTTGTGCCTCAGCGCGGTGGTACGCCATCGGGCTGTTTATATTTAACTTCATATTTTTGCGATGATTTTTTATTTCGGTCTTCTATGTGTTAGTATCCTAACCATTGTTCTATCAGTGTCCTAACCATTCTCCTCAACATATAATGCAAGTTTCAACTTAACACACCCTTAGCTGCTCCTAGATATTTTTAATATGTTAGGACTGTGCAGAGCATACAAATTAACATAGTACACCGAAATATAATACCACGAAATATAATACATAAACCACTGAGATATAATATAATATCAAATATACTACCCTTTGTCAATGATTAATTAAAAAAAAAAATCCGAAAAATAAGTTTTTCAAAGAAAAGTAAAAGCCATTTTAAACTTAAGCTCAGCAGACACAAATACCTTTTAAAATTCAAACTCAAAACGACCAGAAATTACTATTAAAGAATAAATGAAACCCAAAACGAACAGAAATTAAATAAACAATCATAGCAAAAACATACATACAACAAGTAATAATATAAATGAATAAATAGATCTTAAAGCGAGTAATGCTTAGATTGAATATGAATATCAAGCTTAAAACGAAAAAAAGAATATTTTCCTGTTGAAGTATAAATGAAACTTAAAACGAACAGAAATTAAATAAACAATCACTGCAAACAAACATACAAAAGATATTAATGTAATTAATAAATAAATCTTAAAACGAGTGAAACTTAAATTGAATATGCAAATCAAGCTTGAAACGAACAAAAATCACCACAAACAAGAGTTTGGGTATGACCTCCTTCTCTCACTGTAAAAGTCTAAAACCTACTGCGTCATTGGCGTTTTACTGAAACCAAATTTTATGACAAATATTTTCTTTTTACTTAATATTGGAAATAAACTTTAAAATTATAGTAACATTTTGAACTGATGAGCTTTCAGCAATTAATATCATTATAAATCAAATATTCTTTTATTTACTAGCTCTTTTTAAAGTTGTTAAAGACGAATATAGTTTCTCTACAAACAAGTGTTTGGATACTGCCTCCTTTCCTAACTGTAAATAAAAACCAAAAGCCTACTGCGTCATTGGCGCTTAACTGAAAACGGATTATATTACAAATATTTTCTTTTCCAGTTCTTACAGTATTGAAAATAAAAATACAATTACAGTGAAATAAATTCTTGAACTGATGGATCTTTCAACATTTAATATAATTATACATCAAATATTCAATTTGATGTTGTTTATACTTTTCAAGACTGTTCAAGACACATATAGTTTTCAGTAAAGCGCCAATGACACAGTAGGTTTTAGACTTTTGCAGTGAGAGAAAGAGGTCATACCCAAACTCTTGTTTGTGGTGATTTTTGTTCGTTTCAAGCTTCATTTGCATATTCAATTTAAGTTTCACTCGTTTTAAGATTTATTTATTAATTTACATTAATATCTATTGTATGTTTGTTTGTATTGATTGTTTATTTAATTTCTGTTCGTTTTAAGTTTCATTTATGCTTAAATAGGAAAATATTTTTTTTCGTTTTAAGCTTGATATTCATATACAATCTAAGCATTACTCGCTTTAAGATCTATTTATTCATTTATATTATTACTTGTTGTATGTTTTTGCTATGATTGATTACTTAATTTCTATTCGTTTTGTGTTTCATTTATTCTTTAATAGTAATTTTTCTGGTCGTTTTGAGTTTGAATTTTAAAAGGAATTTGTATCTACTGAGCTTGAAGTTTAAAATGGCCTTTACTTTTCTTTGAAAAACTTATTTTTCGGAAAGTTTTTTTTTTTTTAATTAATTTTTGTCGTTTTTGATCGCAAAAAATTTCAAGTTTTAAAAATTCTTATTTCAAAATCAAACTTAAAAAAAATCGAATATTCATCAAAGTATCAAAACTGATATCAAAGTAACAATATCAAAGTGAAAAAATGGTTTGTGTCAACCTAGGAGTTTTTATTATCTGATGTTTGAACTATTTTTAACAAAATTGCTATCTCAAAATTTTTATCAGATGGGTTTGGGGAAAAAGGGCTTGGGGGGACTAGATTAAGCTTCGGGATCTTTTGACTCTTTAAAAGTGAACTAGAACTTTCTATTTTCAATCAAATGAGCCCTCACTGAAGTTTATAAGAGTATCCCTTCTATAAGAACCATGCATATCCCCAGAGTATAACATACAACGCCTATGCCTGGGCCCTGGAGGGTTGTGTCGGTCCTGGAGTGTTAATATCTGATGGTTGATTTATTTTTAAAGAAATGCTCACCTGAAATTTTTCTCGGATGGGTTTATCCATCCGATACTACAAAGGTGTGGAGGGCGGAGGGGCTAGTTGCGCTTTGATTTTTTTTCACTCTGAGAAAATGAACTACAACTTTTAATTTCCATTCAAATGAACCCTCTCTGAAGTTTATACTAGCATACCTTCCATAAGAACCATATATGCCCCCAGAGTGATACTTACAACGACAGCCCCGGCCCTGGGGGGGATTGTGTCGACACAGGAGATTTTACTATCTGATCTTTGAACTATTTTGAACGAAATGACCATACGTAAAGGAGTTTTTCTTATATGATCTTTGAACTATTTTTAAAAAATGGCTACCTCAACTTTTTATCAGATGTATTCGGGGAAAAAGGGCTTGGGGGCCAGTTGCCTTCTGATCCCTTTTGAATCTTAAAAAGGGCACTAGAACTCTCGATTTCCAATCGAATGAGCCCTCTTTGAAGTTTATACGACGACTCCTTCTATACGAAGTGCCTCTGGGAAAAAATAAATGGAGTGTGGGGGGAGGCTACTCCAATCACTTTTGACTCTTAAAAAGTGAATTACAACTTTCAATTTCAATCAAATGAGCCCTCTAGGAATTTTATACGAGCATTACTTCCATAAAAACCATATATGCCCCCAGGGCATAACTTACAACGCCTACCCCGGGCCCTGGGAGGCTGTGGTGACACCGGATTTTTTGTTATCAGAACTTTGAAGTATTCTTAACAAAATGTCTATCTCAAAATTTTTATCTGATGCATTTAGGGCGTAGAGGAGGGGGGGGGGCTAGCTGCCCTCCAATTTCTTTTGACTCTTAAAAAATGAACAAGAACTTTCAACTTCCAATCAAATGAGCCCTCTCCGAAGTTTATACGAGCATCCCTTCCATAAGAACTATATATGCCCCTAGAGAATTACTCATAACGTCTGCCTCCGGGCCCTGGCGGGTTCCGTCGACAAAGGAATTTTTCTTATCTGACCTTAGAACTATTTCTAATCAAATAGCTATTATAAAAATTTTATCGGATGGGCTTGGGGAAAAAAGGGTGTGTGAGGGGGGACTAGTTGCCCTCGGATATCTTTTGACTCTTAAAAATTGAACTATAACTTTTAATTTCCAATCAAATTATCCCCCTCTGAAGTTTATACGAGCATCCCTTTCATAAGAACCATATACGCCCCCAGGACAACACTTACAACGCCTATCCCCCGGGCTCTGGGGGTGTTTTTGTTATCGAATTTTTGAACAATTTCCAAAACACTGGCTATCTCAAAATTTGTAGCGGCCGGGTTTGGGCAAAAAAGAGCGTGAGGGGGCTAGTTTAACTCTCTTAACTCTTAAAAAGTGAACTAGAACTTTCAATTTCCAATCAAATGAGCCCTCTATGAAGTTTATACGAGCATCCTTTCATAAGAATTATACATGCCCTTAGGGCATAACTTAGAACTCCTTCTCCTGTGCCCTGGGGGGTTGTATTGACACCAAATTTCTTCTTATCCGACCTTTGAACTATTTTTAACAAGATGTCTATCTCAAAATTTTCATCAGATGGATTTTGAACAAGAAGGCGTGGGGGGGGGGGGCTAGCTGCCCTCGGATCTCTTTTGACTATTAAAATGTTAGCGCAAACTTTCAATATCCAATCAAAGTGAGCCCTCTCTGAAGTTTATACAAGCATCCCTTTCATACGAACAATATATGCCCCAGGGCATAACTTACAACGCCTGCCCCTGGGCCCTGGGGGTTGTGACGACACCTGAGTTTTTGTTATCTGACTTTTAAGAAATTTTTAACTTAATGGCTATCTCAAAATTTTTATTGGATGCTTTGGGGGAAAAAGAGGCGCGGGGAGGGGGGGCTAGTTAACCTCCAATCTCTTTTGACTCTAAAAAACTAGAACTTTCAATTTCCAATCAAATGATCCATCTCTGAATTTTTTACGAACATCCCTTCAATAAGAACCGTATATTCCCCCAGGGCATAACTTACAACACCTGCCCTAGGGCCCCGGGGGGCTGTGCTGATCCCTGAGTTTTCGTTATAAGGTCATTGAACTATAAAAAAAACTACCTCAAAGTTCTTATCTTATGGGTTTGAGGAAAAAGGGCGTGGAGGGGGGGGGGGGGGGCTAGGTGCCCTCCAATCTCTTTTGACTCTTAAAAAGTAAACTAGAACTTTCAATTTCCAATCAAATGATCCCTCTTTGAAGTTAATACAAGCATCCCTTCCATAAGACCCATATATGCCCCCAGGGCATAACTTACAACGCCTGCCTCGGGCCCTGGTGGGTTGTGTAGACACCGCAATTTTTGTTATATGATCTTTGAACTATTTTTAACAAAATAGCTATCTTAAAATTTTTATTGGATGCATTTGGGAAAAAAGGGTTTTTTTTTGGGGGGGGGGGGGGATGAAGCTGGTTACCCTAAATATCTTTTGACGCTTAAAAGTGAACTAGAACTTTCAATTTCCAATCAAATGAGCCCTCTCTGAAGTTTTATACGAGCATTCCTTCCATAAGAACCATATATGCCCCAGGGCACAACTTATAACCCTTGCCCCTGAAGACTGTGGGAGGAGTGTCCTGCTCAAACATATAATTTCCAGAATTTTCAACTGCGTTGAACAAAATGCCTATATCAAAATTTTGATTGGATGTGTTTGGGGAAATGGTGGGCGTGGAAGAGTGTGTCAGTTGCCTTAGAATCACTTTCGACTATTAAAAAGGGAACTAGTAATTTAAATTTCCAATCGAATGAGCCCTTTCTGAAGTTTCTACGACAACTTTGTCTATACAAAACCTTATATTCCCCCAGGGCAGAATACAACCCTTGCCCTGAGGGCTGTGGGGGAGTTGTCATCCTCAAAGACCCAATTTCCAGAGCTTAAAACTACGTTTAATAAAATGGCTATCTCAAAATTTTGATTGGATGTGTTTGGAGAAAAGGTGGGCATGAGAGGGGGGTTAGTTGCACCCAAATCACTTTCGACTATTAAAAAGGGTACTAGCCCTTTGAATTTCCAATCGAATGAGCCTTTTTTGAAGTTTCTACGACAACGCCTTCAATAAAAACCTTATATACCCCCAGGATATAACTTAAAACCCTTGCCTTGAGGGTCGTTTGGGAGTGTCCGCCTGAAAAACCTATTTTCTATCTGGAAATCAACTACGCTGAACAAAATGGATATCTCAAAACTTTGATTGGATGTGTTTGGGGGAATGATGGGCGTGAGGGGTGGGGGCTAGTTGCCCTCCAAACATTTTCGAATATTTAAAAGGGCACTAGCCCTTTGAATTTTCAATCGAATGAGCCTTTTTTTTGAAAATTTCTACGACAACGCCTTCTATAAAAACCTTATATGCCCCAGGGCCTAACTTAAAACCCTTGCCCTGAGGGTTTTGTGGGAGTGTCCTCCTCAAAAACATATTTTCTATCTGGAAATCAACTACGCTGAACATAATGGCTATCTCAAAATTTTGATTTGATGCGTTTGGGGAAATGATGGGCGTGGGGGGGGGGGGCTAGTTGCCCTCCATTCTCTTTTGACCTTTAAAAAGGGCACTAGAACTCTCAATTTCCACTCGAATGAGCCCCCTTTGAAGTTTTTACGACGACGACCCCTTCCATGTGAAGTGCCTCTGGGGAAAAAAGTAATAATAATAAAACATTGGAGCCGTATGGCCTTTACTATAGGTAACGCTATAGCGTTGCCTCCGATAATACCACGAAAAGAATTTTTTTGAATGGTAATAATAACAAGTTATATTGTGACATTATTAAATTTGTTCCAAATATGGAAACAAAAACTATATTTTAATCACCCAAGCAAAATACACAGCAACAAAATATTTCAAATATGCAATTTTATCAAGAAATTAATCAATTCGAAAGAGCCCCAGTGACCAATTTTACCTGTCCCCCTTATAGTCTTAACAACACCAAATTGTATAATTTTTCCTTTCAACTGCATAAAGAGGGTCATATAAAAGAGGGCCAAGGGATAATACTTTTCGATGCGTGGACAGAAGTCCACGCAAACGCAGTCCTCACTACCAAACATTGCACTGTTGAGTTACTCCCATTTGGGGTAATGATATGGTTCAGCTAATCCGAAGTGCATTGGAAAGGCCTCACCCTGGGATTGCCTTTATAATTATCAAGGCAGCTCTCTAGCCAGGTAGGGGGGGGGGTGGGGCGTGGCAAGTAGGACTGGCTAAAAATCTAACATTTTAGTAATTTGTTTTCAAAATAAATCCGGTTGTTTAAATATGACTCAGAAGCTCCAATTAATGAAATATATGGAGGTGTACACAACTTTTTCACATCAATTAAATTTTTTTTAAAATAATTATTTTTTTTTAAAATAGCAGCGCCCCTTTTCATTTTCATATGCAAAATTCTTAATGGTTTGAACGGAAATTTATCTTTTTAGAAAAGAAAATCGGGAAGTTCTCACTCTGTGATCAACACGGCTGAATAGTTTTAAACTTTATATTCTGAGCCCCCCCCCCCCCGACACGTTTGTCCGATTTGTTAAAAGCTAAAAAAATGAATACAAACAGATTTTGATGGGTTTTTTAAAGTTGTTTTCTGTATATGCAAAAGTCTTAAGGGTTTGTACGCAAAATTACATTTTTGAGAAAAGAAAATCAGTGGTTTCTCACTCTGCTATAAACACGGTTGAAAAGTTTACACTGTATGTCTGTGTCCCTCCCTCCCCCCTTACGCAAAAACAGCAAAGGTTTGTCTGATTTGCAAAAAGGTAAAAAATAAATATAAGAGATTTTGATGGATTTTTATTTTCTTTACTCCCCCTCCATCCGAAAAAAATCTTTTATAAATCCCACCCCGCCAAAAAAATCTAGATATAACCCTGATAGGCTCATCAACATTAGTTTCCCCTCAAAAGGGGTGCACACCTAAAAAAGGTATTGCGGATTGACTCAAACTCGTAAAACAAACCCCGGCATCCCCAGGGTTTTCACAAATTATTTTAGTTTTCCGGGCCCCCCTTGTAGACACTGTTTCAAACATCAAGGTAATATAAACAGATACTAAATTTTAACCTTAGTCAAAATTTGGAACAATGTTAATTGAGTTTCAAAGAGTTTAGAAAATACGAGTGATTAACTTTGTCAAAGTTTTAATTTTGGTTGTAATTCTCAAATCACAGTCAATAAACTTATAAGTGTGTCTTTAGATTTTTATAATAAACTAGAAAATATTTCCCATAGTATGAAAGCTCAATTAAAAATTTTTATATAATAAATGAAAATATTCTAATCAAGACTTGGATCAAGGTTGTGGTCCTAAACCAGAGATGTATGAACTAGGCCTTTAATTGACATTTGTCAGAGTTAGCAATGATAATTAGCGTTAATCCCGGCAATAGGGGGGTAGAGGGTACATTAAAGTATTTTCAAAATCTATAGAGGAGAATTTTGTTGTGTGTTCAATTTCTTTAACAGAAATATCCAAGAAAACACGCTCATTTGCCATTATAATACCACGGAAAAATTAACTTTTCCTTAGATTTTTCTAGATTGTATGAACATTTTCCCAATACCAAAGGTGATTTGAAAGGAAAAAAACGCTAATTTGTCTTCAGAATCATGGCCGAGGGTTCTTTAACGGAATTAAATTTTCAAATGAATAGCAGTAGTGTCAGTGTATAAGGTTTCAGGGGTACATGAAAATATACATTGAAATTGTTGTTGTTTTCAGGGGTACATGAAAATATACATTGGAATTGCGCAAGAAAAACCCATGCTTGAGACATTAAACTCACGCGTGAACATTTTAAAAGTTGGCAAGGTTTTTGTTTTTGATAAGAATTGCACAATGAATGTATCTTTTGACGTGGGCATTTTTATGAGCCAATCAGAGGCAGCGATGGTTGTTCAATATACGATAACTTGATTTGTGGTTGGGGTTTGAATAAAAGAAATGGTTTTCACTACAATTCATATTAGTAAGAGAATTGAATTCAGAGAGAATAGTTTATTTGAGAGGATATTAGTGGAGAAAAAAAATGAGTGGTGCATTTACATTATTGGAGATTAATGATGGAACCGACAGCAGCAGCAGCAACGATATACGAGTACCCAATGTGGCTGTGGAAATAACCGCTGGCTGTAGACTATGCCTTGAATGGGAAAGTATGTATGCTAGATACGTGATATCATTAAGCAAGTTTGCAGGAGGAGCAACTATGTTTTGCTGGAAAAGTGAATATTCTCCATATAAATAAACTTCGGTCAGCATTAGATGTCCTATCGAAATATATTGATGAGAACAAAATGCATCAGTGAATATTATTATTGTAATTATGTTCAATAAAATTGTTTCTAAATCAAAGGTATTTTTCTTTCTATAGTAGATTAGCGTATTTCCTAGAGTACAAAAGAAATTCTGGTTAGTCTGAAGTTGGTTGTGAGAGTGTTAGGACTCTAAAAAAATGGATAGATTTGAGAAAGAGCGAATCTTGGGGAATCTAGTGTTTATGGAAAAACATTTGATTCTAGATGACGATTTTCTAGAGCTGTCTATTCAAAGGAAGATATTTTCTCTGGGAATGCTTGTCGATATAATGAAAACTGATTCTCCATCATTAGACTATTGTATGAAGCTTCTACATCGTGGTCCAAATGCATTTACACAATTTACTGATATATTGATCACGACACGGCAAAATGATATTGTGGATATGCTTTTAAACATTAGTTTAGAAATTTAGGACTTTTTTTCATGAGAAAGATGGTGCTCAAGGATGATTTACTCCTCTCTCTATCTCAGACAATTTTTGTTGTTGCTAGCTCAGTTTCATTGTGGCAGTGAGAGTGTCAACACATGAAAAAATGTTCCATACATGTCCCCTATGTATGTACACACTGGGCAGCTGGTCATCATGTGAGAATTGCACAATGATTGATGAGTATGATGAAAAGTGTAGATTATGCAACCCGTGTAAATTGCATAAAGGATATGCTGTACAAATTAAAGGTTGTAATTCCTGTCTTGAAGAGGTGTGTGACTCTCATCCTAGAGGCCACCTATGCTCCAATTGCCATTATGATAAATGTAATCAGTGGGAGAATACATATCCGGGTATGATTGGAAAGAATCCTAACCGTAATTTTAGTTTATTGCTACGAGATTGGTATCGTCGTGGTTTTAGATTGTTCTGGGAGGAGGAGCCGGGTCAACGATTCAACTGTTGGAATAGCAAAAGAATATGGTTTCTACGTCATCGTTGTGAAGACAATGGGTGTTATGATTATAAGCCCACTGATTTTTATTTGGCTGTGACGGAATGTGATTCGACACTTGAGGACACTGTTTGTGAAATTGCTTCAAATAAGCAAATTGAAACATGTGAATTCTATAGAATGAATGAGAATAGTATCATTGACTATACAAAGAGATATGACAAGAGTGAAGTCACACTCTATTGTAGAAAATGTGACCCTGACATTGCAGTACATCAGGATCAGTACACTGTGAATTCAGATAATAATCTACCTGCACTAGTTGTTGTCGACAAATACCTATACCTACTAGAAGATGAAATCTAAAGAGTAGAAAAGTCGTTTTATCATGTATATAAATTTTTATTAATAAACAATTTCACATACATTTTTAGAACATTTTATTCGTAGGGCACTAAAATCAATATTAAAATACGCTTTTAAGTATATTTTCCACTAGAAAGTCGTTCAATCGAGGTAAGTCAACGTAGATGTTGAGAAACTGCTTGTAGGTGTAGCCACGACATCTGAACATGAAAAAGAGTAGTGCATGAAAGCCACATGTCTTAGTCGTTAAATCCTGTACTCTTTGTTGATTTTGAATAATGGTTTTCCCACTGCTTTCAATAAAGTTGCTGATGTATGGCGTGTAGAATTTATACGATAGGCCAAGAGGATCAAAAAATTCAATATTCTTCGATGTTTGAAAGATGCATAGCCAATGGCCGGTCTTCAAAGTCGATGGACTGCTATTAACAATGATTAAGGTATTGTTAACACTTGTAATTTTTTCAATGAAGTCCGAAGGTATGCAATAGGACTTGTACTGGGACATGTATGGATCCATACTAAATACGTTGATTATTTGGGTTGTGTTCATGGTGCTAGGTCTAGTAGAACACTGCCGTCGGGTGTGATTTCCCAATAGGTTTCAAATTGACTCAGTGATATTAGCGTGATACTCTCAGTCAGAGCATCGGCAAATGTACACTCTAAACGTACATTCCCTGTTCGTACTATGCTCATATCCTGAGTCCCCAACAAGTCCAAAACAATTACCCCATGATTTTTTGAAAACATTGAATCGGTTATTCCATTTTCAAATAGTTGAGAGTCATGATCTAGGGATTGCATGGTCAACTCGTACAGAGTTCTATAGGATTTTTTGTCAAAAGATAGAGTGTACAGTGGAATACCATTCACTTTGCACACAAGGCTAGATAGACCGAAAAAATTAAAATCATGGGGGGATTCAGTCCAGGATCCAACGGCACTGCCACTCTTTACAAAGGCCAAAGCCAATTTTGATGAGATTTTCTCCATTGATAAATGATGAATCCCTATAGCTACGAGAGCCGGTGGCAATGTGACGTTGATTGGTGATCGTATGAGGGACAAGAAGTTTAATGTTTTAGCCATTGGCTCTTAGCTTTTTCCACTGCCAATGCAACAGAGCTCATAACCTGTTGTTTTCGGACGTGGAGAATTGCCGATGTGATAATGACATTTGCATCGGGTGCTGCAGGAAGTGTTTTTCTCAAAATGAAATTCGATGGGGCCATCTGTACTTTATGTCAATCTTGACATTGGGGGGTAGCCATTGGGATATATTGAATATCTCATGATTTAATTTTCCAACCAGATGATACTCTTGGGTCACTGCAGTAGTCAACTCACCGTCAGTATCAACATCTGATCGATATTCATAGCCCAATGATTGTCCTCTCAACTCCTTGTATGCCTTTGGTGTCATCATCATAAATTGTATGTAGCTTGCATAGTTGGATAAATTATTGCTAGTGCTCACCAAAGTACCATTAAAATACATTAATTTGTTTGAATAGGTTGTGTAAAATACAGTTCTCGTAGGAGAGACCATCGCCAGCATTTGGAGTTGTATTATCTGACTTTTTCTTCAACGCAACATTTAAATCAATAAATGTTGATGCCAAATCAATGAAATAGTCTTCATTGGAAATATTTGAAAGTGTATATTTTCCGAGAGGGGTTGTTGGGGATGAAATTGTTCATAGTAGCCCTACTTGACACTGACATCAACATTTTCAGCATTGAATAGATTCAATGAGGAACTAATTGATGGATATGCTTCCTTGTGGGGGAGATAAGTCATCTTAAGAGAAGAAATCCTTCTTTGATCTAACAATCTTTTTCTTTTTCTTCTTCTGCTTATTGGTCTTCCTTGTTTTATTCCTCAAAGTCCTTGTTGATGTCCTTCGCTTCCCACCTGGGTGGAGACTGATGAGTGAATGACGCACACGCATCCTTTTCAATCCCTCCCCATTTTGTCGAGATTTTAGTTGCTCACCAACGGCTCTTGCTGAAGATCTAATATTTTCCTTAACACTCTCCTTGAAATTCTTGCCCGACCCCCAGTCCTGTAGTGTGGAGGCAGCAAAATTCGATGCAGCAGGTACAAGATATTTTCTGGCAAGGGGTAGTGCAGAACGAAATAGCCTAGCAAACCAGCTACCAAGACCATAGCCAGACATTGTAGTACGCCCCTTGTAGTAGTCCAATCCATTGCCTATTTGACGTGGATTCAAAGCACCAACATAGCAATCGATATCGGGACAGACAAATGGAATTCTCCTATTGTTCATTTTAGGTGATTGTGCTATCGCCAACAATGGGTCGAAAATGACATGTAATCACTGCTAAGCCTTTTGTTATTGCTAGAGGATCGCCCAATTCACTTCTTAGTGTTAACTGACAGAGTTCCAGATACGAAGTGTTTACAGGAACATACTGAAGATGCTTTATATTATAGTGATGAACAAGTTCATGAGATGTTTTTCGTTCAAGAACACGTAGGAGGGGGACATTTGAATTACCGACTCTCGATGTTTCCACAAAGGATGCATAGAGAAATATGCAAGAGTCCGAGGCAAAAACCGGTGGAGAATCAGCAAAAATAACTTGATTCATCCCGTAAACGGTGCCAGCATTTTTCCCATTGATCATATTCTGTTTAAAGCCAAGAACGTCTCTCAGATTATCATTGAGAATAATTATTTCAGTGTCAACAGGTGAGGTAATGTAAATCCTATCGTGTTCCAATGAATAATTAAAATGGAATTTACCATTCCTACGATATGAGATTTTCTATTGATTGTACGACACAAATCTGTCATATTATCGTATTCAATATATTTCAATTTGGCATGTGGATATTCGCTAGATTTAAGTGCTTCAACCCATTCATAGTCGACAAAGAGTGTCCAATCGAATGGTATAACTTTTATATCATACACACGATCCTTTCTCAGGATGTCATAGGTATTTTTTGAGAATACAGTCGACAAGAGCCACTTCAT
The DNA here is from genome assembly GCA_027921565.1 of Artemia sinica. Classification (NCBI taxonomy): domain Eukaryota; kingdom Metazoa; phylum Arthropoda; class Branchiopoda; order Anostraca; family Artemiidae; genus Artemia; species Artemia sinica. The sequence continues at coordinate 8,141,621 of CM051259.1, read as the reverse complement.
ATGCACCGTTCAAATTTGATGGCGGGGAGAGTTTTGTCCAAAAATCACTTGTCGTATTCAAGTCGTTGTAGAGAGGATCGGAAACATTGGACATGAAAGTTACATAGAAATCATTGGGCATTGTCAATATCTTCTACACCGATCCAAGAATCAAAATCAGAGTTGTATCCTAGCCACCGAACAAGTAACTGTTTCTTACCCTGCGAGTACTTGTCTTTAATATCTTTTCAATTTGATAGATTTCACTATTATTTTTAACTTTTTGTAGTTCATAGTCATAAAAGCCGCCGAGAATCTCTTCATCTTTGGTATCACGCAAACGATAAGTTATGGGTTTAGTGTCTAGGATTTTTGCCACTTTAAAAAGTTCTGTGGACCACAAGTAATTCCCCTTTTCAAAAAACATTAGTTGTTCTATTAATTCGAACAGTATCACCAACATTGAATTTATTTTTCTTCTTGACAACCGATTCATTGGAATATTGTTTAAGAAAGGTGTCAATTGTATCATGATCAGAATGATGAACTTCCGTTGGTGTAGAGTTGGACAATGATCGATGAGGTCGTTGATTATAAATCAACATGATTTTATCTAAATCATGAATAAAAGCCGGTGTATTTTTCAATGTGCAATATCTTGAAATTAAAAGTCGAATAGTTTGTATCAATCGTTCGGCCAATGCAGCCTTTATAGGACTATGACTATGATAGAGCAGTGTACTATATTTCTCTAGTACTTTTGCAACATGAGGATTAACAAATTCACTACCACGATCCGTTTGAATTTTTTTATACGAATCCTGTTCGAGAATACTTTCAATGGCCTGAGCAACTTCAACGCCTCTCTTTGATCGCAATGGAATTGCATATGCATAACGACTATAAACACTGATTGCAAGTAGAATGTACTTGTACGGTGTATTGTGACGTCGTTGAATCTCATCTAGAGTCAGGAGATCTGCTTGCATTATATGCAATGGGTAAAAGGCTTTAGTTTTTCGATATTGATTGGCACGAAGTCTATGATTTCTATGTAGAGTGTAACTTGATTCATTTTGTAGATAGTCTTGTACACTTTTAGTGTGAACACCAGTGACTTTGGAAAGAGTGGTGGGGGAACTTAAACTCCCCGCCTCACCAATATTTTCATAAACACCTTTCAGAACTTCAACCATTTTGAACGTAAACACGCTGTGTAACGTCCGCTACCCTTTTGTATACTGGATGGTGATGGTGACATGATACGTTTTCGCTTTTTCCTCGCCACCATTGTCAAGTTTTTTTCCACTAGGTGTGCTAATATTTTCCAAGATTGATTTAAAATCTTCTTCTTCTTCTTCTTCTTCATGTTTAATGGTGTTGTTGTTGTTGATATGTTGATGCATGTTCATTTAATTTTTTTAGAATTTGTCTATTGCTAATAAGACTTTTGGGGAAGTTTAATGTATTTAGAAAGTTGTATAGATGAGCGTCAAATGATAATAGTCCTTTACGATTTGTAACCATATCATAGATTAAATCAAGTAGATTATAGCTCTTGCCCTGAATTATAATCCCTTTCCCATTGTTCTCAACTTGAATATGATCTTGACCACTTTCCATGAGATAGGTTAGGAGTCGTTTACTTTGTTCACGATATGAGTGGGGCATTAGATTTCCAATTTTCAATACAATTGAATCCAATTCCTCCTTCTTTAATTGTGTTCCAGCAGCAGCAGAATCCTGAGGAGATGATTCTTTTTTGTGATCAATAGCAGCAGTGGCCTTCACATGATAGGGCTTATGTTTGTCCACTCGGCGAAGTGCATCTTGAAGTAAAAGCAGTTTTTTATCATCCTCAATATTCTCATTGTCAAGGAATTTACTCAGATTGTTCTCAAAGTGTTCCACGGGTGAGAGAGCGAGTTCTATTGAGTCAATTTATAGGGTTTTTGCCATTCTCTAGAGAAAACTGTTTACAAGTCCTGCAATTATTGGCAGTAAAAGTGTGAAAAAGCTACCGCCCGCCTGAAGAAGTCTTTTCTTTTTAAAATTCTTTCCTTTCTTTTTAGAGGCCAATGTACGTACAATGGAACGATGTTGCTTTGCCTGTTGCTTAACTACTTCTGGCAGTTGAACATTACCCTCGGTCAAATTTAAACAAAGTTCAGATATTAGATTAATGAAATCATTGTCAATACCATATGTTTGAGTATGGCTTTTCTAAGCGAGGGTTTTGAAGTGCTTAGAACTGAAAACAGATGTCTATTTTCATGTAGTTTCTTCAGTGTCATGATAGCAACTAATAGGTCTTTTTAGTGTTCACGGGGAGATATACTGTAATTTCATTGTCAAAAATATCTGTGACTACACGCAGATCCTCGGGTGTATTTTGATTAAGATCCAATAGGATGTAGCCGTAGGGTTTATTAGTTTGCCTGATTGTATGCTGAGAGCAGAAAATTTGGGGGCGCCTGGATAGATTTGTTTATTGAGAGTTATTAGCGAGCTAGAATCACGAACAACTCTGTAGATGATATAGTAGGTGCAGTTCAATGCAAGTGTTCGCATACATTTGCTCTGATGAAAGAGATTGTGTAGAACCAGAGTAACGGAAATCTGTTCATGATGAGAGTGAACAGTGAACAGTTGTAGCATTTCCTGGGACCATTGTTCAATAGATTCAGCCAGATCGTCAATGATCAGCCAAGAGTTTGGTTCAATAATGCTGAAAACATCAAGTCCCTGTATGAATTGTATCTGCACCAAACCCGTGGTGGCAGCAATTGCTTTTTATTTTATCGTATGACTCCTGCCAAATACTGTAACAATAGTAGATTTTTTCGGCTTTTCCACAAACATTTTATCGTAATTTTTAATTATTTTAGTTAAGAGTGTGTGTTTTGCCTGACATTGACGGTCCACACAGAAACGATCTGAATGGTGTTTTAAATTGATACATGTTCCCTTCAACAGTTCACCTAGACAACTAACTGTAGACTATGGCTGTCTAATGACTAAATAATTTCCCTATTACTACTCCGTTCAAGAATAATAAGAAGAAGACGACGAATAAAGAATCATATTTTCTTTTATTATATGCATAAAAAAGTAACAATACTTAAAAAAAAAATATTACATTGAACATGAAAGCACATTAAACATGAAAAAATACACTTTTTTAATTTATTTATAATAAAAAATACAACATTTACATAGGCACAGAGAAAAAACACTTAAATAAATACACTTTTTTTTAAGTTATTTATAATAAAAAATACAACATTTACATAGGCACAGAGAAAAAACACTTAAATAAATACACTTTTTTTTTGTTTATTTATTTATAGAAAAAATACAACATTTATTAGAATAATGCACTTGAAATAATAATATCACTTTTATTTACAACATTTTAAATTTTGGGGTCCCCCCCCCCGGGGGCGGCCGCTGTGGCGGCCGGGGGCCCGCTGCGGCAAGTCGGGAAGCGCCGCGGGCCGGGAAGCGGGGGCCCGCTGCGGCGGGCCCTGGCCGGGGGCATTAAATAGTGGAAATTGATCTGCCTTGCACACACACACACATTGAAAATTGTTTGTGATATAGAATTAAAAAGAATTTAAAAAAACACTCCATTACCCAAAAAACCCTCCCATCCAATTTATACTTTTTTAAATGAATTTTGAAGTTAATTTTTCTAGACCGAGTTGTTTTTCTGTACTCTATACATTCAACTCGGTCTGAAATTAAATAATGACCGTGTGGTAGTACCTTCACACCATCGTCAAGTACATAGACTTTGTCCGATATGGCAGACATGGCATTTTTTCTCAGCTCTAACTGTGTAGTTTTTAAATTGTAAAGAGCGAATCGCCATGACTTTCGCTCTTGGCACTAAACTACGTTCCACACAGTTTCTATACACACTCATGTCGAAATTATTTTTTACAAAGTATGTAGGTACCCCCTTGCAAACTTGTTTGATATCCTTGCTGTGCGTTTCCACACAGTATACCTTCGGACCAGGAAACACACTACTGGATATCAGATCGCTACCCGTTTCAGATTTTAGCATTAACAATTGATTTGGGGCCTGGCGTTTCACTAGCTCTGGGTAGAGGATTCGTCCCAATTAGTGTAGTCCATTCGTGAGCTAATGTACTCGCCATTTTCCAAATCATTCAATAGATTTTCAGTTTTGACTTTTAACAGGAGTGAATCAGTGTCCCCGTAATACACTTGAACTTGTCCCTCAATCGGCCACTGTACCTTGCATACATTTAATAAAATGACAACATGAGTTTCTTGGATATTTCAGTTATTACACTCCCGCCTGCAATATTTTTATTTAAAACAATGCTTCTTTTCTTACGGTGTAGGAGCACCATATCAGAGTCTATGATTGCGAACGATGTGAAGTTTGGATCCGCAATGATTCGGGCACAATCTTTGGGATTGGTTACAATGTCACATCGACTTCTGTTTCGTATGTTCTCGCACATTTTACCGAAAGCTGAGTTCAAAATGAGTTTATAGACTTCTTTTTCAACTTTCGTTTTCGCTTGTGAACGCTTACTGACAAAGGTGTCAATAAACGTTTTCATGTAAGGCTTTTGATCAAATTGGAGGGCTCTATGAATCTTTGTGACCTTGAAACCATTGGACACCATCCATTTCAATAGCACGTGATGAACAACGATATTCTGTTTCGGGTTGAGGTCGGCAATTAGTTTTTGTTTTGAAGGTACCCAGTGCATACTCCCGTCCTCTACTAAAGATAAATTGTAGGGGCTCAGAGAGTCTCTACCCACCGGTCTATTTATGCACGGAAAAACAATGTCTTTTACCGAGTCATGGATTTCCATGGGTATTTCACCGTCAATTTCAAAAAACCATCCCTGTGCCCCATTCTCCTCAACACTGGCAATGTCGGGGAAATTCGAAGCACATGGATTGTCAAGCCATTTATAATTGTCACACGGCAAACAGTAGTGAGACATTGCCGATGGGTAAAGAGAGTTCATATCCAAAAAAAAAACTGCGTCCGACTTTTCATCGGTGTGCTGTCCACTCGGATCAGTTTTCATGATACGATCCCCGTGAAAAACATACCCACCCCTCATTGATCTCTCTACAAACAGATGCTGATCCACATCGGCGATCAGACCTATTTCTTCTTTGCTGATTTTAAGTATCAAGTCCATCACCAAATGAGGAGTGGAAAAATAATAACCTAAATCCAACCCAAATTCCCCATAGATTTTATCTGTATTTTTGCACACAATGTCCAGAAGAGTGAGTACGTCACTGGCCAAGTAAAGTTTACAATAATCCCACCCATTTTTACATCCACCCTTTGCCCAAACCCTCTTAGCAAATTCGTAGTCGCTAGTGGTGCACTCACTCTCAGTAAGAGAATTGTAAAAAGCTTCAATGGGCGGTAGTGACACCTCATCTAGCCTCGAGCCAGAGTTGTAATAATCATATGGATATATACCCTTACACGTTAATAAATCATACATTTCATCATCGGGGAAGCGCTGTTTGAGGAGGGGGAAGCTATCAAAATTGTCACTTTTCTGTACCTGAATCAATTGACTTAAAGATTTGGGGAAGAAGCTGAAAGAGTCTAAAAAACGGATTTTATTCAGGCACGTGTTACCCTTGTCAACTGTTTTCCACATGAATTCTAGCAGCAGTAGCTTCTCCGATGATTTGGGTATGATTTTATATGAAAAAGAACCATCTATCCATGCGTCATCTACAACTCCACCCTTGGCAATGCGGGCCAACGCCGGAAGAACAAACTTTAAGTCGTAATTGGAATTGTGTATATAAAAACAGGTACGAAATATTGTTGTCTAACGTTTAAATTTCATGACTGATGGGCTACCCCCTAAAGTTACTCCCTCCCGATGTAATTTCCTGCCACAAATGATCATGGTCGATCACCTTCCTCCTCCCCCATTCCCAACACCATCATCAAATTCTCCCTTGCAAACCCAACACATTTTACACGATTTTTAATGGCCACTATGTCATCTGGTGATAGGAGCATAGGATAGTTTGTATAACGAAGGCGCGAAATTGCACCTTTTCGCTGTTTTGATTAGACTGACCAATGCCGAACGCATGAAGTCTTCACCGTCACCCAACATCTCAACTACATCCAGCACTTGCATGGTATTATTGGAATCTCGTTGCGCGTGAGCGTAAGAGACCCCTATGGCTTCATGTATTTTAACACGATTTGAATTTGACGGATCGCACACGTCTGTCAGTTTAGCTTCGCAGTCCAAAGCGATCTTATTGCTCTGCAGGAGCGTGTTTTGAAAATTTTTAAAACGTAACATCGCTCTATCTCCACTTACCGTCTCCACAGCCTGGTATCCATGACGTTTACAGTGTTTCATGTGATGCTTTAACTTTAAATCAGAGCGAAATCTGGAGACATGTTGGACAGTAATAACATACATTCCATTTTTACCCTCACTTAGAACCCTACTAATATCCGTAATTGGATTGAAATGACCAATTGAATCGGAGTCTGTGGGTGGGGTGTATATAAAGCCACACCCAATGTTCTCCTGATTCAATTGAAGGAGCTCGCACTGGAAATAATACACCCTTCTTATCGGAACGCTAACCCTCTTCAAATTCTGTTTCATACTGTAACACCGTGACACCAATCTTTAAATGTGCATTGGCCCGCTCAAAAATATCTATTCCTTTTAGTGTCACGGGAAATTGACCATTTAAACAATTAAAATCTACTTTGGGGAACTTTGAACCCTCCCTACTATTAACTGCCATTTCATCCAACTTTTTTTCCTAGATGCATCTTCGCGCAGAGGTCTGTATGCTGCAATTAAAAATGCATACTTGAAACACTGTAGCCTCGTATCGAAACAGATTCGTTGTATCCCCCCTACATCCCTCTAAATCTGAATGATATTTTTAATTCAATAGCCTTGCCTCAGCCACTCCCCCTCTTACAATAAAATCCTTTTTTAAACCTACAAATATTAACATTTAAACTTTCAATAAATAAAACCACAGATCCACTACCCCCCTCGTTATAATTTTCCCACTTACTTTGAATACTATTAGCCCAATTTAGAAAAACCTCCCCGTAATTTGATAAATGCGGGCGAATTGCCAACATCTCTGTGTGCAAGTACTTTGAATACATCTCACCCGCATTTTCATTAAAAAAAATATTTTTAGTGCTATTGATGCTTTTAAACTGACACCACCCCCCTCCCACACCCCCATCTGTTGTTCAAGAATGGCTCGAATCTTATTAGTATATGAATGTGTGGTGGCCGAGGGATCTATTATTATATCCCCCGACACTAGAGAGTTGAAGGGATCACCGAAATTGGCGCTGTAGACCTTTGTGTGGTGCAAGGCAGAGTTGGACAGAAAAAAATCTGGAAGAGGGGTTACTGGTGTTGTTGTTGTATTACTACTACTACTACTAGCTATATCATTAAGCGGAATGGGGGGGGGTGACATAGAATTGTCAATAACACCACCACTCCCAGTCTGTTCAATAACATTGGTTGGAGATGGCATGAGGTCCCCTAAGCCTGATAGCACATATTCCAAGGTGTTTGGGGACAATTGATCGAGCCAGCCTGTATTTTCCTGTGTTGGAATTTCGTTATGAAGACCCGGTTCAGTTGCACTACTAACATCTCCTAAATGCTATCGCATAAAACTATCTGCCCACTCCGGATCCTCAAGCATGTCAATATCACAGGTTAAGTCGTCTAGGCTAGCCATTTCCCCAAAAACATCATTAAGGAAACCTCTATGCCATTCCATATTATCCAGAACTAATGTAGGTTCATCACTGAACTCCGGTGGTGGTGATAGAATTGGTCCAGTAAATGCTGATATCTCATCACTCAATGGGTGCTATATCATTAATCTGTAGAAAAAAGGTTTTATTTTCTATGTGAAATAAGCATTATTTCATAAAGTTGAAAAATCATGTTCATTTTTTTTTCCATACCATCCATAAAACTCAATTCATCCTAGAATTATTTAAACTAAATACTTTTTGCTTAAAGCATTATTTACAGAACAAATGCATAATTAATTACAAATTTTGTTAGTAACATAGACACAAACAGACACAATAAAATAGTGAAAATCATTACATTGTTATTGAATTTACAATATCTCAATGAATTATCGAGTAGATGCGGCGCATGCACAGCACACACACACACACACGCGCGCACGCACACACACACACACCCACACGCACACACACACACACACATGCAACAATCATTACGCCGTTATTGAATTTGCAATATTCATTATACTATCTCAATGAATTATCGATTAGACGCGGCGCATGCACGCACACGCACACACACATACACACACACATACACACACACACACACACACACACACACACACACACACACACACACACACACACACACACCACACACACACACACACACACACACACACACACACACACACACACACACACACACACACACACACACACACACACACACACACACACACACACACACACCACACACACACAACACACACACACACACACACACACACACACACACACACACCCACACACACACACACACACACACCCACACACACACACACACACCACATACACACACACACGCCATTACACACACACACACACACACACATCACACACACACACACACACACACACACACACACACACACACACACACACACGACACATACACACACACAGTTGCACACACACACACACACACACACTTCCACACTTGGTACAACAGAATCATTACGCCGAAATTATTGAATTTGCAATGTTCATGCATATAGCTATCTCAATGAATTATCGAGTAGTAATGCGGGCGCATGCTTGATACCGCTCACACACCACACTTACACACATGCATACAACAATCATTGAACGACGTTATTGAATTATATCGGGTATACAGAAAAATAAGTGGCAGAGCATGTACCGCTCACACACACACACTCCTTCAAATTGTACTTGGGAAAAAGAATCATTAGCGAGAATGTGATATCACCCCATCTTGGTCTCTTTTCGGAGGGATGGTAATTGCATGAATCCCCTCAACATCCTTAAAAAAGAAAAATTTAGTAATAAATAATAAGCCCTCTTTTACAGATAATTGCCCTCTAAAGTTTATTCTGGTGTTTGTTTAGCACTCTATATCTTAGCACTTTAGAATATTTAAAAAGAAAAGCTTTTAAAGGGTAAAATTTTGGAAAATTTTGAGCTTGGAGGGAAGGGGGGATTTCAAAAACATCTTCCCCATAATATAATTTGACCTATAAAGTCAATTCTGATGTTTGTAGTGCTATAACTATTAGCACTTTAGAAAATATTTAAAAAAAGAAAAGCTTTTAAAGTAAAATTTTGGAAAT
>CM051259.1:8095239-8132098 GCA_027921565.1 Artemia sinica | reverse complement strand
CAAATTCTGTTTCATACTGTATACACCGTGGACGACCCGTCTTAAATGTGCTTGGCCCGCTCAAACATATCTATTCTTTTAGTGTCACGTGAAATTGACCATTTAAACAATTAAAATCTACTTTGGGGAACTTTGAACCCTCCCTACTATTAACGGCCATTTCATCCAACTTTTCCTAGATGCATCTTCGCGCAGAGGTCTGTATGCTGCAATTAAAATGCATTTATTGAAACCTGTAGCCTCGTATCGAAACACAGATTCGTTGTATCCCCCTACATCCCTCTAAATCTGAATGATATTTTAATTCAATAGCCCTTGGCCCACTCCCCCCTCTTACAATAAAATCCTTTTTTAAAACCTACAAATATTAACATTAAACTTTCAATAAATAAAACCACAGATCCACTACCCCCCTCGTTATAATTTTCCCACTTACTTTGAATACTATTAGCCCAATTTAGAAAAACCTCCCCGTAATTTGATAAATGCGGGCGAATTGCCAACATCTCTGTGTGCAAGTACTTTGAATACATCTCACCCGCATTTTCATTTAAAAAAAATATTTTTAGTGCTATTGATGCTTTTAAACTGACACCCACTCCCCACACCCCCATCTGTTGTTCAAGAATGGCTCGAATCTTATTAGTATATGAATGTGGTGGTGGCCGAGGGATCTATTATTATATCCCCCAAACACTAGAGAGTTGAAGGATCACCGAAATTGGCGCGTAGACCTTTGTGTGGTGCAAGGCAGAGTTGGACAGAAAAAAATCTGGAAGAGGGGGGGTTACTGGTGTTGTTGTTGTATTACTACTACTACTAACTAGCTATATCATTAAGCGGAATGGGGGGGGGGTGACATAGAATTGTCAATAACACCACCACTCCCAGTCTGTTCAATAACATTGGTTTGGAGATGGCATGAGGTCCCCTAAGCCTGATAGCACATATTCCAAGGTGTTGGGGACAATTGATCGAGCCAGCCTGTATTTTCCTGTGTTGGAATTTCGTTATGAAGACCCGGTTCAGTTGCACTACTAACATCTCCTAAATGCTATCGCATAAAAACTATCTGCCCACTCCGGATCCTCAAGCATGTCAATATCACAGGTTAAGTCGTCTAGGCTAGCCATTTCTCCAAAAACATCATTAAGGAAACCTCTATGCCATTCCCTATTATCCAGAACTAATGTAGGTTCATCACTGAACTCCGGTGGTGGTGATAGAATTGGTCCAGTAATGCTGATATCTCATCACTCATTGGTGGTGCTATATCATTAATCTGTAGAAAAAAGGTTTTATTTTCTATGTTGAAATAAGCATTATTTCATAAAAGTTGAAAAAATTTCATGTTCATTTTTTTTTCCATACCATCCATAAAAACTCAATTCATCCTAGAATTATTTAAACTAAATACTTTTTGCTTAAAGCATTATTTACAGAACAAAATGCATAATTAATTACAAATTTTGTTAGTACATAGACACAAACAGACACACAATAAAATAGTGAAAATCATTACATTGTTATTGAATTTACAATATCTCAATGAATTATCGAGTAGATGCGGCGCATGCACAGCACACACACACACACGCGCGCGCACACGCACACACACACACACACCACACGCACACACACACACACATGAAACAATCATTACGCCGTTATTGAATTTGCAATATTCATTATACTATCTCAATGAATTATCGATTTAGACGCGGCGCATGCACCGCACACACACACACACACATACCCACACACCACAACACACACACACACACACACACCACACACACACACACACACACACCACACACACACACACACACACACACACACACACACACACACACACACACACACACACACACACACACACACACACACACCACACACACACACACACACACACACACACACACCACACACACACACACACACACACACACACACACACGGACACACACACACATCACACACACACACACACACACACACACACACACACAGGGCACACACACACACACACACACACACCACACACACACACATACTACAACAAATCATTACGCCATTATTGAATTTGCAATGTTCATTATACTATCTCAATGAATTATCGAGTAGTTAATTGCGGCGCATGTACCGCTCACACACACACACACACACACATACAACAATCATTACGACGTTACTGAATTATCGGGTATACAGAAAAATAAGTGGCACATGTACCGCTCACACACACACACTCCTTCAAATTAACTTGGGAAAAAGAATCATTAGCGAGAAATAATATTTGAAAACTCACATTCAAATTTGCAGCTTGCATGTCGAGAGCTGTAGGGGCCTCATCATCCTCGCATTGCTTGGTCGTAAAGGGCCCGGCAATGCTTGATAGGGGGTGACCCCTCCGATCTTGACTAGATGAGACTGATGCTTATGAGAATCTATCCATTCTCTCTTGAATTCTCTGCCATGTTGCCATAGAGGTTTGTGCAGAGCTGACACTGGCTTGAGAGGCTCCTGGATGGTCCAGCGAACTTGTATTGGAGCTAGCTTTCTGATGATTGATGGTCTTGCAGCTTGCATCGATGTGATATCACCCCATCTTGGTCTCTTTTCGGAGGGAGGGTAATTGCATGAATCCACCTCAACATCCTTAAAAAAGAAGAAAATTTAGTAATGAAATATAAAGCCTCTTTTACAGATAAATTGCCCCTGTAAAGTTTATTCTGGTGTTTGTAGCACTCTATATCTTAGCACTTTAGAAATATTTAAAAAGAAAAGCTTTTAAAGTAAATTTTGGAAAATTTTGAGCTTGGAGGGAAGGGGATTTCAAAACATCTCCCCATAATATAATTTGACCTATAAAGTCAAATTCTGATGTTTGTAGTGCTATAAACTATTAGCACTTTAGAAATATTAAAAAGAAAAGCTTTTAAGTAAAATTTTGGAAAATTTTGAGTTTGTAGGAAGGAGGATTTCAAAAACATCTCCCCGTAATACATTTGACCTATAAAGTCAATTCTGATGTTTGTAGTGCTATAACTATTAGCACTTTAGAAATATTTAAAAAGAAAAGCTTTTAAAGTAAAATTTGGAAAATTTTGAGTTTGGAGGTTAGGGGGATTTCAAAAACATCTCCCCATAATATAATTTGACCTATAAAGTCAATTCTGATGTTTGTAGTGCTATAACTATTAGCACTTTAGAAATATTTAAAAAGAAAAGCTTTTAAAGTAAAATTTTTGGAAATTTTTGAGTTTTGGAGGGAAGGGGATTCAAAAACATCTCCCCATAATATAATTTGACCTATAAGTCAATTCTGATATTTCTAGCACTCTCTATCTATTAGCACTTTAGAAATAATTAAAAAGGCTTAGATAGTAAATTCAAATTTCAGGGGGACTTAGCCCCCCTCCCTCCAACAATACAAAATCTTAAAATATAATGAGGTATAATCGATAGAAAACGCTAAGTATGCTTTTTTTCTATTATTTAAATAAATCTCTCCTCCACAGCTATGTTTACAAGTTTTAATTGTTTTGAAAAACAGTTCTTTTTTCATTCAGAAATATCCTTTTTCCAATCGTGCGTTTAAAATGTGCTGTCTTTTTTCCGGTTTGAATGAAAAGCTTCGGTGTTACAAGAGAGTGGACAGTTTTGGGACTCAAATTTCACACGCTCTTGCTATCACAGAGATTAAAACCATATGTGTTTATAATTACAGAAAATGGTCCTTTTTTGGAACCAAACTTCGATCAACGTGTCGTATCTGAAAACAAAAGCTTGGTGATTAAAACGGGCTTTGTCTAATTCTAGCCAAAACTCTGAATGATAGGGGGGCAGATGGAATTTACAACCTTCTAGTCAATGCCTCGCTCTTTAAGTCAAAGATTTTTTAGTATTTTCATAAGAGCTATTTATTCTAATTAACGGCCTTTGTGATTAAGAGGTCATTTTTAAAGAATTGGAACAAAATTCGAACTTTAGCTTAAAGAGCAAGGTATTGACTAGGGGGAAACCCCCTAAGATACGTATTAAAAATATATGAATATAGAAGTTCGTTACGTAAGTTAATTCGTAAGTTACGTATATTTATTACTAATAACAACGTTCGTAAATAAAATTCAACAAGTTTCGAGAAGCCATTTAACCAATAAAAGTAAAATTAATATACAAATTTCGTTTTAATTATTCATGCACGGTGAGCCAAAATCAAAACCTGCATTAATTAAAAAATGTTCACAAATGAAATAAAAAAAACAATTTTTTTTTTAACTGAAAGTAAGGAACGACGTTAAAACTTAAAACGAACAGAAATTATTCCGTATATGAAAGGGGCTGTCCCCCTCCTCAAAGCCTCGCTCTTTACGCTAAAGTTTGACTTTCTTACAACTCAATTTTTTTTAAACAATAAAATTTTGTTTTAATTTCAAATTTTTTTAATTAACTTTAACGAAATTCACACCATCAGATTCAGCTTATCAACGAACATTATTAAAGAAGCTTCAAACTCCAATCTGCAAAAATGTGGAATTTTGCATTTTTAATTAACTTTAACGAAAATTACAACATCACATTCAGCTTATCAGAGAACCCTATTAAAGAAGTTTCACGCTCCATCTATCTGCAAAAGGTGGAAATTTGCATTTTTTTTCTCGAAGAAAGATCACGATGCGTGCCCTCCAAAAAATGGAGGGCAACTAGGCCCCCTCCCACGCTCATTTTTTTCTCAAAGTCACCCAATTAAAATTTTGAGATAGCCATTTTGTTCAGCATAGTCAAAAATCTAATAAATATGTCTTTTAGGATGACTTAATCCCCCACAGTTCCCAGGGGAAGGGCTGCAAGATATGAACTTTGCCCATTGCTTACATATTGTATTGGTTATTGGGAAGTATACATACATTTTCAGGAAGGATTGTTTTATGGTGGGGGGGGGGGGGGCTGGAGGAGGGGGTTACTCGGGAGAATCTTTCCGTGGAGGATGTTTCTTTGGGGTAAGGACATTTCTATAAAGGGTGCGCCGGATTTCCAAGCATTATTTAAAAAAACTATCAGAAATTAAATAAAAAACAAGTTTTTTCAAACTGAAAGTAAGAAGCAACATTAGAACTTAAAACGAACAGAAATTATTACGTATATGAGGCCCAAGTCATACCTTGCTCTTTACGCTACAGTTTTTTTTTAGTGCTTTCAAAAGAGCTATCTATTCTAATTAAAACGGCCTTTGTGATTCAGGGGTTTGTGAATTAAATTTTTTTTTTTAACTTTTAACGTAAAAGAGCGTGGGTATTGACTAAGGGGAGAACCCCGCTCATATACGTAAAATAACATATACGTAATATTTGATGAGTATTACTCATCAAGGCTACGAGCCTGAGTAAAATTTACCTGATTTTTTAAAGAGGGAGGAAACATCCCCTACAAGTGAAGAATTTTAATGAAAATCCCACCGTCAGATTCGCGTATCAGAAAAACCCTATTACATAGTTTCAAGCTCATATTCTGCAAAAATCTGCAACTATATCTGCACGTATTTTTTGCCAGAAGAAAATATACGAATATAGAAGTTTTGTTACGTAAGTTAATTTGTAAATTACGTCAGAACCAAATTTAGAGACAGCCACTTTAGCAAAAGAAGAGTAAATTTTTATGCAAATTTTGTTTACTTATTCAATGACGGTGAGCCAAAATAAAGAAAGCTGCATTAACTAAAAAACGATCAGAAATTAAATCAAAAAAAAAAAACAAGTTTTTTAAACTGAAAGTAAGGAGCGGCATTAAAACTTAAAACGAACAGAAATTATTCCGTATATGAAAGGGGCTGTCCCCTCCTCAACGCCTCACTCTTTACAGTAAAGTTTAACTCTGTCTCACAACTTTATGTTTTAAAACAATAAAAAACTTTAGCGTAAAGAGCGAGGCGTTGAGGACGGACAGCCCCTTTCATATACGGAATAATTTCTGTTCGTTTTAAGTTTTAGTGTCGCTCCTTACTTTCAGTTTAAAAACTTGTTTTTTTTTTTATTTAATTACATAGTATATTGGTTGTTGGGAAGTATACAGACGTTTTCAGGAGGGAATTTTTTCTGGAGGGGGGGGGGGGGGTGGCAGGCGTGTCCTGAGGGGAAGGGAGGGGGGGGGGGAAGAGTCACGCCGTCCTCTCCTCCCCAAATGTTTCGGTATTCGGTATAATTTTCACCAAAGGCGAAAATTTCGGCAGAAATTTTGCAAAATTGGCCGAAATTTAGCAAAATTCTTGATTTCTGCAGAAAAATTCGGCATAGATCAGCAGCGATTCGTAAAATTTTACGAAGATCACCCCCATAAAATGAGCCTTAGGATCCACTACCCCCCTCGTTATAATTTTCCCACTTACTTTGAATACTATTAGCCCAATTTAGAAAAACCTCCCCGTAATTTTGATAAATGCGGGCGAATTGCCAACATCTCTGTGTGCAAGTACTTTGAATACATCTCACCCGCATTTTTCATTTAAAAAAAATATTTTTAGTGCCATTGATGCTTTTAAACTGACACCCACTCCCCACACCCCCATCTGTTGTTCAAGAATGGCTCGAATCTTATTAGTATATGAATGTGTGGTGGCCGAGGGATCTATTATTATCCCCCGACACTAGAGAGTTGAAGGGATCACCGAAATTGGCGCTGTAGACCTTTGTGTGGTGCAAGGCAGAGTTGGACAGAAAAATTCTGGAAGAGGGGTTACTGGTGTTGTTGTTGTATTACTACTACTACTACTAGCTATATCATTAAGCGGAATGGGGGGGGGTGACATAGAATTGTCAATAACACCACCACTCCCAGTCTGTTCAATAGCATTGGTTGGAGATGGCATGAGGTCCCCTAAGCCTGATAGCACATATTCCAAGGTGTTTGGGGACAATTGATCGAGCCAGCCTGTATTTTCCTGTGTTGGAATTTCGTTATGAAGACCCGGTTCAGTTGCACTACTAACATCTCCTAAATGCTATCGCATAAAACTATCTGCCCACTAAGATCCGGATCCTCAAGCATGTCAATATCACAGTTAAGTCGTCTAGGCTAGCCATTTCTCCAAAAACATCATTAAGGAAACCTCTATGCCATTCCATATTATCCAGAAACTATGTAGGTTTCATCACTGAACTCCGGTGGTGGTGATAGAATTGGTCCAGTAAATGCTGATATCTCATCACTCATTGGTGGTGCTATATCATTAATCTGTAGAAAAAAGGTTTTATTTTCTATGTGAAATAAGCATTATTTCATAAAGTTGAAAAATCATGTTCATTTTTTTTCCATACCATCCATAAAACTCAATTCATCCTAGAATTATTTAAACTAAATACTTTTTTTTGCTTAAAGCATTATTTACAGAACAAATGCATAATAAATTACAAATTTTGTTAGTAACATAGACACAAACAGACACAATAAAATAGTGAAAATCATTACATTGTTATTGAATTTACAATATCTCATGAATTATCGAGTAGATGCGGCGCATGCACAGCACACACACACACACACGCGCGCGCACGCACACACACACACACCCACACGCACACACACACACACACACATGCAACAATCATTACGCCGTTATTGAATTTGCAATATTCATTATACTATCTCAATGAATTATCGATTAGACGCGGCGCATGCACCGCACACACACACACACACATACACACACACACACACACACACACACACACACACACACACACACACACACACACACACACACACACACACACACACACACACACACACACACACACACACACACACACACACCACACACACACACACCACACACACACACACACACACACCACACACACACACACACACACACACACACACACACACCACACACACACACACACACACACACACACACACACACACACACACCACACACACACACACACACACACATACATACAACAATCATTACGCCATTATTGAATTTGCAATGTTCATTATACTATCTCAATGAATTATCGAGTAGATGCGGCGCATGCACCGCTCACACACACACACACACACACATACAACAATCATTACGACGTTATTGAATTATCGGGTATACAGAAAATAAGTAGCACATGTACCGCTCACACACACACCACTCCTTCAAATTGACTTGGAAAAAGAATCATTAGCGAGAAATAATATTTGAAAACTCACACATTCAAATTTGCAGCTTGCATGTCGAGAGCTGTAGGGGCCTCATCATTCTCGCATTGCATTGGTCGTAAAGGGCCCGGTAATGCTTGATAGGGGTGACCCTCCGATCTTGACTAGATGAGACTGATGCATTATGAGAATCTATCCATTCTCTCTTGAATTTTCTGCCAGGTTGCATAGAGGTTTGTGCAGAGCTGACACTGGCTTGAGAGGCTCCTGGATGGTCCAGCGAACTTGTATTGGAGCTAGCTTATCTGATGATTGATGGTCTTGCAGCTTGCATCGATGTGATGTGATATCACCCCATCTTGGTCTCTTTTCGGAGGGAGGGTATTGCATGAATCCACCTCAACATCCTTAAAAAAAAGAAAAATTTAGTAAGAAAATGAAATAATAAGCCCTCTTTTACAGATAAATTGCCCTGTAAAGTTTATTCTGGTGTTTGTAGCACTCTATATCTTAGCACTTTAGAAATATTTAAAAAGAAAAGCTTTTAAAGTAAAATTTTGGAAAATTTTGAGCCTGGAGGGAAGGGGGATTTCTAAAAAACATCTCTCCCCATAATATAATTTGACCTATAAAGTCAATTCTGATGTTTGTAGTGCTATAACTATTAGCACTTTAGAAATATTTAAAAAGAAAAGCTTTTAAGTAAAATTTTGGAAAATTTTGAGTTTGGAGGGAAGGAGGATTTCAAAAACATCTCCCCGTAATATAATTTGACCTATAAAGTCAATTCTGATGTTTGTAGTGCTATAAACTATTAGCACTTTAGAAATATTTAAAAAGAAAAGCTTTTAAAGTAAAATTTGGAAAATTTTGAGTTTGGAGGGAAGGGGGATTTCAAAAACATCTCCCCATAATATAATTTGACCTATAAAGTCAATTCTGATGTTTGTAGTGCTATAACTATTAGCACTTTAGAAATATTTAAAAAGAAAAGCTTTTAAAGTAAAATTTGGGAAAATTTTGAGTTTTTGGAGGGAAGGGGGATTCAAAAACATCTCCCCATAATATAATTTGACCTATAAAGTCAATTCTGATATTTCTAGCACTCTCTCTATCTATTAGCACTTTAGAAATAATTAAAAAGGCTTAGATAAAAAACACACAGTATGTGGCATCGTTCCATCTTGCCCCCCTATCAATTCTGAGTTTTTGGCTAGAATTAGACAAAGCCCGTTTTAATCACCAAGCTTTTGTTTTCAGATACGACACGTTGAAGTTTGGTTCCAAAAAAGGACCATTTTCTGTAATTATAAACACATATGGTTTTATCTCTGTGATAGCAAGAGCGTGTGAAATTTGAGTCCCAAAACTGTCACTCTCTTTGTAACACCGAAGCTTTTCATTCAAACCGGAAAAAGACAGCACATTTTAAACGCAACGATTGAAAAAGGATATTTCTGAATGAAAAGAACTGTTTTTTCAAAACAATTAAAACTTGTAAACATAGCTGTGGAGGAGAGATTTTATTTACATAATAGAAAAAAGCATACTTAGCGTTTTCTATCGATTATACTCATTATATTTTAAGATTTTGTATTGTTGGAGGGGAGGGGGGCTAAGTCCCCCTGAAATTTTGAATTTACTAGTAAAACAATTTTTTTTTTTTTGGAAATAAAGAATGAAAGTGTACTCACATTGAAAATAGAAATATCCATTGTTTTCAAAGTTAATAATATGCAGTGTCCTATGCTTGATGTGTTAAAACATAATGACAATTAAATTCCAATACATGACCATTTTATACGGGGTTTCAAGGATGAATAAAAACGGATGTTGAGTTACATAATTTCGTGCGTGCTCCCAAAACATGTTCGACTACTTTATATCATACCATTTTTTTTTTTTAAAGAATGTACACGTGAACTCATGACGTACATTCATTGTGCAATTGACAACAAAAACAGAAAAAAAACCTGTTTGACCAGATTATATTATTACGACCATACTCTCAAAACATATACGACCACATTATACATTGCCAAGTTTAAAAAACCTCGACTTTAGTTTCATAACATGCATTATAGTATGGCAAACTTTCAAAATGTTCACGTGAAAATACAGTGTCTCAAGCATGGGTTTTTCTTGCGCAATTCCATGTACGCTTGAATGTACGCTTGAAATCTATTACAATTTTAACCATATTCTTGTAGGATTGAATGTAGGGTTCGTATCTATTACACTTTGACCAATATTCTTGTAGGCGTGAATGTATAGTGAATGTATCGTTCAAATCAACACCTAGGTTACGTGTAAATACAGTGTCTCAAGCATGGGTTTTTCTTGCGCAATTCCAATGTATATTTTCATGTACCCCTGAAAACAACAGCAATTTCAATGTATATTTTCATGTACCCCTGAAACCTTATACACTAGCACTACTAATAGCTTTTACAAAGTTCGACCTATATTTTTGAAAGAGATCTTAATTGTGAATAACTGTTTGTTTCAGCAAAAGAAGTTGACATAATTTTTAATTTATTGCGATTAGAATTACAGCAAATTTTACAATATAGGAAACATGCCAGCAAGTGGAAAGGTGAAAAGAGATTAGTGGAGGAATTTGAACGAACTGCAAAATTTTAAAGCTACAAGATCAAACCTCCGACGATGGAAAAATTCAACTACCCTTGATTCTGACTCGGTCCCTTTTGAAAAAGTAACCTGCAAATTCACAAACCACCAAATTGTACCTCACTATTTGCAAGAGGTACGAAATACCGAAAAGAAGGGCCATACACTGGCGCGACAATAGTTGAAATATTAAAGAAAGGCGGCAACTCTTTTAAACTCCAAGTACAAATCTCCGGTGATGGGGGAATTCAACTACTCTACATTCAGACCTCGAAGTTTTGTTTTTCGATATCAAAATTATTTATTTGTTAAGCTAGTGGTTTAAATTCTTGGTGGTTAGTAGAGATGACCCTATAACCCCCATTGCCCACGCCCTGCTGCCACCTACAACTTTTTTTTACATAATTCATGGATGGTTATGTGTATTGGTCGATTTATTTGACGTTTTATGGTTTTTGTCAGTGAGAATTTGAAAAAACAGGAATTTTGTCACATTTTTGTATGGTTTTATGGACTTTCTCAGTGACAATGAAAAAACAGGAAGTTTGTCACATTTATGTCTGTTTTTATGGATGTTTATGTGTGTTGATTATTTGACGGTTTTATGGTCTTTGTCAGTGAGAATGGAAAAACAGGAACTTTGTCACTTCCTTCTTGTTGTTGTTTTGGGCACGTTGATAGAGTCATTAGGGAGAACACGTGGTTAATGGGGTCAATGTTGTTGTTGTTGTTTTGGGCACGCGATAGAGTCATTAGGGAGAACACGTGGTTTAATGGGGTCAATGTTGTTGTTGTTGTTTTGGGCACGCTCTCAGCGAATGCCAAGGTCAATCGATCTGTTGTGTTTCCGAGCCAACTTTCTTTTCTGGTCAGTCTAGAGTTGGCAGTCAGAGTGAAAGGATTGAAAAATGAATAAATTTGAGAAAGAGAGAATTAGATCAAATCTAGTGTTTATGGAAAAACATTTGATTTTGGATGATGATTTTCTCGCCTTTTGGAATAATCCTCATTGGACTATTGTACGAAACTTTTAAAATGTGACTCAAATGCTTATACTCAATTCATTGATATCTTGATCACGACACGTCAGAATGATATCATGAATATACTTTCATTGCCAATGTAGATGGCTCCTCCTTCGAAAGAGGCAACGTCACAGAGTTACTCCTCTCCTTCCTTTCTATATACTTTCTATCGAGCGAAACTAGCAGTGCTCGTTTTCTCCCTGTGAGAGAGTTGACATCGAAAACACTACTCCTTCATTCGTGCCATGTAGATAGGCAGTCCCCTCCCGTTTTCTATAAGAAAAGTGTTAGAACCTTGCAACACCTACCCCCTTTCCTCACAAATCCTAAAAGGATGTAATTTCTTCGAGCGAGGACGCATCAAGTTGAATCCCATTCCTAAGGGCCAAGCCTAGCTCCAATCTGTCACACTTCAGTTGACTACCCGCATCAGAGAAACAACTCCTAAATAGTATTATCCTCCTTCCAGACGACTTGCCCGTCGTGCACTATTGGCCTGGGAAGCGGAAATCCCCTGAGTCTACTCGATTCCCCAACTGTCCTCCCGTAACATCTCAATCAATTGATTGAATCGTCATCCGCTGTGACGACACACCTCCTAGTGTACTATTACTATTTCCTGAATCCCCCCTGATTCACCGCTTGAAATCACCAGTATGTCAGAATTCTCAAATAGACAGGATTGAAAATATCCCCCTGAAAGTTTCATCCCCCTATGAATTGCATAGTCCCCTTGATATACAAAGAGATATTGAGCGAAGAGTGACTCCTAAATTGTACTCGTCCAATCGCCTCCCCCCCCTTTTCACTTTGAATTTTTCGAGCGAAGTACGATCATTTCGTTTTTAGCTGTGAGAGAGTTGACACCGGAAACCAAAATGTTCTATATATGCCCATTGTGCATGTACACTCTTGGCAGTTGGACTCAATGTGAGAATTGTACAATTATTGATGACTATAATGAAAAGTGTAAATATTATGTAATCCTTGCAAATTACCATAGAGGCTATGCAGTACAAATTAAAGGATGTAATTCATGTCTTGAGGAGGTGTGTGACTCTCATCCTAGAGGGCACCTATGATCCAATTGTCACAATGATAAATGTGATCAGTGGGAGAATACTTACCCCGCTATGATTGGAAGAATCCTAACCGTGATTTTAGTTTATTTCTACTAGATTGGTATCGGTCGTGGATTTAAATTATTCTGGGAAGAGGAATCTGGTCTACGATTCAACTGTTTTGGGGTAACAAGACAATCTGGTTTCTACGTCATCGTTGTGATGACCCCACCTACTATGACTATAAACCAAGCGATTTTTATTTGGCAGTTACCGAATGTGATTCACCACTTGAAAAACACAGTATGTGATATTTCTTCAAATAGACAGATTGAAACTCGTGAATTTCATAATATGAATGCAAATAGTATCATTGACTATACAAAGAGATATGACAAGAGTGAAGTTACATTGTACTGCAGAAATGTGATCCTGACTTTGCAGTCAATCAAGATCAATATATGAGTGAATCCAAATGATTTACCAGCATTAGTGGTTCACGACAGTTACCTATACACCGATGAAGAAATCTAAAAGTGTAGATTTAAAGACTTGTTTGTATATATACATTTTATTAATAAACAAATTCACAAACATTTTTTAAGCACTTTACTCTTAGGGCACTGAAATCAATATTAAATACACTTGTAAGATTATAGGATTTTTCCACTAGAAAGTCGTTCAGACGTGGATTGTCACCATAAATATGGAGAAACTGCTTGTAAGTATAGCCACGACATCGGAACACAAAATATAGTAGCGCATGGAAGCCACAGCTTTTAGTCGTTAGATCCGCACCCTTTTTCGATTTTGAATAATAGTTTTATTACTGCTCTCAATATAGTTGCTGATGTGAGGTGTGTAGAATGTATAGGGTAGGCCAAGAGGATCAAAAAATTCGATATTCTTCATTGTTTTGATAGATGCACAGCCAATGACCCGTCAGCACAGTCGACGGACTGCTATTAACAATAATCAGGTATTGTTCGCACTTTGAATTTTCCAAGATAGTCTGAGGGTAGACAATAGGATTTGTACTGGGACATGTAGGGGTCCATATTAAATACCTGATTATTTTGACTGGTGTTCATGGCGCCAAGTTCTAGTATAACACTGCCTTCGGGAGTGATTTCCCAATAGGTTTCATATTGATTTAGTGAGATTAGGGCAATACTCTCAGCCAATGGGTTGGCAAATGTACACTCTAAACGCACAGTCCCCGTACGTACTATACTCATATCCTGTGTGCCAGACAAGCTCCAATACAATGATACCATGTGTTTTAGCGAACATATCTTCGGTTATACCATTTTCAAATAGTTGAGAGTCATGGTCTAGGGTTTGCATGGTCAACTCATACAATGTTTCTATAGGATTAATCAAAAGATAGATTGTAGAGTGGGATACCGTTTACTTTGCACACAAGAGATGAAAGTCCAAACATCTCGAATTTATGTGGGCATTCAGTCCATGATCCTATTGCACTGGCGCTCTTTACAAATGCCAAAGCCAATTTCGAGGGATTTCACCATTGATAAAGGATGAATCGTTGAAGGTGCGTGATCCCATTGCAATATGACGTTGATTGGTGATTGTATGAGGAACAAGTAGTTTAATATTATTTCTATTGGCTCTCAGTTTTTTCCACGGCCAAAGCAACAGAACTCATAACCTGCTGTTTGCGTACATGAGTATTGCTGAGGTGAGTGAGAGACTTACATCGGGATTGGCGGCAAGTTCCTTTCTCAATATGAAATTGGATGGTGCAAGCGTCAATTTTATCCACTTTAACATTGGGTGGCAGCCATTGGGGTATATTAAATATTTCATGATATATTTTTCCAACTAGATGTAATTCACTAGTTGTAGCATTTTTTAAGTGCATCTGTACTATCAGTATTAGTAATATATTCATATCCATTGGAGGCACCTCTCAATTCCTTGTATGACTTGGGTGTCATCAGCATGAATTGGATATAGCTAGCATAGTTGGAGAGATTGTTGCTTGTGCTCACCAGCGTGCCATTGATGTAGACGCTAATTTGACGAAATAAATTATGTAGTATACAATTTTCATAGGATATCCCATCAGCTCGAACTGGCATTGTATTATCGGATTTCCGGACTACGATAAATCTATGAAGTAGTCTTCATTGGAATAAATTTGAAAGTGGATATTATCGGAGAGGGGTTGTAGTGGATAAAATTGTTCATAGTATCCATGCTTGACACTCACATCAACATTTTCGGCATTGAATAGATTCAATGAGGCGGTGATTGAAGGTTGAGAATCCTTATGTGGTAGGTAGGACATCTTAAGAGAAGAAATCAGTTTCGATCTAAACAATTTTCTTCCTGGGGCTTCTGGTTACACTACGTATCGGCTTTTTCCTTCTTTTCTTTGACAAAAGGGATGGCCTTCGCTTCCCGCCTGAGTAGAGACTGATGAGTGATGCATTGTTTCTTAACCTTTTTAAACCTTTACCATTTTGCTTTAATTTCTCGCCAAGGGTTCGCGCACTGGACCTAAGATTTTCCGAAGCACTTTGTTTAAAATCCTTGCCAGAGCCCCAATCGTATAGTGTAGAGGATGCAAAATCTGTCGCAGCCGGTACAAGATATTTTCTAGCCAGTGGTAGTGAAGAGCGAAACAGCTTAGCAAACCAGCTACCAAGACCATAGCCAGACATTGACGAGCGACCCTTGTAATAGTCCATTCCATTGCCCTGTTGTCTTGGGCCAAGAGTATTAACATAGCAGTCAATATCAGGACAAGTGAATACCACTTTTCTATTAGACATCTTGCTGTCGAACGATGGGTCGAAAATGACATGTAATCACAGCCAAACCTTTTGAAATTGCTATTGGATCACCCAATTCAGTTCTTAATGTTAACTGACAGAGTTCCAAATAGGAAGTGTTTAATGGAATATACTGAAGATGCTTTATATTGTAGTGATGAATATGTTCTTGATTGGTTTTCGTTCAAGAACTCGTAGGAGGGGAACATTTGAATTACCAACCCGAGATGTTTCCACAAATGAAGCATAGAGAAATATACAAGTGTCTGTGGAGAAGGCAGGCGGGTAGTCAGCAAAAATGAAATTAGTGTTTCCGGCACTTTTTTACCATTGATTATATTGAGCTTAAAGCCAAGAACATCCCTTAGGTTATCATTGAGAATAATCTTTTCACTGGCAATAGGTGAACTAATGTAGATCTTGCCCTCCTCCTTTGAATAGTTGAAATGAAAAGCTCCTTTTTTTACGAGCGGAAATTCTTTTATTAATAGTACGACATAAATCATTCATACAGGTGAGTTTCCTCGTAGGGTAATTCAATATATGGATAATCCAACCAATTGATTTTTTGAATTTGTTCTTGATCACCTGGTGGTGGTGGCCAATCATATGGTCTAATTTTTATTTCATATTTACGATCCTTTCTCAGGATGTCATAGGTATTTTTGAGAATACAGTCGACAAGAGCCACTTCATACTTTCCGTCGATTTGATGGTGGGGGAGAGTTTTGTCCAAAAATCACTTGTTTTATTCAAGTCATTGTAGAGAGGATCAGAAACATTGGACATGAAAGTCACATAGAAATCATTGGGCATTGTTAATATCTTCAGCACTGACCCAAGAATCAAAATCCGAGTTGTATCCTAGCCAGCGAACAAGCAACTGTTTCTTGCCCCTACGAGTACGACTCTTTAATATCTTTTTCAATTTGATAAATTTCACTAGTGTTTCTAACTTTTTGCAGTTCATATTCATAAAAACCACCGAGAATCTCATCATCTTTGGTATCTCGTAGTCGATAATTTATGGGTATGGTGTCTAGGATTTTGGACACTTTAAAAAGTTCGGTGCTCCATAAATAATTCCCCTTTTCAAAAATATTGGTGGTTCTATTAATTTGAACAGTATCACCAACATTGAATTTCTTCTTCTTTTTCTTCTCATTGCCATTGGAGTATTGCTTTAGAAAAGCATCAAATGTATTCTCACTGTAGTGAACATTCCGAGGGCTAGAGTTGGACAGAGATCGATGTGGTCGATGGTTGTATATCTGCATGATTTTATCTAAATCGTGAATAAAAGCAGATGTATTTTTCAGTGTACAATATCTTGAAATTAATAGACGAATCGTTCTTATTAATCGTTCGGCCAATGCAGCCTTTATCGGACTGTGACTATGATAGAGTGTCGTATTATATTTCAAAAGAACCTTTTGCACATGTGGGTTAACAAATTCACTGCCACGATCTGATTGAATTTTTCTATAGGAATCCTGTTCAAGAATACTTTCAATGGCCCGAGCAACTTCAACACCTCTCTTTTATCGCAGCGGAATGGCATAGGCATAGCGACTAAAAATACTGATTGCCACTAGAATATATTTGTAGGGTGTATTGTGACGCCGTTGAACTGCGTCTAAAGTTAAAAGATCCATTTGCATTATATGCAGAGGGAAAAAGGCTTTAGTTTGACGATATTGTTTACTGCGAAGTCTATGATCCCGATGTAGTGTGTAACTTGGTTCATTTTCTAGATACTCTTTTGCATTTTTCAATGTGGTGCCGGAGACAGCTCTAGAAAGCGTTTTGGGAGAACTTAAACTTCCCGCTTCACCAACATTTTCATAGACACCTTTCAAAACTTCATCCATTTTGAACGTAAACACGTAGTGTAATGTCCACTCCCCTTTTGCACACTGGAGGACGAATCAATTCGTCTTCGCTTTTGACTAGCAACCACAGGTGTTGTAAAATCAGTGGTGCTAGTATCTTCAAATATTGAAATCTTCTTCTTTTTTAAATGGTGTTGTTGGAGGACTATATTCTCTTAGTTTCTTTAGAATTTGCTTATTGCCAATAAGACTTTTGGGAAAGTTTGATACACTTAGAAAGGTGTATAGATTATCGTCAAAGGATAAGAGTCCTTTACGATTCGTCACCATATCACAAATTAAATCAACTAGATTATAACTTTTTCCCCAAGTTATAATTCGTTTCCCTGTGCTGTCGACTTGAACTTGATCACCAGATTCCAACACGAGATAAGATAATACTCTCTTTTACTCTGTTCTCGATAGGACAGTGGCAATAGGTTTCCAATTTTCAATACAATCGAATTCAATTCCTTCTCCTTCGAATGTGCAGAATCTTGAGATGTTTCTTGTTTAGAGGGATCGGTGACGGCGGGTCTCTCACGATAAGGTCTATGTTTGTCCATACGTCGCAATGCATCTTGAAGTAAAAGCAGTTTTTTTATCATCGGCAATATTCTCATCATTAATGAATTTACTCAGATTGTCTTCAAAATGTTCGACGGGCTAGAGGACAAGTTCTATTGGAGTTAATTTATAGGGTTTTGCCATTCTCTAGAGAAAACTGTTTTACAAGTCCTGCAATTATTGGCAGTAAAAGTGTGAAAAAGCTACCGCCTGCTTGAAGGAGCCGTTTTCTTTTAAATTTGTTTCCCTTGTTTTTACAAGCCAAGGCACGTACAGTGGAACGATGTTGCTTTGTCTGTTGTCTAACACCTTCTGGCAGTTGAACATTGCCCTCAGTTAAATTAAAAAACAAAGTTCAGATATTAGATTAATGAAATCATTGTCAACACCATGTTTAAGTATAGCCTTCCTAAGCGGAGGTTTTGAAGTGCCTAGAACGGAAAACAGATGCCGTTGTTCGTGTAGTTTCTTCAGTGTCATAATGGCGACTAATAGCCTTTTCTACTATTCACTGGAAGATATACTGTAATTTCATTGTCGAAAATGTCGGTGACTACACGAAGATCCTCGGGCGTGCTCTGATTAAGATCCAATAAAATGTAACCGTAGGGCTTGCTAGTCGCCTGAGTGTACGCTGACAACAGAAATTTAGGGCGCGCCGGGGTATATCTGTTTATTGAGAGTTATGAGTGAGCTAGAATCACGAACGACTCGATAGATAATATAGATAGTGCAATTCAAGCAAGGGTTCGCATACATTTGCTCTGATGAAACAGATTGTGTAGAACCAGGGTTATGGAAATGTGTTCATGGTGAGAGCGAACGGTGAACAGTTGTAGCATTTCCTGTGAGAATTGTTCAATAGATTCAGCCAAATCATCAATAATCAGCCACGAGTTCGGTTCAATACTATTGAAAACATCAAGTCCACTTATGAATTGTATTGGTATGGTTGTGGCAATAGCTTTTATTTTATCATAGGACTCTTGCCAAATACTATAGCAATAGTAGATTTTTTTTCGGTTTTTTTCCAAAAACATTTTTTATCGCAATTTTGAATTATTCTAGCTAAAAGTGTTGTTTTTTCCCCGACATTGAGGGTCCACACAGAAATGATCTGAAGGGCGTTTTAAATTGATACATGTTTGTTGACAACAGTCAGACTATGACTAACTGTAAATCATATGTGTCCAATGAATAAGTAGTAATTTTCCCATAGATCTATCTATTCAAGAACAACAAAACAATATTTCATGGCAACATTTATTACAGCAAATATTTGTTCAACATGACACTTGGTCAACATGAAAACTCTATTTGTTCAACATGAACAATGATAACACTTTATAATAAACACTTTTCTGTACAACACTTTTTGTACAACATCTTTGTACAACACTTTTCTATACAACACTTTTTTTGTCTTTAAAACACTTTTTGTCCATCTACAGCACTTTTGTACATCAACAAAATACACTTGGAACTAGCACAGTTGAACATTACAGTGATTTGGTGGCCCCCCAACCCCGGGAGCCGGCCGCGGGAAGGGTCCCCCACCCCCCGGGAGCCGCGATGGAAAAACAATAGTTGTCGTCACTGCTACGGGTTAGTGTGGGTTTGGTTAGTGCTTGGGTTTAGATTAGTTGGTTAGGTTAATTTATGAAAGGTTGAGTGGTGGTGGTTAGTGCCTGGGTTAGATTAGTTTATCCAGACCAAGTTGATTACGATAGTCTACGCATTCAACTCGGTCTGAAATACGATAGTGACCATGAGGCAGGACACTCACACCATTCTCGAGCACATAGACCTTGTCGGATATACACGACATTGCATTTTTTTCTACTCTCACAGTATAATTTCTATATACCGTAGAGAGCGATTGCAAGCACTTGTGCTCTTGGCACTAGGCTACTTTCTACACAGTCTCTGTACACGCTCATGTTAAAATTGCTCTTTACAAAGTGTGTAGGCACCCCTTTACATGTCTTCTTTTCATCCCCACTATGTGTTTCACACAATAAACTTTGGGACCCGGGAACACCCCCCTGGATATCAAATCACTCCCCGTCTCTGATTTTAATTTTAATAGTTGGTTGGGGGCTTGACGTTTCACCAGCTCGGGGTAGAGTGATGGATTCCAGTTGGTGAAATCCATCCGCGAGCTGATGTGCACCCCATTTTGCAAATCACCCCAATAAATCTTCAGTCCCATTTACCTTTAACAGCAGAGAATCTGTATCCCCATAGTAAACTTGAACCTCCCCCTCCTCCCCCCTCCCGTGGCCATTGCACCTTGCACACATTGTAAAAGAACGACAACATGAGCTTTTTTGAAATTTCTAGTACTGAACTACCTCCTGCGATATTCTTGTTCAGTACTACATTTCGCTTTTTCCTGTGTAGAAGAACCATGCCGGCCTCTATGCTCGTGAATGATGTAAATTGTGGTCGGCAATAATTCGTGCACACTCTAGAGGGTCAGTCACGACGTCGCAGCGAGATCTGTTACGTACGCTTTCACACATTTTGCCAAACGCTGAATTTAGAATGAGCTCGTACAATTCCTTCTCTACCTTTGAATTTGCCCTAGAAACGCTTATCGACAAAAGTATCGATAAACGTTTTCAAATAAGGTTTCTGATTGAACTGCAGGACCCTATGTATTTTGGTGATTTTGAAGCCATTGTTCACCATCCAGTGCAAAAGCACATGGTGAAACAACGATATTCTCTTTAGGGTCCAAATCAGCAATCAGTTTTTGCTTAGAGGGAGTCCAATGCATCCCCATATCCTCAACCAATGATCGATTGTAGGGGCTCAGCGAGTCCCTGGTCACTGGTCGATTGATACAGGGAAAAACAAAATCTTTGACTGAGTCGTGAAGGGCCAGCGGAATGTGACCGTCAATTTCAAAGAACCATCCTGTGTGGCCCGTTGTCCTCGACGGTGTTAATGTCGGGGAACTCACAAGGATTCTCAAGCCATTGATAGTTCCCACACGGCAAAGAGTAGTGGGACATTGCCGAGGGGTATAACGAGTTCATGTCCAAGAACACTGCATTTGACTTTACACCGGTGCTTTGTCCGCTCGGATCGGTTGATAAGACGCGGTCCCCGTGAAAAACATACCCTCCCCGCATTGAACGCTCTACAAAAAGGTGTTGATCTACATCTGTGATTAGGCCTATTTCCTCCCTGCTAATTTTTAAAATTAATCCATTACTAAATGTGGTGTAGAAAAATAATAAACATACCTATATCTAACCCGAACTCTGAATAGATCTGGTCTGTATTCTTACAGACTATATCCAAACAGAGTAAGAACGTCACTGGCCAAGTACAGTCTACAATAATCCCACCCATTTTTATAATCCCCCTTAGCCCACACCTTCTTGCAAACTCATAATCCTCGACTGTGCATTCACTGTTGGTCAGTGAATTGTGAAAAGCTTCAATTGGAGGTAGTTTCTCCTCACTTAAGCGAGCGCCAGAACAGTAATAATCATATGCATATATACCTTTGCTGGTTAATAAGTCATACATTTCACTGTCTGGAAAGTGCTGTTTAAGCAAGGGAAAGCTATCAAAATTGTCGCTTTTCAGCACTTGAATTAGTTGACTTAAGGATTTGGGGAAAAAACTAAAGGAATCTAAAAAACCTGATTTTATTCCAGCACGTACGCCCATTATCCACTACCTGCCATTTCAGTTCGAGAAGCAACAACTTCTCGGCCGATTTGGGAATAATGTTGTAGATAAATGAATTATTCACCCATGGACTGTCTACTCCCCCTCCCTCCCTGTGCATACGTGCCAGTGCCGGTAAAATAAATTTTAAGTCATAGTTAGAGTTATGAATAAAAACTGGGATAAAAAAACTGTTGGCTAACGTTTAAATTACACGATTGATGCGCAACCCCCCTAAAATTACTACCCCCAGATGATATTTCCTGCCACAAATGATCATGGTCTCTGACTTTCCCCCTCCCCCCTCTTTGCCCTTTAGTCCCCTTATCCTCCTCTACAAACTCCCCCCTACAAACCCAACATATTTTTTTTATTTTTAATCGCGAGACGATCCTCTGCGGACAACACCATTGGATAATGCGTATTTCTCAAACGAGAAATAGCACCATTTAGCCGTGCCAATCAGTTTAGTCAATGCCTTGACCATGCACTCATTCTCATCCAATGTCTCAACTATTTCTAACAACCGCATGGTGTTAGAATTGTCTCTTTGCGCGTGGGCATAGGACACTGCAATGGCCTGATGTTCTTTGACTCGGTTTGGAAATTGGGGGTTATTCACCTCCACCAGCTTAGCTTCACAGTCTAAAGATATTTTGTTGCATTGGAGGAGGGTATTTTGAAAATTTTTAAAACGTAGAATGGCCCTATCCCCTGAAACCGTTTCCACTGTCTGGTAGCCGTGGCGGCTACAATGCTTCATATGATTTCGCAGCTTTAGTTCAGTCCAAAATCTAGAGAGGCATGTTGGACAGTAGAAACGTACCCCTCGCCCCTTTTTACCCTCCCCCAGAACTCTACTAATGTCAGTGATAGGGTTAAAATGACCGATTGCGTTCGGTTGACTAGGTGGCGTGTAAAGCAACCAAACCCAGTGTTTAACCAAATCAACTGACGGGCCCCTTACGGGAAAACCACCCCCTTCTTTTTAGAGCGAATCCCATCTTTAAATTCTGTTTCGTATTGTACCACAGTAACGCCAATATTTAAATGGGCATTGGCCCTTTCAAAAATATCAATGGATCTTAGCGTTACTGGGTATTTTCCTTCTAAACAAGAAAAATCTACAACTGGGAAATCGGACCCTTCCTTCCCATGTACAGCCCAGTGATCTAAATTCTTCTTGGTAGCGTCCTGAGCTAGAGGCTCGAATGCCGATATGAGGAAAGCATACTTGAAACACTTTTGATCTGTTTCAAAACAGATCTTCTGGACCCCACGACAAACCTACTAGATCTGGATTATAATTTAAAACTGTATCCCTTTCAGACCTAGCCCCCCCTCTAAAATAAAATCTTTCTTAAATTTACATATATTAACGCTTAAATTTTCAATAAATAAAACTACAGACCCACTCCCATTTTCATTATAGTTCTCGAGATGCGCTATAATATTTGTCCTACCCACTCACTAAAAACTCCCTGAAAATTTTCTAAATTTGGATAAATTACGCGCATCTCGGAATGTATGAAATGATAGTAAACCTCACTTTTCCCCTCATTCAAATAAAAAAACCTTTAAAACAATGGAGACCTTAATTGAATCCCTACCCCCCCACAATTGAATTTGTTTCTCCAGAAGTGCACGAATTTTATCTAAATAAGCATGCACAATCTCTACAGGATCAAAAACAAAATTTCCCCCCATAAGTGTATTAAAAGGATCACCAAACGTGGCAGTGAAAACAACTATATTATTCAATATTGTATTCGATAGCTGAAATTCAGGGAAAGATGTACCCCCTCCCCCAAGTTGTTCAACAATATTTGGACTCTGTTCCACTTCAGTTGTTTGAAGTGGAAGTAGGTAATCAGTGGGGGATAGAGGAGGGTTCCCAGTGAAATCATCTAAAAGTTGCAAAGTGTTCGGGCTCAAGTCTACCAGTTCAACTGTACTAGCTTCTACATTAAAAAAATCATCTAAAAACTTATCAATATTAGCTGGTACTTCAATGATATCGTCCCATGTTTCTTTGTCTTGAAAGTCCGCTGCCTCTTCTTCCCCTTCTTCACTGGACGGCGAATATGGGACCAATGCACCAACCTATAAATGAAAAATAGCTTAACGATAATCTAAGATATGACATAGAATTTTTTTTTTTTTTTTTTTTTTTTTTTTTTTTTTTTTTTTTTTTTTTTTTTTTTTTTTTTTTTTTTCGGGGGTGCGCCGCGGGGGGCATCCCTGCAGCACATCCTGTGGCGCATCCCTGCGGCGCTTCTCGGGGCCCGAGGCGCTTCATGCAGCGCCTCCCCCGCAGCTCTTCCCAGTCCCCTTTACATAATGCCCTATCAAAATTTTTCTAATTCTTGCGCGAGTATTCCAGGCTGGAACCGTTAACTCGCTTTCCCCCTCACTAAAATAGAAATATTCAGTGTAAATTAGGACGCCAATATGTGACAAATGGAATAATCTATCTTAAAACTATGTAAATGGAAATTAAAAGTTCTAGTGTGCTTTTTAAGTGACCATAAAGATTCGAGGGCAACTAGGCTCCCCACTTTTCACCATTTATTATTTTTGGGGTATAACTTGTTTCGCTCTTACATAGAATTCCAACTTCCTAATTTGCAGACAATTCACAGCTAATACAACAGAATTATGTTAAAAGCCTAGACTTGGTGGCCTAACCCTCGCTAATGATAGAACAGGAAAAGGGGATGAAAGAGATCTATTTATATGCTTGTGTGGAGAGCTTATGTCAAAGATTAAAGCAAGATAATATTCAATTATGAACGGAATAGCATTTTGAGTTTCAATGGTATCTAAACTTAATGTGAAGCGATAGCAACAGAGAAAAGAGTGGTTTCTTTGCAAAAAATTATATTTAGATATCTCTGAGGGAGAGAAATTTAAAACAATGGTTGGGGGGTGAGGGGTTAATATCCCGCTGAGATAAGTTTATATTGGGATTGAAAAGGACTAAAACATTGGAAGAAATAGATAGGTAGGAGAAAAAATGCTTACATTTGCATAATCCGTCTAGGCTTGGGTGCCCGAAGGACCAGGTAGTGCATGTTGGATGGTAACCTCATGATTTTGTGCAGCTGGGCCAGCAATATCATATGGCTTTGCAGCCGGGGCAGCTATTAGAGGACCAGGTAGTGCATGTTGGAGGGCGAAGGGACTGGTGACGTTAATTTCTTTCGCAGCTGGGCCAGCAATATCATATGGCTGTGCAGCCGCCGGGCCAGCGATATCATATGGCTGTGCAGCCGAGGCAGCTTCTGAGGCCCTTGAAAAAGCTTGCGTATGTGTGGCTTCGGCATTGAAGCTATTCGCCCACTGTCTCTTTGGTTTTCTGAGAGGCTGTATTGTTGCCTGTGCAGATGGAGCTTGGGCCGACAACACTTGTTTTGGGGTTGGGGCCAACATACTTAATAATGGATGGTCTCAGTTGGGGGGCTGCCTCGTCATCTCTTGGTTTTTTACTTTGGAGATGGGGCGCATTCTTCGCTATATGCGTTATCCAAGCTCTCTTCGATGTAGGGACCGCAAATTCTTCATGATTTGCCTTAAAGAAGAGAAAAAAATTAGTATCAAATAATTTCCCCCTTTATTTTAAAGAATGAAAGTTATTGACCATAATTTTGTTTAGAAAAAGCATTTTATCTCTTTTCAGTAAAGCAAAAAGTAAAAATTTCGCGAGAAATATATTAGGCTTAGAAATCAAACGTTTTTTATTAGACAATCAGTAGTCTATAGTCATAGGATAGGAATCATTGTTTCTATTTTTACCATTTAGAAAAATATTAAATTTTCCGGTCTATAGGCTTTAAATTAGATCGTTAACCCATCGACCTGTAGGCCTATATTTTGCAAACATAGGTTAAAATGCTATTCAATTTATACATAATATTAGCTTCATGCAACTCCCAAAGACTTTTCTAGCCCTGCACTGTGTGTTTTCATTTTACACTGATGGCGGTAGAATTGAAGGTATTGCCCTCCCCCTTCACATAATGTCCTAAATATATTGTTAGTTTTAATTTGAAAATAATCTGTTTCTCTACTTGTATAGAGGCTACGAATCCACAATCTAATTATTGCTTAAAATCGTTTTAATTTGACAACCAAAACAAACCCTTTGTCTAGACTGATAGCGTGAACACACTGGAAAAGGGGTGATAAAGTAATTATATGCTTGCACGGAAATGTATTGTCAGAAGCAATGCGGTTAATAACAATAGCGACGGATGTTACACAGAAAGACCAAATTTACCGATAAGATATTTCTATCGAAAAGGTATTTGACGGTAAAAGAATATATTTACGTTTTGCATTGAGTATGGTTTGTTGGGGGGGGGATTTAGCTGGAAATATAGAGGGAAGGAATTTATCGAAATGGTTTTTCTTTTTGCGAGAATTTGGGGTTGTAAGACAATGGGGGGGGGGGGGGGGGGGGGGTTAGGTTTTGAGGGTAAAGAAATATATTCACGTTTTAGCTGATTATACTGAGGGTGTCCAACGAAAATAAATGGTGGAATTTGTCGAAAATGTATTTCTATTGGCAAGAATTATACTTGTAAGACAATGGGGGGGGGGGATAGGTTTTGAGGGTAAAGGAATATATTCACGTTTTGCATTGAGTATGGGTTGTGTAGGGGTGGGGGGTTTGAGGGTAAAGGAATATATTACGTTTTGCATTGAGTATGGGTTGTGGAGGGGGGGGGGTTGAGGGTAAAGGAATATATTCACGTTTTTGCATTGAGTATGGTTTGTGGAGGGGGGGGGGTTGAGGGTAAAGGAATATATTCACGTTTTGCATTGAGTATGGTTTGTGGAGGGGGGGGGGGGGGGGGGTTTGAGGGTATAGGAATATATTTACGTTTCAGCTGAATATACTGGAGGGTGACCAAGGAAAATTCCTTTGAAAATAAAAATGCACTTACATTGCTAATTGCGGCTGCCAAGGCCTCAAGCTCATCAATTAT
This sequence comes from Artemia sinica, assembly GCA_027921565.1. Lineage (NCBI taxonomy): Eukaryota > Metazoa > Arthropoda > Branchiopoda > Anostraca > Artemiidae > Artemia > Artemia sinica. The sequence goes on along the minus strand of CM051259.1, from coordinate 8,105,307 downwards.
GTCAATTGTTCTATCCATTGTGTCACAATACTTTCTGATAATTGAATCACATTGCATGCCCGTTATATCCGAAATCTCAAGGTCAAATTGTTATGTAAACAAAGTCCTCTGATTGGCTGAGAATGGGGGATATAACTGTTACCATGGAAACTCATAACATTTGGCTTGAAACAACAATAACAAATACTGTTTCCCGGAAACTCATAACATCTGGCTTGAACAACAAATATTGGAAAACACACGCGATCTCCCGAAACTCATAACATCTGCATTGAATAACAACAAGAAGAAGGGGGTGACAAAGTTCCTGTTTTTCCATTCTCACTGACAAAGACCATAAAACCGTCAAATAATCAACACACATAAACATCCATAAAAACAGACATAAATGTGACACAAACTTCCTGTTTTTTTTCATTCTCACTGAGAAAGTCCATAAAACCATACAAAAAATGCTACGAAATTCCTTTTTTTTTTTTTTTTTTTTCAAATTCTCACTGACAAAAACCATAAAACGTCAAATAAAATCGACCAATACACATAACCATCCATGAATTATGTAAAAAAAGTTGTAGGTGGCAGCAGGGGTGGGCAATGGGGGTTATAGGGTCATCTCTACTGTGGTTTGCGTTTTGATATGTTCGTTATTTTAAAAAGATGTTTTTTGCCTTTAAGTTTGGATATAAAGAGAAAAAAATATATTTTGTTTCGAGATTTCTTTTGGCTGAAGAAAGGACCAAAATTTTTTGCTCTTCAATTGAAAAATTATTTTTTGTTGAAATTGTGTGTAATTCACGGTTGTTTTTTTGCCTATATATGTTCTTATATTAAATGGCCCAACAGCCCTTTTTAGGGCTAAAAAAACTCATAGTAACACTCGACACTTGCAAACTTTATTTCGTTGTGCTATGTATTAGCATCCTAACCATTGTCCTAGCACCGTCCTAACCATCCTCCTCAAAATACACTGTAAGTTTCAATTTAATACCCTTAGCTGTTCCTGGATATTTTTGATATGTTACCCTGTTTTTTTTCCTGGCCATAGAGCCTTACGGGGGAGTTTATATTGACGTGTGTATTTTGTTAAGTTTACTGATTGAATAAATTGATTGATTGATTGATTTTCATTAAGGTTCTATAACTTTTAGGGGGTCTTTCCCCCTTTTTTGAAAATCAACCAAATTTTTTCTCAGGCGCATAACCTTTGATAGGTAGGACTAAACTTGATGAAACTCACATATTTCATATTGATGCTGATAAATCAACATTAAAATCTGATTCTTTTGATGTATCTATTGGTATCAAAATCCCTGTTTTAAAAGTTTCGGTTATTATTGAGCCAGGTCGCTCCTTTTTTAAGTTTAATTATTCCGTATATGAAAGGTGGGGGCTGCCCCCCTCCTCAACCCCTCGCTCGTTATGCTAAAGTTTTTTCTTGTTCTAAAAAACAAAGCTGTGAGACATAGTCAAACTTTAGCGTAAAGAGCGAGGGGATGAGGAGGGGGCAGCCCCTTTCATATACGGAATAAAATTATTTCGTCTTTTATTATTTATTTATTTTTATTTAAATATTAAAATAAACATTAAATTCCGGATTTCCCAGCATTATTGAAAAAAACGATCAGAAATTAAATAAAAAAAAGTTTTTTTCAACTGAAAGTAAGGAGTAACATTAAAACTTAAAACAAAACAGAAAATTATTACGAGAAAGCCATTTAGCCAAAACAAGTAAAACTAATATGCAAATTTCGTTCTAATTATTCATGTACGGTGAGCCAAAATCAAAAGCTGCATTAATTCAAAAACGTTCAGAAATTTAATAAAAAAAAACAAGTTTTTTTTTTAACTGAAAGTGAGGAGCGACATTAAAACTTAAAACGAACAGAAATTATTCTGTATATGATAGGGGCTGTCCCCTCCTCAACAAGTTTTTTCAACTGAAAGTAAGGAGCAAACATTAAAACTTAAACAAACAGAAATTATTTCGAGAAAGCCATTTAGCCAAAACACGTAATTTAATATGCAACCGGCTCAATATAGCGACCCGGCTCAATAGTAACCGAAACTCTATAAAACGGAATTTTGGAACCAATAGATACATCAAAAGAATCAGATTTTTATGCTGATTTCAAATATATAATAATAAGTTTTAGAAGTTAAGTTAGAAATTAAGAAATTAGAAATAAGTCAGAAATTATTTCGAGAAAGCCATTTAGCCAAAACACGTAAAATTAATATGCACCAGGCTCAATATAGTGATCCGGCTCAATTTTAACCGAAAATCTAAAAAACGGAATTTTGAAACCAATAGATACATTTATTAATAGAACAAATTGTTTTTATTTATTTTTTTATTTTTATTAAATTTTTTATTAATATTGAAATAAATAAATAAATATATATATATTTTTTTATATAAAAGAATAAAACAAATAGATACATCAAAAGAATTTTTGAAACCAACAGATACATCAAAAAGAATCAGATTTTTATGCTGATTTCAAATATATAAGTTAAAAATTAATTTAGAAATTAAGTTAGAAACTAAGAAATTATAAATAAATCAGAAATTATTTCGAGAAAGCCATTTAGCCAAAACAAGTAAAATTAATATGCACCCGGCTCAATTTAGCGACCCAGCTCAATAGTAACCAAAACTCTAAAAAACGGAATTTTGGTACCAGTAGATACATCAAAAGAGTCGGATTTTTATGCTGATTTCAAATATATAAGCTTCATCAAGTTAATCTTGCCCATCAAAAGTTACGAGCCTAAAAACATTGCCTTATTTAAAAAAAAAGGGGAAACACCCCATAAAAGTGATAGAATTTTGATGAAAATCAAACAATCAGATTCAGCGTGTCAGAAAACCGTACTGTAGATATTTCAAGCTCCTATCTACAAAAATGTGGGATTTTGTATTTTTTAGCCAGAAAAATATCACGGGTGCGTTTTTATTTGCTTTTTCCCTCCAGGGGTGATCGTATCGATCCAGTAATCCTAGAATATCGTGAGAGGGCTAATTCGAACGTAAATTAAAAGTTCTAGTGCCCTTTTTAAGTGACCAAAAAAATTGGAGGGCAACTTGGCCCCCTCCCACGCTCATTTTTTTCCCTAAGTCACCCAATCAAAATTTTGAGATATCCATTTTGTTCAGCATAGTCGAAAATCTAATAAATATGTCTTTGAGGATGAATTTATCTCCCACAGTTCTCGAGGGAAGGGCTGCAAGTTATGAACTTTGCCCATTGATCAAACAGTTCGTGGTAACGTGGTAACTGTAAGTAAGGAGCGCGACCGGCTCAATGGTAACTGAAACTCTAAAAAACGGAATTTTGATACCAATAGATGCATCAAAAGGATCAGATTTTAATTCTGATTTCAAATATATAAGTTTCATCAAATTTAATCTTACCTATCAAAAGTTACGCGCCTGATAAAATTTGGCTGATTTTCGAAAAAAGGGGGAAAGACCCCCTAAAAGTTTATAGAACCTTAATGAAAATCACACCATCATATTCAGCGTATCAGAGAACCCTACTGTAGAGGTTTCAAGCTCCTATCTACAAAAATGTGGAATTTTCCATTTTTTGCCAGAAGAAAGATCACGGATGCGTGTTATTTTATTTATTTTTTGTTTTTTCCAGGGGTGATCGTATCGACCCAGTGGTCCTAGAATATCGTGGGAGGGCTCATTGGAACGGAAATTAAAAGTTCTAGTGCCCTTTTTAAGTGACCAAAAAAATAGAGGGCAACTAGGCCCCCTCCCACGCTCATTTTTTTCCCCAAAGTCACCCGATCAAAATTTTGAGAAAGCCATTTTGTTCAGCATGATCGAAAATATTATAACTATGTCTTTTAGGATGACTTAATCCCTCGAAGCCCCCAAGGGGAGGGCTGAAAGTTATAAACTTTACCCAATGTTAACACATAGTATTGGTTATTGGGATGTATACAGACGTTTTCAGGGGAATTTTTTCTGGTAGTGGGGGTTGGCGGTGGGTCGGGGGTTATACGGGAGGATCTTTTCATGAAGGAAGTTTTCATGGGGAAGGGACATTGCTATGAAGGGGCGCCGGATTTCCCATCATAATTTAAAACAAAATCAGAAATTAAATATAAAAAACAAGTCTTTCAACTGAAAGTAAGGAGCAACATCAAAACTTATAACGAACAAAAAAATATTAGCTATATGATTGGGTTCACCTTCTAGTCAATGCCTCGCTCTTTAAGTCAAAGATTTTTTAGTACTTTCATAAGAGCTATTTATTCTAATTAACGGCCTTTGTGATTAAGAGGTCATTTTTAAAGAATTGGAACAAAATTCGAACTTTAGCTTAAAGAGCAAGGTATTGACTAGGGGGAAAACCCCCTAATATACGTATTAAAAATATATGAATATAGAAGTTCGTTACGTAAGTTAATTCGTAAGTTACGTATATTTATTACTAATAACAACGTTCGTAAATAAAATTCAACAAGTTTCGAGAAAGCCATTTAACCAAATAAAAGTAAAATTAATATACAAATTTCGTTTTAATTATTCATGCACGGTGAGCCAAAATCAAAACCTGCATTAATTAAAAAATGTTCACAAATGAAATAAAAAAAAACACAAGTTTTTTTTTAACTGAAAGTAAGGAACGACGTTAAAACTTAAAACGAACAGAAATTATTCCGTATATGAAAGGGGCTGTCCCCTCCTCAAAGCCTCGCTCTTTACGCTAAAGTTTGACTTTCTTACAACTCAATTTTTTTTTAAACAATAAAATTTTGTTTTAATTTCGAATTTTTTTTAATTAACTTTAACGAAATTCACACCACCATCAGATTCAGCTTATCAACGAACATTATTAAAGAAGCTTCAAACTCCAATCTGCAAAAATGTGGAATTTTGCATTTTTAATTAACTTTAACGAAAATTACAACATCACATTCAGCTTATCAGAGAACCCTATTAAAGAAGTTTCACGCTCCTATCTGCAAAAAGGTGGAAATTTGCATTTTTTTTTTGCTCGAAGAAAGATCACGATGCGTGCCCTCCAAAAAATGGAGGGCAACTAGGCCCCCCCTCTCACCACGCTCATTTTTTTCTCAAAGTCACCCAATTAAAATTTTGAGATAGCCATTTGTTCAGCATAGTCAAAAATCTAATAAATATGTCTTTTTAGGATGACTTAATCCCCCACAGTTCCCAGGGGGAAGGGCAACAAGATATGAACTTTGCCCATTGCTTACATATTGTATTGGTTATTGGGAAGTATATACATACATTTTCAGGAAGGATTGTTTTATGGGGGGGGGGGCTGGAGGAGGGGGTTACTCGGGAGAATCTTTCCGTAGGAGGATGTTTCTTTGGGGTAAGGGACATTTCTATAAAGGGTGCGCCGGATTTCCAAGCATTATTTAAAAAACTATCAAAAATTAAATAAAAAAAACAAGTTTTTTTTTTTTCAACTGAAAGTAAGAAGCAACATTAGAACTTAAAACGAAACAGAAATTATTACGTATATGAGGCCCAAGTCAATACCTTGCTCTTTACGCTACAGTTTTTTTTAGTGCTTTCAAAAGAGCTATCTATTCTAATTAAACGGCCTTTGTGATTCAGGGGTTTGTGAATGAATTTCTTTTTTTTTTAACTTTTAACGTAAAGAGCGTGGTATTGACTAAGGGGAGAACCCCGCTCATATACGTAATAACATATACGTAATATTTGATGAGTATTACTCATCAAGGCTACGAGCCTGAGAAAAAATTTTACCTGATTTTTTAAAGAGGGAGGAAACATCCCCTACAAGTGAAAGAATTTTATGAAATGAAATCCCACCGTCAGATTCAGCGTATCAGAAAACCCTATTACATAGGTTTCAAGCTCATATCTGCAAAAATCTGCAACTATATCTGCAACGTATTTTTTGCCAGAAGAAAATATACGAATATAGAAGTTTGTTACGTAAGTTAATTTGTAAATTACGTCAGAACCAAATTTAGAGACAGCCATTTAGCAAAAGAAGAGTAAAATTTTTATGCAAATTTTGTTTACTTATTCAATGACGGTGAGCCAAAATAAAAGCTGCATTAACTAAAAAACGATCAGAAATTAAATAAAAAAAAACAAGTTTTTAAACTGAAAGTAAGGAGCGGCATTAAAAACTTAAAAACGAACAGAAATTATTCCGTATATGAAAGGGGCTGTCCCCTCCTCAACGCCTCACTCTTTACACTAAAGTTTAACTCTGTCTCACAACTTTATGTTTTAAAACAATAAAAAAATTTAGCGTAAAGAGCGAGGCGTTGAGGACGGGACAGCCCCTTTCATATACGGAATAATTTCTGTTCGTTTTAAGTTTTAGTGTCGCTCCTTACTTTCAGTTTAAAAAACTTTTTTTTTTTTTTTATTTAATTACATATAGTATTGGTTGTTGGGAAGTATACAGACGTTTTCAGGAGGGATTTTTTTCTGGAGGGGGGGGGTGGCAGGGGTGTCCCGAGGGGAGGGGGGGAGAGTCACGCCGTCCTCTCCTCCCCCAAATGTTTCGGTATTCGGTATAATTTTCACCAAAAGGCGAAAAATTTTCGGCAGAAATTTTGCAAAATTGGCCGAAATTTAGCAAAATTCTTGATTTCTGCAGAAAATTCGGCATAGATCAGGCAGCGATTCGGTAAAATTTACGAAGATCACCCCCAATAAAATGAGCCTTAGGACTCCCCTGAGGGAGGGTCTGAGGAGGGGGTTACGTGGGAGGATCTTTCCAAAGAGGATGTTTTTTCTTGGGGGAAGAGACATTTTCTATGAAGAGGGCACCGGATTTCCCAGCATTATTTAAAAAACAATAAGAAATTAAATAAAAAAATAAGTTTTTTCAACTGTGAAAGTAAGAAGCAACATTAAAAACTGAAAACGACAGAATTTTATTACGTATATGAGAGGGGTCACCCCTTAGTCAATATCTCGCTCTTTACCTTTACAATACCTTTCTTAATACTCTTAAAAGAGCTATCTATTCTAATTAAACGGCCTTTGTGATTCAGGGTTTTGTGATTCGAGCAAAATTCCAAACTTAAACGTAAAGAGCGAGGTTTGAATAGGGGGTAAACCCCCTTATATACGTAATAACATATATTTAATAAAAAAAACACTGAATAAACAAGCGATACAACTCAATTGTAACCGAAATTTTAAAAAGCGGAATTTTGATGTCAGTAAACATATATCGAATGAATGGGCTTATAATGCTGTTTCAGCATTATAATGAAAAAAGCTTCTCATTTTTTCCAATTAAACGAAGATAGTGTTTCAGAAGTCGTTCTTAAAGAATTTGGGAGAAAATTCGTAAGTTACGTATATTTATTACTAATTAAAAAACGTTCGTAAATAAAATTAAAAGTTGTAGTGCCCATTTTAAGGAACCCAAATAATTGGAGGGCAACTAGGCACCCTCCCCCTTTTATTCTTTTTTTCTCAAATTCGTAAGATCAAAATTTTGAGAAATCCATTTAGCATAAAAAAGTAAAATTAATATGCAAATCTCGTTTTAATTATTCATAGTTACAGTTAGCTAATTTCAAAACCTGCATTAATTCAAAACGTTCAAAAATTAATAAAAAAAAAGTTTTTTTTAACAGAAAGTAAGGAGCGACATTAAAAAACTTAAAAACGAACAGAAATTATTTATTCCGTCTATGAACGGGGTCGCCTCCTCTCAGCACCTCGCTCTTTACGCTAAAGTTTAAATTTTATCCCAATTCTTTAAGAGTGACTTCTGAAACACTATGTTCATTTAATTGGAACAATGAGAAGCTTTTTTCAAAAGTACTAAAAAAACTATAGCGTAAAGAGCGAGGTGTTGAGGAGGAGGCAACCCTCTTCATATACGGAATAATTTATGTTCGTTCTTTTTAATGTCGCTCCTTACTTTCTGTTAAAAAAACTTGTTTTTTTTATATTTAATATGGAGATAAGCACACATATTCATCAGCTTTGGTTAGAATAGAATTTGTAGAGAATAATAGAATTATCCTAAGAAAAACAGTAAATGTAGGCCTAGTTGTTACTCTAAGAAGTTACTCTAAACTTCCTAGTTAATTTCTTTATTAACAAAACATCCCTTTCTATAGAAAAAAAAGCAAGTTGATTGAAATAAATCTTTTGGTTTTGAATAGGCTTATTACCCATCATGGTTGCAGCGGTAGCTGCAACCTAGTAAAGAGCGAACAACAGCCCATAAGTACAAAGGGGGGGTCCGACTCCCGGAACGAACCACGTGGTTTTATGGTTTTTTTCTCACTGAGAATGAAAAATCAGAATTTTTTCTCACTTGAAAAAAAACAGGATTTTTCTCACTTTTATGGATGTTTCATGGACGATTATGGGTGTTGGTCAATATTCGTCAATTTATTTGATGTTTTTCATGGATGTCAACAGTAATTTATGTCTGTTTTATGGTTCGTTGTCAGTGAGAATGGAAAAACAGGAATTTTCTCACTTTGATGGATGTTTTTATGGTTTTTGTCAGTGAGAATGGAAAAACAGGATTTTTTTTTTCTCACTTTGATGGATGTTTTATGGTTTTTGTCAGTGAGAATGAAAAAACAGGATTTTTCTCACTTTGATGTCTGTTTTTATGGTTTTTGTCAGTGAGAATGGAAAAACAGGATTTTTTCGCACTTTGATGGATGTTTTTCTGGATTATTGAGTCTAACGGGGACCGGAGTCAATGACACTTCTTACGAATGTTATGATCCATGAATTAGGAAACATGATCACGTGTTTCCTTCTCAGCCAATCAGCGAGTCGGTTTACATATTAACGGCGGAGGGTATATGAGGAAAGGATTTTTGCTATAGTTTTTTATTAGTCTGTGAATAGAATTCAAAGGAGTGAGAACAGTTTTGACTTTACTCATTTGGATATATATATATATATATTTGTGTGTTTGATGGCGATGAGTGGAATGTTTACCCTCTTAGAAAGTTGATAGTGGAGCTGATGGTAATAATACAAGAGCGCCAAACATTGCGGTGGAAATCACGAGAGGATCACGGCTTTGTCTGGAATGGGATGAAGTATATGCAAGATATGTGATATCCTTGAGCAAATTTAAAAATGGAGGATCAATTATGTTTCGCTGCTAAAGTTGATATAGCACATTTGAATAGACTTCAATGTGCTTTAAGTGCATTGGTGAAACATGTCGAAGACAATAAACTCTATCACTAATTGTAACATGCATAGTAGTTTTGTTGTTATTGTTGTAATTATTCGCGGGGGAATTATTGATTCACGAAAGGGGAATTAAGAAGCAAACATGGCTTCTTTGATCTTTTAGGCTAACCTAACCTGAGAAATTGATTTACATAATCGCTAGTGGAATGTATTGATTCACGAAGGAGGAATTAAGAAACATTATGGCTTCTTTTATCTTTAGGGCGAACCTAACCCGAGAACTTGATTTACATAATCGGTGGGGAAAAATGTATTGATTCACGAAAGGGGAATTAAGAAACAAACATGGCTTCATTGATGTTTGGCTAACCTAACCTGAGAAATTGATTTACATAATCGGCGGGGGAATTATTGATTCACGAAAGGGGAATTAAGAAACAAAACATGGCTTCTTTGATCTTTAGGCGAGCCTAACCTGAGAAATTGATTTACATAATCGGCGGGGAATTACTGATTCACGAAAGGGGAATTAAGAAACATTATGGCTTCTTTGATCTTTAGACCTGAGGGATTTATTTGTTATTGTTGTTTTGGACAAGAGCATGCTAGGGATGAATGTCAAGGTGTCCAGGAATAGGAAACCGGAAGTACACATACATCCTTCTCAGCCAATCAGCGAGTCGGATACATCCTCCTTCTCAGCCAATCAGAGGCTTGCTTACATATGGTTTCCTCCACACCTTGAATTTATCCATCGGCAGGGACGAACAGTTTCGTTTTAGCTGTGAGAGAGTTGACATCGGAAACCAAAAATGTTCTATATACATGTCCGCTGTGCATGTACACTCTTGACAGTTGGACTCAATGTGAGAAGTGTACAATTATTGATGACTATAGTGAAA
>CM051259.1:7820139-8095139 GCA_027921565.1 Artemia sinica | reverse complement strand
AGTGCAAATTATGTAATCCTTGTAAATTACATAGAGGCTATGCAGTACGAATTAAAGGATGTAATTCATGTCTTGAGGAGATTTGTGACTCTCACCCTAGAGGACACCTGTGCTCCAATTGTCACTATGATAATTGTGATCAGTGGGAGAATACTTACCCCGCTATGATTGGAAAAAATCCCAAACGTGATTTTAGTTTATTGCTACGAGATTGGTATCGTCGTGGATTTAAATTATTCTGGGAGGAGGAGCCGGGTCAGCGATTCAACTGTTGGAACAGCAAAAGAATATGGTTTCTACGTCATCGTTGTGACGACACTGCCTATTATGACTATAAACCAAGTGATTTTTTATTTGGTAGTTACCGAATGTGATTCACCATTTGAAAACACTGTATGCGATATTGCTTCAAATAGAGAGATTGAAACTTGTGAATTTCATAATATGAATAAAAATAGTATCATTGACTATACAAAGAGATATGACAAAAGTGAAGTTACATTGTACTGTAGAAAATGTGACCCTGACTTTGCAGTCAATCAAGATCAATATACAGTGAATCCAAATGATTTACCAGCATTAGTGGTTCACGACAGTTGCCTATACACCGATGAAGAAATCTAAATTGAAGATTTAAAGACATTGTTGTATATATATGCATTTTATTAATAAACAAATTCACTAACATTTTTTAAGCACTTTACTCTTAGGGCACTTTTCTCACTTTGATGGATTTTCATGGTTTTGATGAAATTGATTTACATAATCGAGGGGAATTATTGATTCACGGAAGGGGGGAGAATTTTTGAGAACTTGATTTACATAATAGCTAGGGGAATTATTGATCAAGGAGGCACACTTGTGCCTCTATAAAGAGGCGACCCACCACAATGTTAAGCGATTTCAGGTCCTAGAGGTCGCAGAGAGTCGGCGGCAATTGCATTTTGTAGCCCAAGCTCAAACTAAGAAACTTGCAAAATTTCATCCTCCTCCGACTTTATCTTCATGGGGTAAAACTGCGGCCGGAAGTTTTCGACCCTCCCACCACAGCCCCCCTTTAACGTTTGTCCGATTGGGCTGAAATTTAAAGGTTAAGCTTTCCTAGGGCTCGGGAGCTTATCCTCGAAATTTCAGCTCAATCCGATCACTCCTTCCCTGTTTTCGAAAAAACCAAATATAGCCACTTAAAATTCATCATTTCTTTTTTTCTTAGCCACGCCTACAGGCCACAGTTGGCAACTGATCCGGGTGAATGAGGACTCGTTCGAAGCAGAATTCGACCTGTTAGGGCCTTTTGATATTTTCAGACCGAAAAAATTATCCCCCGAATTTACATTTACGAAAAACCTCGTTTTCCCTGTAATAGCCCATGTTAATTTTTCCCACCACAACCCCCCTTTAACGTTGTCTGATCGGGCTGAAATTTAGAAGATAAGCTTTCCTGGGGCCTGGGAGCTTATCCTCGAAATTTCAGCTCAATCTGATCATTCCTTCCCTGTTTTCCAAAAACCAAATATCAAGTTTTGTGGGAATTTGCTTTGCGAAAATAGATTCCATTTACTAAAAAACAATTACAATTGTGTCTCATTAGTCCAGCGGTTGATACTTCAGACTGTCAGGCGGAAAACCCGGGTTCGATTCACCGGCAGAGCAAATTTTTTATATACTGAATTTAAACTTTAAAAAAGAAACTCAGTTCTTTTTTAAATTATTTGAAAAAAAATACGTTTTCTAAAGAGTTAAAGAAGCTGAGTTACAAGGTCGACCCTTAAAACGTACAGGGATTAGGAGGCAAAGTTGGGGGGCTGTTAAAGAGGCTGAGTCACAAGTTCGAACCTTAAAACGTACAGGGATTAGGAGGCACCCTGTACGACGTGATTTGAGTATTCAGGAATTCAAAAGCCTTAACACAAGAATGTTCAAGAGCGGGAGGTTTGGGGGGCGGCAGCCCCCCCAACTTTAACTCCTGACACGATCAGCTAACAGTTAGTCAAGCAATAATAAGTAATAAACTGTACAAAAATGTGCAGAAATTATTTGAAAAAAACTACGTTTTCTAAAGAGTTAAAGAGGCTGAGTTACAAGGTCGAACCTTAAAACGTACAGGGATTAGGAGGCACAGTTGGGGGCTGCCGCCCCCCCCCCCCGCTTTCGCAGCCTTTAAAAAAAAAAAAAGTTTTTTAAAACTGAAAGTAAGGAGCGACATTAAATCTTAAAACGAACAGAAATTATTCCGTATATGAAAGAGGCTGTGCCCTCCTCAACGCCTCGCTCTTTACGCTAAAGTTGACTCTGTCTCAAACTTTATTTTTTTAAAACAATAAAAAACTTTAGCGTAAAGAGCGAGGCGTTGAGGAGGGCACAGCCTCTTTCATATACGGAATAATTTCTGTTCGTTTTTAAGATTTAATGTCGCTAAAAAAAAACTACGAAAACGTAGTTTTTTTCAAATAATTTACGAAAAGGGGAATAAAGAAACAAGTATGGCTTCTTTGATCTTAGGTCTGAGGGATAAACGCTCTTTAGGTTAGAGAGAAAAATTAATATTCTATTTTTAAATAAGGCTTCGTTGATCTTTAGTGTCAGGAATTAGAAATGACATCACTTGTTATCTTGGAATTATGCGGGAGTCTAAAGAGATAGAAATTCTATTTTTAAATAGGGCTTCACTGATCTTTAAGTCGGAGAGATAAATTGATATTCTAACGAAACCTTAATAGTGTAGCTAGGAACATTTATGAGATATAGAGATTAACGCGGGAAAAGGGTTTCTTAGTAATTTGAAATGTGAAAGCGCAGGGATGCCCAAAAACAAAAGGAACACGCTGAAATTATGTTTAGGGTTACTTGAGCGAAACCGTTTTAGACATTTTAGGGAATTATTTCGGGTAAACAGGTAGAGACATTTTAAAAGATGATTTAGAAGATGTTTTAGAAGAGGTTTTGAGTGTGGTCGTTATAATACACAAGTTCCATTTGAACAGTGTCCTGAGGTCCCATACCCCAAGCCCAAAGGGCTCAGATCCCCCTATTTCCTTTAGTACCTACGCAATTAGACTAAAAATGAAGATATTTATGCAGAGTTTCAACTAGCTATGGCTAAGTTTGCTAAAGACAAGCTATTTTTCGTGCGAAAAACACACAAAATCAGAAAAAAATGTTCAATGTTCCTTTAGTACCTACGCAATTAGACTAAAAATGAAGATATTTATGCAAAGTTTCAACTAGCTATGGCTAAGTTGCTAAAGACAAGCTATTTTCTTGCGAAAACACACAAAATCATAAAAAATGTTAAATGTTCCTTTAGTACCTACGCAATTAGGCTAAAAAATGAAGATATTTATGCAGAGTTTCAACTAGCTATGGCTAAGTTTGCTAAAGACAAGCTATTTTCTTGCGAAAACACACAAAATCAGAAAAAATGTTCAATGTTCCTTTTAGTACCTACGCAATTAGACTAAAAATGAAGATATTTATGCAGAGTTTCAACTAGCTATGGCTAAGTTTGCTAAAGACAAGCTATTTTCTTGCGAAAACACACAAAATCAGAAAAAATGTTCAATTTTCTATTAGTAACTACGCAACTAGACTAAAAATTAAGATATTTATGCACAGTTTCAACTAGCTATGGCTAAGTTTGCTAAAGACAAGCTCTATTTTTCTTGCGAAAACACACAAAATCAGAAAAAATGTTCAATGTTCCGTTAGTACCTACGCAATTAGACTAAAAATGAGGATATTTATGCAGAGTTTCAACTAGCTATGGCTAAGTTTGCTAAAGACAAGCTATTTTCTTGCGAAAACACACAAAATCAGAAAAAATGTTCAATTTTCCATTAGTAACTACGCAACTAGACTAAAAATTAAGATATTTATGCACAGTTTCAACTAGCTATGGCTAAGTTTGCTAAAAGACAAGCTATTTCTTGCGAAAACACACAAAATCAGAAAAAATGTTCAATGTTCCTTTAGTACCTACGCAATTAGGCTAAAAATGAAGATATTTATGCAGAGTTTCAACTAGCTATGGCTAAGTTTGCTAAAGACAAGCTATTTTCTTGCGAAAACACACAAAATCAGAAAAAATGTTCAATGTTCCTTTAGTACCTACGCAATTAGACTAAAAATGAAGATATTTATGCAGAGTTTCAACTAGCTATGGCTAAGTTTGCTAAAGACAAGCTATTTTCTTGCGAAAACACACAAAATCAGCAAAAAAATGTTCAATTTTCTATTAGTAACTACGCAACTAGACTAAAAATTAAGATATTTATGCACAGTTTCAACTAGCTATGGCTAAGTTTGCTAAAGACAAGCTATTTTCTTGCGAAAACACACAAAATCAGAAAAAAAAATGTTCAATGTTCCTTTAGTACCTACGCAATTAGACTAAAAATGAAGATATTTATGCAGAGTTTCAACTGGCTATGGCTAAGTTTGCTAAAGACAAGCTATTTTCTTGCGGAAAACACACAAAATCAGAAAAAATGTTTCAATTTTCCTTCCTTAGTAACTACGCAACTAGACTAAAAATGAAGATATTTATGCAGAGTTTCAACTAGCTATGGCTAAGTTTGTTAAAGACAAGCTATTTTCTTGCGAAAAACACACAAATCAGAAAAAATGTTCAATTGTTCCGTTAGTTACCTACGCAATTAGACTAAAAATGAAGATATTTATGCAGATTTTCAACTAGCTATGGCTAAGTTTGCTAAAAGACAAGCTATTTTCTTGCGAAAACACACAAAATCAGAAAAAATGTTCAATGTTCCTTTAGTACCTACGCAATTAGACTAAAAATGAAGATATTTATGCAGAGTTACAACTAGCTATGACTAAGGTTGCTAAAGACAAGCTATTTTCTTGCGAAAAACACACAAAATCAAAAAAAATGTTCAATGTTCCTTAGTACCTACGCAATTAGGCTAAAAATGAAGATATTTATGCAGAATTTCAACTAGCTATGGCTAAGTTTGCTAAAGACAAGCTATTTTCTTGCGAAAAACACAAAATCAGAAAAAATGTTCAATGTTCCTTTAGTACCTACGCAATTAGGCTAAAAATGAAGATATTTATGCAGAGTTTTCAACTAGCTATGGCTAAGTTTGCTAAAGACAAGCTATTTTCTTGCGAAAAACACACAAAATCAGAAAAAAAAATGTTCAATGTTTCCTTTAGTACCTACGCAATTAGGCTAAAAATGAAGATATTTATGCAGAGTTTCAACTAGCTATGGCTAAGTTTGCTAAAGACAAGCTATTTTCTTGCGAAAACACACAAAATCAGAAAAAATATTCAATGTTCCTTTAGTACCTACGCAATTAGACTAAAAATGAAGATTTTATGCAGAGTTTCAGTTCTATTTGAAATTTTTCCGTAGAAGATAGAAAAACCTATGCCATACTTGTGAATATTTTCCCAGAAGATAAAAATTTCTACTTAAAATTTTAAATTTTCTCAACGAAGTGAAGAAAAGTTCAAGTTCTAGTCATCATGCAAGATCCACTTCAGTTCAGATTTTTTCTCAAAGAGATGAAAAAATTTTAAATACTGTTCCAAATTTTTCATAGAAGATAGAAAGTTCAAGTTATCTTCTGAATTTTATTAAAGAACTTACAGTTCAATTCTAATTCTCCAAAGAAAATAAAAATCTTCCACTTCAGTTCTTAATTTCACGAAGACACAAGGAAATTTAAAGTTCTATTTGAAATTTTTCAATGAAGTGAAGAAAAGTTCAAGCTCTCTTCTGATTTTCTCAATGAAAAAGAAATTAGTTTTTGATCAATTCTATTTTTCCTAATAATATAAAAAAGGTTCCACTTCAGTTCAGATGTTTCCCCAAAGACAATAAATTTTAAATTATCCTCCAAATTTTTTTGTAGAAGATAGAAAAAGTTACACATTGATCGTGAATATTTCACAATGAAGATAAGGAGCTATTTTCTCATTGATGTGAAGAAAAGTTCAAGTTCTTTTCCTAACGATCCATATGAAAAGAAATAAGTTACAGATCAATTCTATTTTTCAAGAAAAAAATAAAAATTTTCCACTTCAGTTCAGATTTTTCTCAAAGAGATGAAAAAATTAAAATACTGTTCCAAATTTTTAATAGAAGATAGAAAGCTCAAGTTATCTTCTGAATTTTATTAAAGAACTTACAGTTCAATTCTAATTTTCTCCAAAGAAAATAAAAATCTTCCACTTCAGTTCTTAATTTCACAAAGACACAAGGAAATTTAAAGTTCTATTGAAATTTTTCCGTAGAAGATAGAAAAACCTATACCATAGTTGTGAATATTTTCCCGGAAGATAAAATTTCTACTTCAATTTTAAATTTTCTCAACGAAGTGAAGAAAAGTTCAAGTTCTAGTCATCATGCAAGATTTCCACTTCAGTTCAGATTTTTCTCAAAGAGATGAAAAAATTTAAAATACTGTTCAAATTTTTCATAGAAGATAGAAAGTTCAAGTTATCTTCATGAATTTTATAAAGAACTTACAGTTCAATTCTAATTTCTCCAAAAAGAAATGAAAATCTTCCACTTCAGTTCTTAATTTCACAAAGACACAAGGAAATTTAAAGTTCTATTTGAAATTTCTCAATGAAGTGAAGAAAAGTTCAAGCTCTCTTCTGAATTTTCTCAATGAAAAAAGAAATTAGTTTTTGATCAATTCTATTTTTCCTAAAATAATATAAAAAGGTTCCACTTCAGTTCAGATGTTTCCCCAAAGACATAAATTTTAAATTCTCCTCCAAATTTTCTGTAGAAGATAGAAAAAGTTACACATTGATCGTGAATATTTCACTATGAAGAATAAGGAGCTAATTTCTCATTGATGTGAAGAAAAGTTCAAGTTCTTTTTCCTAACTATCCATATGAAAAGAAATAAGTTACAGACCAATTCTATTTTTCAAGAAAAAATAAAAATTTTCCACTTCAGTTTCAGATTTTTCTCAAAGAGATGGAAAAATTTAAAATTACTGTTCTAAATTTTTCATAGAAGATAGAAAAAGTTATACATTGATCATGAAAAGTTAACTCAAGTCTGAATTTTATTAAAGAACTTACAGTTCAATTCTAATTTCTCCAGAGAAAAATAAAAATCTTCCACTTCAGTTCTTAATTTCACACAAAACACAAAGATATTTAAAGTTCTCTTCTGAATTTTCTTAGAGAAAAGAAAAAAGTTATAGTTCAATTCTAATTTTTTTTCAAAGAAAATATAAAAAATCTTCTACTTTTTAATAAACATTCTAAGCGCTTAACATGCTAACGTTTCCTAAGATAATAGAAATATTATAAAGTAATGCATAAAAATATTTTTATTGAAGTAACAACATGTAGTAACAACATAAAAAATGTTATAGACATTATTTTACGTTATTAACATTGTCTGTCAATGCTCTTTTTATTTTACCTGCAATTTCACTGTCTATTATCACATTATTTTTACAGAGGCAATAGTTTTTGCACGTTGGCAAGATATGATTTATAATGTTGGTGCAGCAGTAGGCCCTTCTTTTCCTACTGATTTCATTCGAATGCTAACACCCGGAAAGATGACAATAAGATCTATCAACGGCTCAACGTGTTACCAGAACCATTAGCTAGGAGGTTGCCCATCTTCATCAACTATTATTTTAAGTTGGTATTCTCTTTGAGCTCCTAACTTCTCTGGAAATGATACTTTCACATATCCACCTTTTGAATGATGAAAATTGTTGACTACTCCAAAGGAATTTAACTCCTCACTGTCATGACAAACGTAGGCACACAATCCCAATAAGATCTCCACTACTACTTGTCCCATAGTTCAAATATATCTCTTTTTTTAGCATTCAAGGCAACAATGACTTTAACAGGTGCACACACTTTCTTCGAATAATTCATTTCACGTCTTTTTTAAAAAATATGTGGGTGTAGGTGTTATCCCCCAATGATAAAAAAATTACTGATTTAACGCACGCAATAAACTAGATAGTCTCGATAACCTACCATGGAGTACCACTGGGAAAGCCGCTTGCAATGTAAGAGCAACCGTAGAAATACGTTTGCTACACCCGCAAGCATTGTATAGTGAGAGAGAAATACAAAGTCGGCTGGGAGGATTTTCCGGCGAGTATGGTTAGGTTAGGTTAGACTAGATTAAGTTAGCGTTAGATTAGGTTAGGTTAAGTCAGGTTAGGTAAGTTAGATTAGGTTAGGTTAGCTAGTAAAACATCTCTCCATGTCTTTAAGTTAGGTTAGGTTAGGTTAGGTTAGATTAAGTTAGGTTAGGTTAGGTTAGGTTGGATTAAGTTAGGTTAGGTTAGGTTAGATTAAGTTAGGTTAAGTTAGGTTAGGTTAGATTAAGTTAGGTTAGGTTAGGTTAAGTTAGGTTAGGTTAGCCTACGTACGCGCGCATATAGGTTAGGTATAGGTTTGATTAAGTTAGGTTAGGTTAAGTTAGGTTAGGTTAGGTTAGCCTACGTACGCGCGCGTACGTAGGCTAACCTAACCTAACTTAACCTAACCTTAACCTAACCTAACTTAACCTAACCTAACTTAATCCAACCTAACTAACTATGCTGCGCGCGTACGTAGGCTAACCTAACTGAACCTAACCTAACTTAATCTAACCTAAATAACCATAACGTAACCTAACCTAACTTAATCTAACCTAACTTAACCTAACCTAACTTAATCTAACCTAACTGAAACCTAACTTAAACATGGAGAGATGTTTACTAGCTAAACCTAACCTAACCTAATCTAACTACCTAACCTGACTTAACCTAACCTAATCTAACCTAACTTAATCTAGTCTAACCGAACCTAACCATACTCGCCGGAAAATCCCCCCAGGTTGACTTGTGTGTTCTCTCTCACTATGCATGCTTGCGGGTTGTAGCAAACGTATTCTATGGTTGCTCTTACATTGGAAGCGGCTTTCCCAGTGGTACTCCATGGTAGGTTATCGAGGACTATCTAGTTTATTGCGTGCGTTAAATCAGTAAATTTTTTATTATTGGAGGGATAATAAACAACCTACACCATATATTTTTTAAAAAAGACGTGAAAATGACATTATTCGAAGAAAGTTGTGTGCACCTGTTAAAGTCATTGTTGCCTTGAATGTTAAAAAAAGAGATATATTTGAACTATGGGACAAGTAGTAGTGGAGATCTTATTGAGCCCCGCGGTGAATGTGTGCCTACGTTTTTCATGACAGTGAGGAGTTAAATTCCTTTGGAGTAGTCAAGAATTTTCATCATTCAAAAGGTGGATATGTGAAAGTATCATTTCCAGAGACGTTAGTGCTCAAAGAGAATACCAACTTAAAAATAATAGTTGATGAAGATGGGCAACTTCTAGCTAATGCTTCTGTAATACGTTAGCCGTGATAGATCTTATTATCATCTTTCCGGTGTTAGCATTCGAATGAAATCAGTAAGGAAAAGAAGGCCTACTGCTGCACCAACATTATAAATCATATCTTGTCAACGTGCAAAAAAACTATTGCCATCTGTAAAAATAATGTGATAATAGACAGTGAAATTGCAGGTAAAATAAAAAAGAGCATTGACAGACAATGTGTAATAATGTAAAATAATATCTATAACATATTTTATGTTATAGAAATTCAGAAGAAAATTCAGAAGAGAACTTTAAATTTCTTTGTGTTTTGTGAAATTAAGAAACTGAAGTGGAAGATTTTTATTTTTCTCTGGAGAAATTAGAATTGAACTGTAAGTTCTTTAATAAAATTCAGACTTGAGTTAATTTCATGATCAATGTATAACTTTTTCTACCTTCTATGAAAAATTTAGAACAGTAATTTTTAAATTTTTCCATCTCTTTGAGAAAAATCTGAACTGAAGTGGAAAATCTTTTTTTCATTTTTTCTTGAAAATAGAATTGATCTGTAACTTATTCTTTTCATATGGATAGTTAGGAAAAGAACTTGAACTTTTCTTCACATCAATGAGAAAATTAGCTCCTTATCTTCATAGTGAAATATTCACGATCAATGTGTAACTTTTTCTATCTTCTACAAAAAAATTTGGAGGAGAATTTAAAATTTATGTCTTTGGGGAAAATCTGAACTGAAGTGGAACCTTTTATATTATTAGGAAAAAATAGAATTGATCAAAAACTAATTTCTTTTTCATTGAGAAAATTCAGAAAAGAGCTTGAACTTTCTTCACTTCATTGAGAAATTTCAAATAGAACTTTAAATTTCCTTGTGTCTTTGTGAAATTAAGAAACTGAAGTGGAAGATTTTTATTTTTTCTTCGGAGAAATTAGAATTGAACTGTAAGTTCTTTAATAAAACTCAGAAGATAAACTTGAACTTTCTATCTTCTATGAAAAATTTAGAACAGTATTTTAAATTTTTTCATCTCTTTGAGAAAAATCTGAACTGAAGTGGTAAAAATTGCATGATGACTAGAACTTGAACTTTTCTTCACTTCGTTGAGGAAAATTTAAAATTGAAGTAGAAATTTTTATCTTCCGGGAAAATATTCACAACTATGGTATAGGTTTTTCTATCTTCTACGGAAAAATTTCAATAGAACTTTAAATTTCTTGTGTCTTTGTGAAATTAAGAACTGAAGTGGAAGATTTTTATTTTCTTTGGAGAAATTAGAATTGAACTGTAAGTTCTTTAATAAAATTCAGAAGATAATTTGAACTTTCTATCTTCTATTAAAAAATTTGGAACAGTATTTTAAAATTTTTTCATCTCTTTGAGAAAAATCTGAACTGAAGTGGAAAATTTTATTTTTTCTTGAAAAATAGAATTGATCTGTAACTTATTTCTTTCATATGGATAGTTAGGAAAAGAACTTGAACTTTTCTTCACATCAATGAGAAAATTAGCTCATTATCTTCATTGGAAATATTCACGATCAATGTGTAAACAAACTTTTTTCTA
Organism: Artemia sinica; assembly: GCA_027921565.1. Taxonomy (NCBI): domain Eukaryota; kingdom Metazoa; phylum Arthropoda; class Branchiopoda; order Anostraca; family Artemiidae; genus Artemia; species Artemia sinica. The sequence goes on along the minus strand of CM051259.1, from coordinate 8,084,220 downwards.
TCTTCTACAAAAAATTTGGAGGAGAATTTAAAAATTTATGTCTTTGGGGAAACATTTGAACTGAAGTGGAACCTTTTTTATATTATTGTTTTCGGAAAAATAGAAGTGATCAAAAAACTAATTTCTTTTTCATTGAGAAAATTCAGAAGAGACCTTGAACTTTTCTTCACTTCATTGAGAAATTTCAAATAGAACTCTAAATTTCCTTGTGTCTTTGTGAAATTAAGAACTGAAGTGGAAGATTTTTATTTTCTTTGGAGAAATTAGAATTGAACTGTAAGTTCTTTAATAAAATTCAGAAGATAACTTGAACTTTCTATCTTCTATGAAAAATTTGGAACAGTATTTTAAATTTTTTCATCTCTTTGAGAAAAATCTGAACTGAAGTGGAATCTTGCATGATGACTAGAACTTGAACTTTTCTTCACTTCGTTGAGAAAATTTAAAATTGAAGTAGAAATTTTTATCTTCTGGGAAAATATTCACAAGTATGGTATAGGTTTTTCTATCTTCTACGGAAAAAATTTCAAATAGAACTGAAACTCTGCATAAATATCTTCATTTTAGTCTAATTGCGTAGGTACTAAAGGAACATTGAATATTTTTTCTGATTTTGTGTGTTTTCGCAAGAAAATAGCTTGTCTTTAGCAAACTTAGCCGTAGCTAGTTGAAACAGAGCATAAATATCTTCATTTTTAGCCTAATTGCGTAGGTACTAAAGGAACATTGAACATTTTTCTGATTTTGTGTTTTCGCAAGAAAAAAAGCTTGTCTTTAGCAAACTTAGCCATAGCTAGTTGAAAACTCTGCATAAATATCTTCATTTTTAGCCTAATTGCGTAGGTACTAAAGGAACATTGAACATTTTTTCTGATTTTGTGTGTTTTCGCAAGAAAATAGCTTGTCTTTAGCAAACTTAGCCATAGCTAGTTGAAACTCTGCATAAATATCTTCATTTTTAGCCTAATTGCGTAGGTACTAAAGGAACATTGAACATTTTTTCTGATTTTGTGTGTTTTCGCAAGAAAATAGCTTGTCTTTAGCAAACTTAGCCATAGCTAGTTGAAACTGTGCATAAATATCTTCATTTTTAGTCTAGTTGCGTAGGTACTAAAGGAACATTGAACATTTTTTCTGATTTTGTGTGTTTTCGCAAGAAAATAGCTTGTCTTTTAGCAAACTTAGCCATAGCTAGTTGAAACTCTGCATAAATATCTTCATTTTTTAGTCTTATTGCGTAGGTACTAAAGGAACATTGGACATTTTTTCTGATTTTGTGTGTTTTCGCAAGAAAATAGCTTGTCTTTAGCAAACTTAGCCATAGCTAGTTGAAACTCTGCATAAATATCTTCATTTTTAGTCTAATTACGTAGGTACTAAAGGAAATAGGAGGATCTGAGCCCTTTGGGCTTGGGGTATGGGGACCTCACGACACTGTTCAAATGGAACTTGCGTATTATAACGACCACACTCAAAACCTCTTCTAAAACATCTTCTAAATCATCTTTTAAAATGTCTCTACCTGTTTCGCCGAAATAATTCCTAAAATGTCTAAAACGGTTTCGTTCAAGTAACCCCTAAACATAATTTCAGCGTGTTCCTTTTGTTTTTGGCATCCCTGCGCTGTCACATTTCAAATTACTAAGAAACCCTTTTCCTGCGTTAATCTCTTCATCTCATAAATGTGCCTAGCTACACTATTAAGGTTTCGTTAGAACTATCAATTTATCTCTCCGACATAAAGATCAGTGAAGCCGAATTTAAAAATAGAATTTCTATCTCTTTAGACTCCCGCTTAATTCCAAGATAACAAGTGATGTCATTTCTAATTCCTGACACTAAGATCTACGAAGCCTTATTTAAAAATAGAATATAATTTTCTCTCTAACCTAAAGGAGCATTTATCCCTCAGACCTAAGATCAAAGAAGCCATACTTGTTTCTTTATTCCCTTTTCGTAAATCAATAATTCCCCTAGCTATTATGTAAATGAAGTTCTCAAAAACTCTCCCCCCTTTCGTGAATCAATAATTCCCCTCGATTATGTAAATCAATTTCATCGAAACCATGAAAATACATCAAAGTGAGAAAAGTGCCCTAAGAGTAAAGTGCTTAAAAAATGTTTGTGAATTTGTTTATTAATAAAATGCATATATATACAACAATGTCTTTAAATCTTCAATTTAGATTTCTTCATCGGTGTATAGGCAACTGTCGTAAACCACTAATGCTGGTAAATCATTTGGATTCACTGTATATTGATCTTGATTGACTGCAAAGTCAGGGTTACATTTTCTACAGTACAATGTAACTTCACTCTTGTCATATCTCTTTGTATAGTCAATGATACTATTTGTATTCATATTATGAAATTCACGAGTTTCAATCTGTCTATTTGAAGCAATATCGCATACAGTGTTTTCAAATGGTGAATCACATTCGGTAACTACCAAATAAAAATCACTTGGTTTATAGTCATAATAGGCAGTGTCGTCACAAACGATGACGTAGAAACCATATTTCTTCTGCTGTTCCAACAGTTGAATCGCTGACCCGGCTCCTCCTCCCAGAATATTTTAAATCACGACGATACCAATCTCGTAGCAATAAACTAAAATCACGTTTGGGATTCTTTCCAATCATAGCGGGGTAAGTATTCTCCCACTGATCACATTTATCATAGTGACAATTGGAGCACAGGTGTCCTCTAGGGTGAGAGTCACAAATCTCCTCAAGACATGAATTACATCCTTTAATTTGTACTGCATAGCCTCTATGTAATTTACAAGGATTACATAATTTGCACTTTTCACTATAGTCATCAATAATTGTACAATTCTCACATTGAGTCCAACTGCCAAGAGTGTACATGCACAGTGGACATGTATAGAACATTTTTGGTTTCCGATGTCAACTCTCTCACAGCTAAACTGAAACTGTTCGTCCCTGCCGATGGATAAATTCAAGGTGGAGGAAACCATATGTAAGCAAGCCTCTGATTGGCTGAGAAGAAGGATGTATCTGACTCGCTGATGGCTGAGAAGGATGCATGTACTTCCGGTTTCCTATTCCTGGACACCTTGACATTCATCCCTAGCATGCACTTGTCCAAAACAACAATAACAAATAAATCCCTCAGGTCTAAAGATCAAAGAAGCCATAATGTTTCTTAATTCCCCTTTCGTGAATCAGTAATTCCCCGCCGATTATGTAAATCAATTTCTCAGGTTAGGTTCGCCTAAAGATCAAAGAAGCCATGTTTGTTTCTTAATTCCCCTTTCGTGAATCAATAATTCCCCCGCCGATTATGTAAATCAATTTCTCAGGTTAGGTTAGCCAAACATCAATGAAGCCATGTTTGTTTCTTAATTCCCCTTTCGTGAATCAATACATTTTCCCCCACCGATAATATAAATCAAGTTCTCGGGTTAGGTTCGCCTAAAAATCAAAGAAGCCATAATGTTTTCTTAAATCCCCCTTCGTGAATCAATACATTCCCCTAGCGATTATGTAAATCAATTTCTCAGGTTAGGTTAGCCTAAAGATCAAAGAAGCCATGTTTGTTTCTTAATTCCCCTTTCGTGAATCAATAATTCCCCCGCGAATAATTACAACAACAACACACAATACTATGCATGTACAATTAGTGATAGAGTTTATTGTCTTCGACATGTTTCACCAATGCACTTAAAGCACATTGAAGTCTATTCACATGTGCTATATAAACTTTAGCAACGAAACATAATTGATCCTCCATTTTAAATTTGCTCAGGATATCACATATCTTGCATATACTTCATCCCATTCCAGACAAAGCCGTGATCCTCTCGTGATTTCCACCGCAATGTTTGGCGCTCTTGCGTTATTATTACCATCAGCTCCACTATCAACTTCTAAGAGGGTAAACATTCCACTCATCGCCATCAAACACACAAATTTATATATATCCAAATGAGTAAAGTCAAAAACTGTTCTCACTCCTTTGAATTCTATTTCACAGGACTAATAAAAACTATAGCAAAAATCCTTCCTCATATACCCTCCGCCGCTAATATATAAGCCGACTCGCTGATTGGCTGAGAAGGAAACACGTGATCATGTTTCCTAATTCATGGATCATAACATTCGTAAGAAGTGTCATTGACTCCGGTCCCCGTTAGACTCAATAATCCAGAGAAAACATCCATCAAAGTGAGAAAAATCCTGTTTTTCCATTCTCACTGACAAAAACCATAAAACAGACATCAAAGTGAGGAAAAAATCCTGTTTTTTCATTCTCACTGACAAAAACCATAAAACATCCATCAAAGTGAGAAAAATCCTGTTTCTTTTTCCATTCTCACTGACAACGAACCATAAAACAGACATAAATTTACTGTTGACATCCATGAAAAACATCAAATAAACTGACCAACACCCATAATCGTCCATGAAACATCCATAAAGTGAGAGAAAAATCCTGTTTTTTCAAGTGAGAAAAATTCTGTTTTTTCATTCTCAGTGAGAAAACCATAAACCACGTGGTTCGTTCCGGAGTCGGACCCCCCTTTCTACTCCATAGTAACCAAAAGTTAAAAAAAACATGTTTTGAAAAACAATGTCTTGTAAAAAAAAATTAACATCTGACACTGATTGAGGAATGATTTCTGTTTGTCTTAAAAGTACAAGTTTATTGTGAAAAGAAATTTATGGTGATTTCGAAAAAAAGCCTGAAACCCCTCGAAAATGGCGTCAGATCAAAATGACAAATGTACCATTGGAATCAGCATGGTCGAAATTCTTTAACATGGAAATTACAGTCCTCCTCCTTAAACAACAAAGAAAATCACTTTTTTGCGTCTGTAGCACTGATCTGTCTCCCGCTTTTTATTCATTCTTTTTTTCTATCAGGCTAGGGGGGGCAGAGCATCATAGGGAGATGTGCAATAGCTCATTAGAAAGGGAATTTCATTTGTAAGTGCCCTTTTTAAGTAACCAAAGAGATTGGGGAGCAAATAGCCCCCCCCTCCCTACAGACACCTCCCCCAAAGTCATCCAATCAACATTTTTGAGATAGCCATTTTTTTCAACATAGTTCAAAGGTCCAATATCTAGTTGTTTTAGTGATTTTTAATTGCTGCTAAATTTAACTTTTTTAAAACAAAGGAAATCTATTTCGATATTAAAACAAAAGAATTACAGATCTATATCTTGTTTTTTTTTACGATTACTTTTCAGATAATCCACTATTTTTGCAAATATGATGCACTCATTTTTAAAAGCATATCCCCGGAAGGCTCATTTTAAACCTATTACTCATATTTACGTGCTTTTGATCAATTTTACCATCCTAAAGTGCCATATAGCAGTAAACAAAAAAAACGGCACTTTTGGTACCATTTCTTAAGTGGAAGAGTTTGGAAGCATAAAACGGTACCATTGCAACAATTATGGTTCAAAGCTCTTAACTGGAGGTTTGTTATACCCATTGCGAATATTACCCCTCCAGACCCTATTAGTAAATTTCATAGATTGTCTACTCATCTTAAGAGTAAAAGATTATTGCGAAAAAAAAAATTAACTAAAACTAAAAACTTTTCAACTGAAAATCTACCAAAAATTAAACTTGATCAACAGTTTTGAACTGAACCTTCTAACTTCACTCTGCGATGAAGCCTGTGTGCTAGTTCTAACAGCGGTAATTGAGGGGGAAGGGACATTCTTGCCCCCTTAGTTTTTTTACTCCTGCCTAGGTTTTGAAAAGCACCTTTTTTTGTCATTTCGTTGGTAAAAAAAAATACATTTTCATTTAAAAAAATGGGGAAACAACCGAAAATGCACCTTATGGGAATGTGCTATCAAGACAAACTTATAAAAAGCGATTAGGTATAAATATAAGCTTTTAAATGATCCCTTAAACAGCTCTCGTTTGTTACAATAGCCTCCTAGTTTCTGCTAGTCAGTAGGTGATCTATAAAGCCCTGTCTTCATTATGGCTTTTTCAGGCGAAGTCGGCCGAGTAAAAAACAGCTTTTTGCTTATCGAAAAACAAACGTTCCTGAAAATCATGTATTGTTTTAGGAAATATGGATGATGAAATTTATGTTATAGACTGAAAGTTTTTCGTAGCTGTCAAGGTTGTTTGCAGTATTTTCTAGAGGTGTCTTATCTCCCCTAGATCGGTGATAATTAGAAACTATATTAAAAATAAGTTTTCAACTGAAACTAAGGAGTGCCATTAAAACTTAAAACGAACATAAATTATTCCGTATAAATAAAAAAAAGATCATGGCAGCGTTGTTTCTACATTAAATTGTAATCAACAACGAACAAAGATTAATTTTAAAACAAACAAAGTTTTTCCGAGGGAGGAAGTAAAGAGCGAAGTTGAAACTTAAAACGAACAAAATTTATTACTTCGCAGCCTATCTAACATATATCAGTAAAACTAGTACAAATAAACCAACTAGTTACGTTACCCTATGTTTCTAGGATTATAGGAAACTAGCACTTTACTGAAAATACAAAGGTCAAGTATAAAAAACAGGAATATTGATTTTGGAGTCAAAAGTGAGTATGTAGCCTGACAACAATAGACTAATCTTTAGAGTTTTTCATAGTCTTACACCAGTAGTGACATCAGTAACTTTCAGTATACAGAAATATTGGATTGATTTATCAGGTAGCATTTTGGTCTCGCCAGCTATAATACCAATAGTGAGTAATATGCAATCTTAAAGTGTAAGAAATATGCTTAACGATTACTTGAAATGAAGATCAAATAAGATATAATATGAAACTCTGGAAATCCAGTTATTTCTCTCTATACAACAGTGAATTTCAAACTATTATACAAATTCTAAAGCTAGTCTATAGTCCTAATACTATCAAGATGGCTTTACTTTGAACTTGTCTACAAACTAACCATGATATGTCAGAACCAAAACGAGAGCCAGTCATTGAACTGAGCCATTGTGCACAAGTGATACCAAATTAAACGAAAGTAAAATAAAGCAACCATCCTAAAATACTTTATTTTTATTCTATAAAAATTGTCCTTAATTGTCTTACTTTTACTGTATCAAAACTCCCATATTATTTTGTGTTTTCAGTAAAGCGCTAGTTTTTCTATAATCCTAGAAACATAGGGAAACATAATTAGTTGGTCTATTTGTACTAGTTTTATTGATATATGTTAGATAGGCTGTGAAGTAATAATTTTTGTTCGTTTTAAGTCTCAACTTCGCTCTTTACTTCCCTCGGAAAACTTTGTTTTTTTAAAATTAATTACTCAAAAGAAAAACAAACTTGAATGCTGCTGAAACTTGCGTGATCCGGTCCATATTGTCTTCATAGTTTCTAAGCCAAAAAACCACTTATTTTGACTGTCCATTCATTGTGCAGGAAAATATTATTACTCTTTAGATCTCTATGGATAATATTTTTGGCATGTAATTACTAAGAAATAGAAGACCCAATAATAAACTTCTTATCTCCATAAAAAACACACTAATGTGTAAAATGAAATTCTTCATAGGATTTTGCTGAAACTTGCTCCAAGAGTAAAAATAAAGTGACCCATCGAGTAAAAACTTGGGCTTTGGCCCACAGTAAAGTAAAAGTTGAAGTTTGCGAGATCATATAAAATACAAGGAAAATTGAACAGAAATTCAGCCCAAAATGATAATTGACTCAGATAGTGAACAGTCTTTGTCGTGAACTTTCCTATCAATCAATCAATCAGTCAATTTGTTTATTCATTTAGTGTTTTATGTTGTTAAGGATTGACCAGGGTGGCACGTGCATGGCAAGTATTCTACGGGGGATGTGATGGGGCCCGTGCCCCTTTTTTGTCACATAAATGTCCCTTTTCCTTTTTTGCTTAGATTTACATACAGTATAATTTTTAATTTACTAGTTAAACTTTCTTTGTCAAGGAAATTGTTGATCATGAGGGAAGACAGTGGTTTGAAATTCTATTTTATCTGGCTGAATTTGGCCATTAAAAGATATTTTGTGCGAAAAGTAAGTTTTATCTGGACTTCTCATACATTTAATTGGCCCACGTTCACACTGGGTCACGCCAGAGAGAAAACTATTATTTTTACTTGCACAGACATTTCTTAGTTAGTTTCTGTTTAGAATTCAGAAAGTGATATTGGAGATGACATTGTTAAAGAAAAGTGAGCTATTTTTGCAATTATGTTAGATTATTTTTCCCCCATCCTCGGTGGGGTTAGGCAAATAGTAATACGAATTATTGTCATTTTAGCAGATACCGGAGGACCCGTCTCCCTGCAAGGACATATTTATTAGTGGTGAGTGGTGACATAGGTCGGGGGACATTGGAACGGTATAGATCACGGGACCTAGTGTAGCCCTTATTCCCCCCACAGGTTTCACGCCTGTCACGCCCCCACTGGTTGTATTATCAGTGCGGAAGAACGTCTAGAACCATTGGGACCACTCGATTGTGTTACTTTACTTGAGAAGCATTGCCATTGGTGGTACTGGTGGTGTTAGAGAACTAAAACTGGTGTCAGGTAGTGTAGTGCCAGAATATTTATCGAGAATTTATTACGACGGCTAATTTTAGTCAGGGAGGCTGTTTTATTTTGGGGGCTCATAAAAACCACACCTACAATTTTTATATAAGACCATTTTCACTACGTTCTTAGGAGTTGGAAAAAAATTAGGGATGTTTCAAGTCTCAAATCTAACTTCCTAGATACGGCCTTTTATATTATCAGGAAGAAAAATCTAAGCAGCTTGCACTAGCCAGGAAAATTGTCAGATCTATATAGTTATGTCAAGACTCTGTCTAAATGTTGACTGACAACGACGGATTTTTTATTTTCTGGCGTCAAGCTTTTTGAGTGGGTCCGAGGTTGCCACCTGTACCAGAAAAGTGCTTAATGTAGCACTATTTCATGTGTGTAGCACTATAGCACGTGCTACATTTAATGTAGCATTTTTTTTTCTCTTACATGATTAAATTGTAGCACTTTCGAGTTACAATTTTTACCTTATTTCTTGGACGAAACTATTAAGGACATGGACGAGTTTCAAAAAGGCAAAGAGTTATTAAAAAAAGCAAGTATGGTCTTTTCGCCCTGTTTGTTTTGAATAATTGACACGAAGTTTTGTACAAACAGTCACAGGTCTTAAAAATAAAAACAGTGGTTCTGCAAAAAAAATATATTCGTCGTCACCCTTGGCTCAAAGTAACGACCCTAAAAACAGGTATTGAATACTGAAAGCTGTTGATCAATGAGTTTCAATAAAAAATTTTTTGGCTTTGAGCTATAGAAAATATACACAGAATATAGGTATATATAGAATATATACAATACATACACAAATATATACATATATATACAAAGAATATATAGGTATATATATTAGTACCCACTTATAATCCTAGAAGGTTGGTTTTCCAAATCATTCGATATTAAAATAAATAAAAATGTTGTTGTAAGGAAGCTATTTGGACCTCAAGCAGTCCGGAGCAAGGCATTTCTCCTATCTTCCCCCAAAAAGATTTTATCATCATTTAACATGTTGTAATTCAAAACATATTATCACTAGTTCAAGCAACGTTATTAATTTGATCTCTATCCCTTTTAAAACATGTCAGTTGGCAAGAGCATTCAGTTCAAACTTTCAGGACATGCTAAGGGGGGTGGTGAACTAGTCAAAATGCACTTTCAACGTCACACTTTCAAAAGCTCCGTTTTCAAGCCTCATGGAAACAAAGCTACGGATTGCTGCAATTTCTTCAAATAAGAAAAAAGGCTGAAAAATGAGAAGGAAGCAAACCAGCTACTACTCCTTGCTATCGCATTTGGATCTTCTTCTAGAAACTTTTAAATGAATTTTATATAATAGCATGTCCAGATTACATGTCTTCTGAAAAAAAGTGACAGACAACTGGGAACTGAGAATACTACTTCCGTGCAATCTTTTTTATATTTTTGGCCCAGAAAATCAGTGGGTCAAAAAATGAAAAATTGGACAAAAAAAACGCTAGCATAGACTGTTTTCTAGAAAAACTGACAGAAAGAGGAGATGATCAGAGACGATAAGTGATGAAGAGAAGTATTTTTTTTTTTTTTTTTTTTTTACTTTCTTTAGAACAGAAGACGGAATATTTTAAAAGAGAAAGCAGATAATTTTTATGTTTTATCTCAGAAAAAAAGAGATCTGACGAGGATAGCTCAAGGTGTACACAGAATGGTGGGGTAAAGGAGGTCAACCCCTTCCCCCAAAGTTTTGTTTGGGTCGTAAAAACGCAATAAAAATGCAAAAAAAAAGAATTGATGCGTTTTTTAAAGCGCGCCCGCCTCTAAAAGATATCCGTCCTCCTTAGGAACAATCTCAGATGAACTGGGTCTCTCCATTTGCTTACGAGTCTAGGGAACTTGTCGGTCATGTGTCAATCCTAGAAAACGATAGTCCACCAGAGACTCTAAGCAAGCGAGCCTATTAGGCTTATGTAACTTGTTCGTCTTTGAGTCCTGTCAAATTCAGTCCCCTGTTTTGCATTTAAGTCCAGTGAAAAGTGTCCGTCATAAATCAAACCAACAATCTGTATCATCCCCATTGCAATTCCATTAAGTATTCCAAGTAAGCAAAGCTCATTTGATAATAACAATATAAATAAAAAAGTCCATGAATTTCTAGAAGCCATTTGAAGGCAATTGGAGACCCCAAATAAAAGATTTTCAAGGATTGATGACTAACCATGTTCACAGGACTTCGAAGACAATTGCACAACTGAGATTATAACATAAATCAAAAGTCTATGAGCTACTATGAGCCATTTGAAGGCAATTGAAGACCCCCAAAAAAAGGTTTCTAATTATTTATGACGGACTATATCCACAAGATTTGAAGACAATTCGGTAAATGAGATTGTTCTTTTTATATGATCTGTTCTTTGACTATTTAACTAAGTTCTGCCCAAGTATGGGCAGATGATAGACTATCCAGCAGCAATGGGAATGACATCATTTTTATTCAATTCTGGAAAAGGCTTATGCCAGCTTTGCCTCTTACTCAAACTATATGTCTTGACTTCTTCTCCAATTAGCCATGGCACCTTTTTATCACACTCCACCTACGATGAGAAAATTGTACAGACGTTTTTGGAAAAACAGTAACTCTAGAATGCTCCTCTTGCTTCCAGTTTTTGTCCCATTTTGTAGTAAACAGATATTCTGAACGTGTTATAGACTTATAAAATCCATTTAACTTGACGTGTCTCACATCAAAATATATGTTTCAATACTTTAATACATGACAATGATCTAAATACACTTCCATACGGCATGTGCGCTTTCACCTTTTTGATGTGATTTTTCCCATTCAGTGCTCCCATCAGCACAGGATATATTTTTATATTCTTTCACGTTAAGCAGATTAAAATTCGACATAAAAAGATATCTAAGTAAGATGTAGCAAGCAAATATTACACCATTATAGGACTCTAGCAACTGTCTGTAGCGACAACCCTGCCCTGAGTAGCCTATAGGGTTTTTTCCGCCGTCCAACAGAAAACTGTAGCTAACATTTTTCCCAACAATCGTTTTTTTTTTTTTCCGCCGTCCAACTAAAAATTGTTAGCTAACATTGTTAGAAGATTTCTCTAACAAATCGAATGCTTGTTGAAGGAAATTGTTGGGGGAATTTAAAGCAAAATATTCAAAAATAAGCAAGATGGGTACTTTTATGCCCACAATATTGATAGAGAATCGAGGACTGCTGCTATTTTTTTTTTTCCTTTCCCCTTTTAGTTTATTAGAAATATCTTTTCTGGTAATCTCATTGAAAAAAAAAATCAATTCTTCCGTTGAAAAAATAGGAAAACAACGAGATTGTCACGTAGTCATAGCAATTTGATACGATCAAAAATCTAACGATTTCACTTAAGCAATCAAATATATTTTTTTACTAGGTTGATCCACTTCCTCCATTCATGGGATAGTGTATGTAAATGCACTAAACAGTTACTTTAGGAAAGCTTTAAGCACTGGTATTTTAATTTTCGCCTAAATTCAATGTACTTTGCCAAATAATTAAATGTTTTGTGTCTCTGTTTTACTTCCTGGCATTAATAGTTATATTTTTTTTTCTATAAGATATGAACGCTTTGAAATATTCTATTAATTGAATTTCAAAGCTTTGGTATCAGTTGGTATTATCAAGCTGAGATTTAACTCACAGCAACACTATCTTGGTCAGAATTTTTCTTTGAATTTCCTGCCCAATATCATGTTTCTGCGAATGAGCTAACTATTTCTGTTAGCTAACAATTCTGTTTCCGCCGTCCAAACAAATTTTTGTTAGCTAACATTGTTAGCTAACAATTGGATGGCGGAAAAAACCCCTTATAGCTACACGAACCGCAAAACATTTTCAAAATGAAGGAGCACGAAATGATTATTACGATTTTTTTTCCAAGTTGAAGAAACCCGGATCTGTAAAATTGAACGATGGAAATTTGGTATTTCTGCTAGAAAAGCTTGCAGAAAGGCTACAATTCCTAAGTATTGTTTTTCGTCATATTTTTAAGAAAATGGTGATTTTCTTTTCTGCTTGCTTTAACAAACCCACTTGTTCTCACTTTTGGTCTTCTATGGATACCTTATGATCCCTTGATCTTTCCAATATATACTAGTTTATTTTGCTTCGAAATTAAATTTTAAGGTATTGTTTAGCCTTGTGACACCTGATAAGGAGACATGTTAAGAAAACAATTCTTACTTTAAAATATGTATAATGATCCTAGTTCTTATATTATCCAACGGGAGAACTTTATCATCAAGTATTTCCTCTAAAAAATCCTCAAAAGAGAAAAAATTTCCAAATATTACCACATTGAAACTTCAATGCTTAAGTCTTTTTGAATTGCCACTTTAAATTGCTGCCTAATAAGTTCTTTTATAGATAGCGTTCATGTTGGTCTTTTTAATATTTTTTTTTTAAAGAGCAGTGGCGAAGGGCGAATAGCAGTGGCGTAAATACAAAAATATTAATAGCAGTGGCGAAAATCAAAATGTTGTATTTTTGGCAAAAAACCGAAAATACAAAATATGCACAGCATTGAAAAGAAATGAAATAAATATAAAAAAAAATTATATAAAAATCCGTTGATTTTGAATTGAAGTTATCAGGTTAGGTTAGGTTACAAAAGATGCACCAAATTTCTATAGCCTAATTTCAATTTACCACTACTTTTTCTTTAAACACGTTTTTTGACACACGTGCTAAACGCTATCTATAAAACAACTTATTTGGTGGCAGTTTACAGTGGCAATTTCAAAAGACTTAAGCATTGAATTTTCAATGTTGTGATATTTGGAAACTTTTTCTCTTTTGAGGATTTTTAGAGGAAAGACTTGATGATAAAGGTTCTCCCGTTGGATAATATAAGAACTAGGATCATTATACATATTTTAAAGTAAGAATTGTTTTCTTAACATGTCTCCTTATCAGGTGTCACAAGGCTAAACAAATACCAATTTTAAACCTGTATAGACCCTCAAAGATGATGCCCTTTTCTCTTATTCTTGGCTATAGGCTAGCCTATAAAAGAATTAAAAAGAACAATTCCTACTTCATTATATGTCTGATAATTGTATTTACCTTATTTCAAATTTAGCTCCACTATACTTTACCCCCCACCCATCTCATCCACTAATAGGCCTATAGAGCCCATATTTGCAATGTGTTTTTTCTGGGTCTTGTTTTTTGTCACAGGTGACTGAGTTTACAGGTAAACTGGCTACAACAAGTTTGGGTAAATATTTACCAAATCATATTATTGAGTTACAACTAAAGTGGATATACCATTCAATGCCTTTTTTTATGCTCTTTACTAATATAATAATTATTTTTTTTTGGAAATGAATTTTAGCCCTCACCCCTATATATACCAATTCAGGGTATATATTTGCACATTAGGGGGGTAGGGGGAAATTTTAAAACTTACCTCTCATTTACATCAGAAATAAAATTACCCCCGCCCCCCTAATGTGCAAATATATACCTACCCTGAATTGGTATATATAAGGGTAGGGGCTAAATTCATTTCTGACAAAAATGATCATTATATTTCTAAAGAGCATAAAAAAGACATTGAGTGGTATATTCACTTTTTGTCACAACTCAATAATATGATTTGGTAAATATTTACCCAAGTTTGTTCCTAACAGCTTAAAATAAATACATCAATTCTCTAAAATTTATTAATTATTTTTCAATAAGATCATAATAAATCAATGAATCAATATCTATAGATTATTCATTTATTTTATTTACTTGTTTATAACCCACAAATTAACATTGAAAATGACACTGCAGAGTAGTGAAAAACAAGAAAGAAAAAACCTAACACAGCAATATCTTAACCAACATATATAACACAACAACAAAACAACACAATAAAAAAATATATAATTTTTGCAAAATAGAATTATAATCAAATAGTAAAATCCTAACCATAATTTAAAACCCTTTTCTCTAGCAAAACTAAGAGGAATTTGTATCATCTTCAAGGGTCCATAAAGGGCTTAAAAATTGAATTTCTGAGTAAAATTAGCATTATATTAAAAAGAGCATAAGAAAAGGCATCAAGTGACAAGCGGTATGTTCACCTCATTTGTAGGTCAGTAATTAGTGCTGGTTAAGATGGGGGCTGTAGGTTTCCTATTTAGGATTTCCAACAATAGTGCACTTTTTATTCTGCTATAACATCATTTTTTAGGGGTTTTCAGTCTCTTGAGAAATTTCTGCAGATTGTTTTCAAATTAGATCTGACTATTAAGACAAATAGAAATAAGGTATAAGCCTGGGACCCCAGCCATACATAAGGAAACATGTTAAGAAAAAGCAATTCTTGCTACATAATAGGCAGAATAATCCTTAATTAATGCGTTTTGCAGGGGGAGAACCTTTGTCTTCAATTCTTTCCTTGTATTTCCAGTTTTTCTATCACATTTCTAGATATTTTTTGTATATTCTCTAAGTCTTGAGAAGCATGTTTTCAAATACTCAATATATCTAATTAAAACACCATCACTGCCATCAAATTATTTCTCACAAAAACATGTCAATAGAAAAATAGTAATAAATTTGGCTAGATTAGATGGCATTTGGGTGTTTGTTTATAATTTAAAGCCACTCTTTCACTCCCTCTAGAAAATTAGTTCCCATTGAAAAACATAATGAACTAGAAGATAAAAAGTGCAAAAGGTTGCAAATAATAAAAATTCAGTGAGACTCAGCTCAAATCTTAGACTTTCCTCCAGTTTCTGAAACTTGTGGCCAAAAACAGTGAGACCCATGTGCTTTATTTCTAAAACTACCATGAGGCAGATGGACCCTATTTGCTGAACTGAGGACCCTATTTGCTGAACTTTGGAGTCATGAATAAAAAAAATCATAAATAAAGCAAACAACTAAAAAAAAAAAAAACCCACAAATTAATGCCAAAAACAACAATATCAGAATGGCAAAGCCATTTGTTAGTCAAAAATATTAAGCAGCAAAATGTCAGAAAGGTAAAAACTAAGATGGAGTGAAATAAGATATACATTAAAAAGGTTTTAAATGACAACATATAAAAAGGGAGGGGGGGGGGCAAATAATCAAACAATCATTAAACTTGGGTATCACCAGTACCAAAAAAAGAAAGAGGAAAATTAGCAGTTTATTTTATCAGTAATGAAGGAAAAAAAGGTTTTTATGTACCTGGAGGTAAAGCAACAGATGGGGGACAGATAGAAAACAGGTTCAGAAACAGTGTGTGGCAGGCAGTGTCTAGGTGGGGAGTGTCTTTTGGGTAAAATGTTTTCCTTGCAAAGGTGTATTATTGCATTTTTTGCAAAATGGAGGCACAACGTTCCTCTCCTGTGCTCAAGAGTTTCCAGCTTGGGCTTTTTTTTAGAAAGAAGGAAGTGTAGGTCCTTGAAGAATGTGATAAGGAACATTAAATTTATTCAAGAGGTTAAGGAGAGACATGGGTGCATTAGCTCTAAGGGCAATATCTTTAACATGAATATCCCACAATCTGGGGGGATAAAAGTGAGGTTTTAAGGAAACATATTGGCATTATCATAGATTCAGAGGGGTTTCTTCTTCATGTCTAAGTTAACAGCATCACCTGCAATATCTACATTAAATTGCACTTTCCAGTGAGTTAAGGTGGCCATAACCTCCTCTAATTCTTGCTGGGTTGGAAATAATTTTATCTGAATATCACAGGAGCATCCAGCATGGGTGCCCATAAGCTGAATTCCAGGGGGGAGCAAACCTGGTCTAATTGGCACTTTAATGCTATTATAATAGAAATCTTGGAACAAAAATGTAAAACTAAGGCAGCATCATTCAGCCAGTGGGGAGGCGGGTGCCATGCATCCCAGTGATATTTCCACTCAACACTTGCCCACTCACAATCAACAGCTTTTTTAAAAGAATCTATAGAGGAAGTTGAAAGAGTAGAATCAGAAAGACTGTTCCAGGCTGGTACTGCTCAAATAGAAAATAAGTTCTGTCTCTCTTTGTTTCCTTTGCAGCTTTAATGAATGACCCCTTGTTGAAGGATATAATGTAGAGCTGAATAATGGATCTATCATATTGTTTGTGAAATAAATTCTTCAATGAATTACATCTCCCCCCCCCTTCAGCATCAGTAAAATAATGAGGGCAGGTTAAGTTTTTTCAAGCAGTCAGGATATGCCATATCTTTATGTGGAGCTGACAATTTAGTAGATCTCCTTTGAACTCCTTCTAATAGTGCAATATCACTTTTATATGAAGAGTTCCTGACTGGGTAACCAAACTCCAGATGAGGGCAAACTAGATGAGGGCTGTGTACAATTTTTTAACTACCAAGAGATAGCAAGAATAAATTGTTTGTTTGATCAGACCAAGAGCTTGATTAGCCTTAGAGACCTGTGCTTTTGTGTGACAGTGGAATTTAAACTGTTTTATCAACAACTACACCCAGGTCTCTCTCTCTCATTGTCTACTAAGTCCAAATTGATAACTTAACCTGAAGCATTTTGCATGTAGTATGTCTGCATAGGGTTGTTTGGTCCCATATAGATAAGTTTGCATTTCAGTAGGTTATAGTCCATTAGTCATGTATGAGCCCAGTGAGCAAGGTGATTAAGGTCTGCCTGAATCCCATCTCCCACTGGTCCAATAAGTTTGCAATCATCAGCATATAATGTAATATCGTTTTGGACTGTACTGGAGCAATCATTGATAGACATATTAAACAGAATTGGACCAAGTACACCTACTTGAGGTACTCCACTAATGACTGATGTTGGATTTGAATACACCTGATTTCCAAAAATATCATTGAAGAGACTCATAGGGTTGCTTGCTTACTAAGTTTTGGTAGCAGGTTTCAACAACTGTTAGGTCATCCACAAATTTCCATCTGTTGAGAAATTCCTTAGCAAGGCTATTTATCATAACAGAAAAAGGAGGAGATCTAGGAGAGTATCTTGGGGTACTCCATTGTGGCCAGGGAGGAGACTGGAATAATAATTCTGATATTTGACTACTTGTGATCTATTTGATAAAAAGGAGGTAATCAATTTAACCAGAAAAGAATCAATACTGAAATCAGTTACAAGTTTCTCAACTAAAATATTTTGGTTAACAAGGTCAAATGCTTTTTGAAGGTCAATGGAAATTAATTTAGCCAGCAATTAGGTTTTTCAAGAATTTTCCCAATTGAATCAATAAGATAAAACAATAGGTAATGGGAAGTAGAAGTGGATTTGAGGTTCCTGAATTGTCTCAGTTCAGTAAGAGGTAGGATTTTTTTTTTTTTTTTTTTTTTTTTTAGCCAATCTGCAAGGAATCCTTTATATAGTTTAGAGAACACAGGAGTGAGTGAAATAGGACAAACACCTTCAAAACCAGGTTTTCCATCTTTCTTTTTCAAGGAGGTTATGAAAGCCTGTTTCCATATTTGCAGATAATGGCCAGACTCAGTAATTTTCATGGAAAAGAACAGACAAGGGCTTTGAAAGGAAATCACTGAAAGTTCTAATAAGAGGAAATAGGATATCTAAAGGGCAGACACTTGTTTTTTATAGTTTCCCAATTATATTTTGATCTCAGATGGAGATATGGAGGGGAATGCAGAGGGAAGATCATCTGTAGGTAATTGAGGAAAAACAATGCCTGAAGGCTCTGGATTATGTAAGCAAGGAACTGGTTAAGCTTATTAGCAGTAACTTCTGGGGATTCAGAAGCTGGTCTAGACTCCTGCCACACAACTTTTTTATCTTTGAATACCAATTTTTTGGGTTATTGGTAAACAATTCTTTGGCCTTATTCTTGTAGTAGGATTGGGCAGATTTACGTATTTCCTTTTTAATTGCTTTTCTTAACTTATTATCTTCATTCAGTTTACCATTTCCTGAAAGTTTTCAATTTTTTTCTAATTAGCACTTTTATTGGTTGATTAATTGTCACTGGAGCACTTCTTAAGTCTTTTTTCTGGGAAAGAAATTAGATATTTATCATTTAGCCTTTTGTAAAAGCAAGTGATTTTTCCATCAAGATTATGCAAATTATAAATATCAGACCAATACTCAGCCACATTCCAAAAAGAAAGAAGGCCAGCATTTTGAATGGGTGATGAGAGCCATAAGCTACTGAGAATGAATGCTTAACATTAAAAGAGGGGGACAGGAGGAGGGAAAGATGATAACTCCCATCTAATGGGGGCAAAGCTGAAGGAGGGCTGTAAAAAATTATCCAGATTAGTCAGAATGCCATCTAGAGAGGTGTTTTCCCCTAGTTGTTGGTATTTGTTAACTATATGCTTAACTTTTAGAGAGGAGCTTAACCTTCTAGAGAGGTGTTTCCCCTAGTTGTTGGTATTTTAAACTATTTGCTTAACTTTTTAGAGAGAAGCAAATTGAATTCATCTTAAGTTCATTGGTGTCCCCAACCAAAATAAGTCCAGCATTAGGGTACTTAGAAATAACATTAGCACTGATCTGCAATTGCTGGAGAAATTTGTGTTTTGCATCAATGTTTTGGTTTGGCAAGTAATAGAATACAGCTTTTCTTTTCAATGATATCATAGGGACAGGGGAGTAATTTAGGTCTACTACTTAGCCAAAGAATTTCATCATACTAAAATAAATTCGGAACTGGAATAATTTTAGGGAAAAGGTTGCATTTTGCAAAAAAAACATGACATCACCTCCTTTTTTTTTCCAAGTGGGTGATCCAAAGGATGGAGTTTAATAAATTCTGAATAATTTTACAAACGAAGATACCTTTGGTCATGAGACTGTAACAGATATAACATCAATTTAGTTAAATTCTCATAGTACCTTGAGTTCCATGAGTTTGTCAAAATTGAGGCTTTCAGCATTAGTGATTAAAAATTTTGGAAATTTAAAGTAACTAGGGAAACATGACTGTTGATGAGTTCCAGTAATACTTGGGATGGGTTTTAATTTTTGTGCTGTGGGGTGGAGTGGATAATTTTAGGGGCAGACTATTTATTGCAGGATAATTTTCACATGTAGGAACTCTCAAACCAGAGTCACACTCTTAGGGTACCCACAGGGAATAAAGTTGCAAAAGATGGGGGAAAGTTTTTCCGATGATACAGGAAGAAGTCAATTGGGGAATGTTCTTTATAGGGAGGAGTGGTAAGGCAAGTAGATGCTGGGAAAGGGAAGTTGGGTGGAGTGTCTGAGAGGGGAGGGGTTAGGTTTCTTTTGGCAAATGGCAGATGGAGGCCAAAACCAGTTATCAAATCCATGGATGTACAGAAAAGATCCAAGTCTTTGGGATGTGGATTTTGGGAGGGATGTGATTAAGGGGAGGTTTGGGGATACTCCAAATTGGATAAGCAGATCTGAGGGTTGATTTGACTAGACACACATAAGTATCTGGGATGGAGGAGACTTTCAAGGGATAGACTCCTGGGGTATGCAGGGGGATAAGACTGGAACACGATCCAGGGGAAGAGGGGGTCGCGAATGCTTTTGGCATTGCCCTAAAAAAGGCTGGATTTTAAACCTACCCTCTGGCACTGGTGATACATGAGCAAAACAACACACAATTTGTCAATACAAGCTAAAACTGGACAAAGGACAACATGATCAAAACTGCACTTCTTGGACATACAAATACCTAAAATAAAATTATGACAAATATGTAAAAACTTGCACTGCTTACATTGTTTCTTCTACTCTGTCTTTTAATTTCAGAAGCCACAGCACAGACTCTGGTTTAAGAGTTTCAAGATTTATTGAACAGACTTCTGTCTGGAAAGCAAAATCTTTATACAGGGTTAGAAATGTTATATTATCACTGGCAAAACATAAGGAGGGCTCTGTCTGAACAGATATCTCACATGAGCAATTGTTTAGTTTTCCATTGGTGGTGTCAAAAGTAAAGGATGGGTTTACCATAAAAACGGCAGTGCCCTCAGTCTGACAAGAAACCTCACGAGGGGGATGTCACTTCATTGCTGGAGGTAGGGAGGAGATGGAATCAACTTCTGCGAAAAGGGGGGCAATAGTCATTTAAGTTTCTTTAGGATATTAAGCATCCTAGCTCTTGAATTTGAAGAACAGGGGGTGCAAGGTGAAGGTAAAACAAATGAGTTTAAAGAATTTTCCCTATGTAGTTGAAATTTTCTTAGAGAAGCAGTCAGCGCAACACCAGCTCTCACTTGAATTAGCTGTATCAATTTTGGCACACTATTTTGCTCCTGCATGGAATAAGCAATTGCATCCTCCACATTTCACAGAGTTCGAAAATACTCTCAGCCTACATTCAGGACAAACAAGTCTTTGTCTAACCATCTTTTTTTAAGAGGTTAATGGCTTGAAAGAAAAACTTGGTTCACTGGGTAACAACCAAGATGCTCACAGGTTGGATGCTAGATGAAAGACTGAAATAATGAAATTTCATGTACGATGAGATGCACTAAAATTTTTGGTGTCTGGTACATTTTTTTTCCAGAAAGTACATTTTCAGAGCTGGGTCAATACAAATCGAAATTTGAATATTGCAACACTGCTTCGTTTTCTTGCATCATTGCTTCAGGCTTTTCTTCCATGCATTTAACTAGCTGTTTGGATTTATTCAAATTCATCTGTAATTTGATGTCAGTTTCTGCACTTGGTTTAATTATTTGGAATATGGCAGGCTCTGAAGAGGCAGGTAGAGGCAAATGTAACTTACATGTGCCTATTTCCTTTCAAACTGAAAAGCATCTACAAAAAAAAATGATATCGTCAATGTTATATATAATACTTTAATCATTTTTCTCTTTTCCCTCATATGAATTGTTGGATTGTCTCTACAAACAACTCCTTTCTTATTGCCTCATGCAACTCTGTTGTGGCCAAAAGAAATGCATTATTTAGACTTATATATTTTTCACTAGATCTACATAACCAGTAGCTGAAAAACCTGAGCTACTTTGAGCTACTCAGCTTGGTTGTATTGGATTGTTGGATATAATAATTGCAAATGAAAAAAAAAATACTAACTTCATTCAAAATATAAAATCAGGGTTTCCTTAGAGACACAGAACAAAGCATCCTCTACTACTACTGATACCCCACCACAGCACCAAGCCGCCTAAGGCCAACACAGCTACACACACTCTTCTTCAATCCAATCTATTTGAAGCCTCCCCTTTTACATTCTCCCAGGAAGCACCCATTTCCCCCTCGATCTTTGTTTACAACACCCTTCCACCCAAACCATGGATGACCTGCTTTCCATTTAGCCCTAGACAGTTGGCCAAAAAGGACTATCTTTGGCAATCTGTCATCCTTTATCCACAGAGCGTACCCCAGCTATCTTAACCTTTTCTCTCATCATAGCCCTAAAAAGCAAGGTACCCAAAACAATCCATGGACAGTCTCTCTGAAAAATATCTAACAAATCTTCCTTTGTTCTCTGGAGCGCCCATGCCTCAGAACCATATTTAACCATTCTCATCACTGTAGTTTCTAATATTCTAATCTTGGTTTGCAGGCTTATCTTCCTATTCTTCCAAACTTTCTTCAACTGTGAAAAAGCACCCCAAGCCTTGGCTATTCTAGTTTTAACATCTTCACTGCTTCCACCATCGTTTTTAATAATACTACCAAGTTAAGTGAAGCTGTAAACTTGATCGATCTTTCCTTTACCCAATGGTACCTTTTCATCTTCACTTATTCCTAGCCTTTGCAACTTGGTATTCCTAAGGTTAATTTTCATCCTATTCTAGCACTCTGAACTTGCAAAACATCTAGAAGTTCATTCATTTTGCTCTCACATTTATCTAGGATGCTTAAATGATCAGCATAATCTAAATCCAGGAAAGTTTTTGATCCAAAGCAAATTAGTTATTCAGAAAATATAATTGTAAGAAAATATTCAGAGCATCACATCATCAAGATTTCTTAGTAAATACTCAATTTATTCCTGTCCATTATCTCGCATTTCATCAAGTACTTGTTTTTTCTTTTCTTTTTCCTGAGGATTCCATGAGAACCAAATACCTTGGTCATGGATCAGCTCCCTAGTATGAACCAAGGGTTAAATGGTTCAACTGCAAGGCGTTTTCGAAACTTCGTTTTGAAAACTGAAATTGCGCAAAAAAATGCAATTGACACAAGCAGATGAGAGGGGATGGGACATGATAGAGAACATGAATGTACAAAGCCCTGAATATTTTGCAGAGCAAAGACCATTTTGAAGCATATTTAGACCCCCCCCCAAAAAAAAAAAAAAAAATCTCTGGACTCTTCAAAGTGCTGAGGAGGCAAAAACGCTTACATTCAGCAGGGATTGATTGCTACTGAGAGTTTAATTCTTCTAAAGATTTGGATTGACTAGGTTAGAAAATATGACTCTTGCTGGCACCAAGTTTTCTTTGCCAAAAGCAGCCACGACAAGCCCAATCACTTTATTTTCTGCAAAATCGTAGAGGTTGGATTGCAGTAAATCAAAGATAAAACTCCTTTGCTAAATTCACATATAACTTCAGACACACGACTTGAAACGCATGCACTGTTTTGGGCAGGAATATTTTTTCTATCACATAAGCTTTTACATTCCTCCAACATAGACTCTTTCAAGAGACGAAAAGATTCAACTTGGACAGGTCATATGTGCCTAACAGCTTTTTTTCAACTACCTCTGGACAAAGGAAATTCCTAAGTATTGCCTTGAATAATGTGGAGATGTTTTTGCAAAGGCAGTGCATCCTAACCCCCTCTGCTTGAATACAAACATTCAACTTGTCGGTTTGTGGGAAAATGAAGCCCAGAAACTCCAAGCACAGTGGAGTTTCACATACTGTGAAACTTTATTTCATTGGATTATTTCATGTGGATTATTTCAATAAATCCACATTGTGTACTTTATTTCATTCTTCATGAAAATAAGCTTTAAGTACTCTTATAAAATGCGCAGAACTATGGACTGAAGGGACAGTCAGTGGTCAATGGATCACAGATTTTGATAAGTTTATAATTTTTGTCCTTTTTATCTCCTGAAGTGTTGTACGAGCTGTGATGCGTTTTGGTGATTGCTGTATATAGTTGTATGCATTGGGGACAAACTCGTCAAATTCTATGGGGATTTCCTTGGACGTGCTAGACGCACACAGAGCAAGGCTATGCCAGACCCAACCAACAACAAAATCAAATGGAATGTCAATTTCCACCAGATCCTTCAACACTTACATCTCTTGTGCTCATAATGACATTGTCCCATCTGAACCCTATCCAATTCTCTTTTGGAATATTTCTAATGCAAAGCCACCTATCTTCTTCTTTTTTCATCACTTGAGCTGTCTATGATGGCATCTTGACAAGCCCCAACAATCAATCACAGACAAATTCTATCTGTGGACAATAGAAGCAAGCTACAACGGCCATAGATTTAACAACAAATTTGCATGTCAATTCACCAAGCAAGATTGATAACTCTACTCTCTGAAGTTTCTCTGAGAGAAACCGATCTGCAGAACTAGAACTGATTCTGCAATGTAACCGCTGAGCTTCAGCTCAGCATTAAAAAAAAACAAAATATATTCTACAACATTATACTCCTCTGAAATTCAACTTTATTTGAGTAGGGTAAAGGCACCAATGATTCGACAGTTTTTGTAAAAAAAAACAACCTTTTCTGCTCTAGAAGGCTTAATTCGAACACTTTTGGTTTGAAAAGGGTCTCAGTATATAGGAAAAAACACATAGGAATCTAACTGTTTGATTAGAAGTTTTGAACTTTTATCAGAAAAGGGTACAACACTCTGATTTCCTGAAATTGGAGCGTTTTCACCTACAAATTCTACAGAACATTAAAATTTCCTGTTTTTGATTCAAGTCAGAGCCCAGTTTGACATGGGTTGAAATACTTGGGGAATGCTTTTGGGTGGATCCTGGTGCATTCAACATGTCTGTTCTTTTTCCTTTGTTTCTTTGTTTCTCTTCAACTTTGTTTAATGTTTAAACATATATTTAACCTAATGGAATTTATTTGACCTAGTGGAATTTACTTTCATATGTAAATTCTTAGCTTCATGTAAAACGTGGGGTAGGATTTTGACTGGGTCACTTTTTGATGTTTCTATGACATACTTCAAGGATCAGCAGGTCATCTACTAACTAACACTTTTAAGAGAATCTCTTACTAATTTCATTAATCAATATTAGATATAAAAGTGGTCCTAACAAGGTTCCTTGATGAATTCCATGCAAGGTAGGGAGGGGTTCGAAGAGACTATTTTTGTATATGTTTGAATTAAGGGGTTGTGATTAACTAAGTCAAGTGCTTAAAAATATCAATATGGGATTAGGCCAAACAACAGTTCCTCAGACGATAAAACATCTAGCATCAAATCAGTAAAACTTTGATTAAAAAACGAACCTTTTTTGATATTCTTTCATGCGAAAATATTATTAGAAATAGTAATCATCAAAATCCCTCGTTGTTGAGAAAGTACCCGTAAATTTGACAACTGTTTTCGTCAGAGGACCCTTGAATTTTGACACCAGTTGTTTCTCATCTGTTTTACATGTTCAGTGAAGGTTTCGACAAAGTCACCTATGTTTCGACAGGATCAACAAGGTTACTATAAGATATTATCAAAAGAAATGAATCTCACGATAGAAGCCATTATCTACGCTTGAATTCAGCTGAAGAAACATTTTTAGTTGGCCAGGTGTTCCACTACATCACACAGGAATTTTCGACACTTTGAACATAGTTTTGTCAATATAATATTTTCTGCGATTTTTGGTCTTTCCTTTGGTGTGACTTCTATTACAGACCCGGCAAAGAAATCATGCGGAAACCATTTCCACATATCCTTGCCAGAAACCCAGTTGCTATTATATTTGTGTTTGTAATTTGTCTTCATTTTTGGCTTTGCCTTGATAGTCGTACCATCCTTAATATATTTCGTCATTAGAGTCAGACTCTTCAAATCTTAACAATTCAGATTGTCCTAAATCCTAACAATTCACTTGTGGGCTATATATGGCCCCATTAAGAAGGCTATTATGCAATTGCATTGGTAGCAATAGTTATATTTGGAAAAATCCATGATTAAATAGTCTGAAGCATATTTATGTGTTTCCTCAGTTGTTTTGAATTCACAAGAAGTTAGGACAGCAAAATACTGTTTTTTTTGTTTTTCCAAATATATGGGGTGGGGATTTTTTGTTTTTGATTTGTATCGAAATATCGAAAAGAAAGGCATTTTTCAGTGACAATACCAAAAAAGTTATTTTGTAAAATGAAAGGGGGTAACAATCCTTGCAAATGCACCTTAGTCCACCCAATGGGGTTATATGCTCTTGACGATTTGCAAAACTTTGAATTGGTTTGTTTTTGTTTGATAAATTTAATTTATTTGGTATTAGGAACCAACTGTTTAGTTTTGTGTATAACCTAAGCTTATTTCTACCCCCATAAGGGGGATGGGGCTTGTCAAGTCATATATTCATCTTTTAGGTATTAAAGTTATCCATTCATTGATAAATTTATTGGTATTTTTTATTGTCAGTAATTGATAGAAAATTGTCAGTTATTGTTTTGTTTTTGGGGGGAGGGGGGGAGGGGGAAGGACTAAGTGTAGATTGGTAAGTGGCTCAATAAGAATACTTACTTTAGGACAATTGAAAAATTTATATTAGGACAATTATAATCTGATTATTCATTTCTGTTGGAGTTGAGGAGTATAAAAGATGAGTAAGTAAGATTATAAAACACTCAATAAAACAGTCTGAAGTATATTTATGTGTTTCCTCAGTTGTACCAATTAACAAGAAATTAGGACATTTTTCTTTTACAGAAAAGAAAAATAACACAAGGGGCCTAGAAAAATAACTAGAGAGAATCAAAAATAACTAAACAAAATCAAATGGAAATAGAAAAGAATAAATAAAATCTCAAAGATTTATTAGACATCAGGAAAGAGAAAAGAGATTTTGGATCAAAGCCTTTTGTCTGTGAATACGTTCAGATTTGCAGTAAAAGTTATCCATTTTGTAGCCACTTTTAATGGCTATTTCAGTGGTTTTCTATATTGCTTTTTTCAACAACTGTAATTTACTCCAGGTATAAATTGAATATATTCCAAGTGCAAGTAAAAATACTAGAGGGGTGGAGACACTTCCTGCCAGTTTTGGCACTCGTCTCTCAAAAGAGAGCGGACCCACTACTCACCACCCATCAATGGGAAGTAGAACTTGATCCTAAGAACAGGTATTAGCAAGCGAACTTTTTTCTCCCATCTCGGATTGCTTTCATGGATCTTTTATTACCCCATGGTTGGTACTTCAAATATTCAAGGGGATTGTGTTCAAAGAAGAAGTTTCAAAACATTTTTAAAGATGGCAGTGATGTCAAACCTTTCAAATAAAAAACTGAAATGGAATAGCTTATTGTAACAGAATAAACAAAACCAAACAGCGAAGTTCATAAAAGTGATTTTCCAGTCTTGCAGCTAAAGATTTGGGGATATTGATCATTTTTTTAATTGAACTTGACTTTTTTATAAAAAACTTTTTTTCGTGTTTTACTGGAAAATTTTAAGCTTAAAAAAGGGTTGGAGTTGCAGCTAATAGCGCATCAGTACTATGTAGATTCTGTACTCTTCTTGTTTTAGCCTTATTAAATTTTAATTTACTATGAGTTTGTTATATACTTTGTTATATCCTGGACATTGTTTGGTATAATATAGACAATTAGGTTTGATTGTGAGTATGTCATTCTTTACCAAGTTTCATAAAATCTTGCTCTTTATCAATATCTAATTTATCACTAAGTGTGTTTTTTTTTACCATCATATTCCAAGCTATCATAGTTGCGGCTGTTGATACTACCTAGTAAAGAATAGATCATAAATATTTTTAATAACTATATCTGAGGAGCAATTTGATGAAAGACCTTAATCTGATCCTGAGTTTCAGTTCTTCTAATTGTAAAAATACATCTATAAAACCTATAAAAAAAACGCTTTTAAATTCAAAGGGTCCAAAAAAGAAAAAAATAAGCTTTGTTTTTCCTGCTACCTGAAGAAATAGAGAATTTTAGTAACTAATAAAAGATAGTAGGGCAGTCATGAAATAAAATATCATCCTCATAGAGTTTTAGAATCTCAATTGATATTACTGCTAACAACTTACTGCAGCGCTTAGCCGCCTGAGGCCATCACAGGTGTGCTCGCTCCTCCTTCATCCTAGTATATTCAAAGCTTCATTTTTTGCCCCTTGCAAGAAGTTTCAATTTTCTTAAATTATTTCTTACAACTTCTTTTAACTACATTTGGGGACAACCTGCTTTTGGTTTGGCCCTAGATGAATGGCCAAAAAGCGCGATCCTTCTCAGTCTGTCATCCTTCATCTGCAAAAATTGTCCTAGTCATCTCAACCTCTCTCATTATAGCCCAAGAAAGTGGGATAGAGACCAATTTTTCTTGTAGCTTACTGTGTAAAATACGGTCAGTCAAAGAGGTACCCAGAATTATTGTTTGAAAGTTCCTCCTGAAAACATCTGACAACTCCTCCTCCGTCTTCTGAAGTTCCCACGTTTCATAACCATGTTTGACAACTTTCATCACTGTGGCTTCCAAAATTCTAATCTTGGTTTGCAGGATTGTCTTTCCTACAAACTATTTCCTCAGCAGGATTTCCTCCAAACTATTTTTTTTTAACTGTGGTATAATGTTCAACTGATAATGTATTTGGAAATAAAAAGATAAAAAGAAATGTTTTTCGATATTTTTTACTCTGTTTATTCTGTTGTAATCCTTTAAGGGAGAAAATTAGTTTTTTGTATATCATTCTAATGTTGTACTTTTTGCTAGCTAGTAAATCTTGCTTGTGAAGTATTATTCCTGAATTATAGCCGCTTCTCCTTCAAACAGCCAATAGTGTGCATATGAATGCCATACCTGCAAAATGGATTTTTTTTTTTTTTTTTTAAATGGATTTTTTTTGCACTGAAGATTTGATCATCTAAACAGATCAAGCCGAATAAGGGGGTTTGAAAATGCACTTAGGCTGTTCTAATTTGTTTATATACTTTTTTTCAGGCCATCCATACTGCAAAATAATAGAAGAATTTCTAGATTATGTATTTCAAGTATCAATTTTAAATCAAGGTTTCAGTGGGACTGTATACATCTTTGCATGCCAGTTGCTGAAGAAATTCATTGAAAATCCTAATTCAGGGTCCATTATTTCAAAATTTATCCTTTCTCTAGAGAATGATTCAGTAATAACCAGTCCTGACATCCATATTGTACACAGTACATTATTGACAACCTTGAAGTCAGACAGTAAGTATGAAATGAATGTAGTTATTATAAAGAAATTTTTGATACAGTCAATCCAAAGAAATAATACAATCAATGAGAAAGATGGAATATATGGATTTGCTGCATTTTTGAAATTATTAAGTGATGAAGAAAAAGTTGATACAGTGAATGAACTTTTGATGTGTCTTGGTTATAAAAATACTTTAATCATAACAAATAGATTATTTACAAACTTTTTACGGACTCCAACCATTCATTTTTTGAATTTTATTATAAAACTAACGGAAGAAGCTTTATCAAAAAGTATCAAAGCAGATTATATACTAAACATAATTGAAATGGCAATCATAATTTATGGGCGGGATGATGCAGCAAATTTAAATCTTAAACTTCATGGCATGTTGAGAGAGCCATCTACTTACATATGTTTTGCTGAGAGCCAGTTGTTTTTGGACTTACTGAAAACTAGTAAATCGAGTTTTGCCTTTTTCTGACTCTTCTGTGCAAGACATGCTGGTACGCCTACTATTAGCCCCAATATTTGCTTTCTTTAATGAAGAGGATTGTGACTTAGTTAAAAATCTCAGTGTACTAGAGATTACTGCAGTGTTGTCAGGTAAAGCTTCATCGGAGAAATGTGCATCACTTTCAATATCGATTCTGGAACAGCATTGCCATATCTTAAGTGAGGTAGTTTTTCATTTCATTTTGGACAACAAATTTTTAAAAAATAGTAGTAAAATTGCAAAAGTTGATAATCAAACAGTTCGTGGTAACAAACTGTAAGTAAGGAGCGACCCAGCTCAATAGTAACCAAAACTCTAAAAAACGGATTTTTTGGTACCTATGGGTACATCAAAAGAATCAGATTTTTCTGCTGATTTCAAATATATAAGTTTCATCAAGTTTAGTCTTACGCATCAACAGTTACGCGCCTGAGAAAATTTGCCTTATTTTTGAAAAAAGGGAGAAACGCCCCATAAAAGTCATAGAACTTTAATGAAAATCGCACCATCAGATTCAGCGTACCAGTGAATCCTACCATAGAAGTTTCAAGCTCCTATCTGTAAAATGTGGACTTTGGTATTTTTTGCCAGAAGAAAGATCACAGATGTGTGTTTATTTTTTTTTTTTTTTTCCAGGGGTGATCGTGTCGAACCAGTAGTCCTAGAATATCGCAGGAGGACTTTTGAACGGAAATTAAAAGTTCTGGTCCCTTTTTAAGTGACAAAAAAATAGAGGGCAACTAGGCCCCCTCCAACACTCATTTTTTCCCAAAGTCACCCAATCAAAATTTTGAGATAGCCATTTTATTCAGCATGGACGAAAAAATACAATAACTATGTCTTTGAGGATGACTTAATCCCCCACAGTCCCCGGGGGAAGGTCTGCATGTTATGAACTTGGCCCAATGTTTACATATAGTATTGGTTATTGGGAAATACATAGAAGTTTTCAGGGGGGATTTTGTTTGGTAGTTTAGGGGGGGTCGGGGGTTACGTGGGATGATCTTTCCATGGAGGGCATTTTCATTGGAGAAGGGACATTGCTATGAAGGGGGGCGCCGGATTTCCCAGCATTATTTTAAAAAAAACGATCAGAAATTAAATAATAATAATAAAAAAAAAATCAACTGAAAGTAAGGAGCAACATCAGAATTTAAAACGAACAGAAATTATTACGTATATGATTGGTTTTCGCCCCCTAGTCATTACCTCGCTCTTTACGCTAAATATTTTTTTTTAGTACTTTCATCAGAGCTATTTATTCTAATTAACGGCCTTTGTAGTTAAGGGGGTCATTCTTAAAGAATTGGATCAAAATTTGAACTTTATCATAAAGAGCAAGGTATTGACTAGGGGGCGAACCCCCTAATATAGGTAATAAAAATAAACAAATATAGAAGTTCGTTACGTAAGTTAATTCGTAAGTTACGTCAGAACAAAATTTCGAGAAAGCCATTCAGCCAAAAAAAAGTAAAATTAATATGCAAATTTCATTTAAATTATTCATGTACGGTGGGTCCAAATTAAAGCTGCATGAATTCAAAGACGTTCAGAAATTGAATAAAAAAAATAAGTTTTTTTAACTGAAAGTAAGGAGCGACATTAAAACTTAAAACGGAAATAAATTATTTCGTATATGAAAGGGGCTGTCCCCTCCTCAACGCCTCGCTCTTTACGCTAAAGCTTGACCCTGTCTCACAGCTTTGTTTTTTAAAACGATAAAAAGCTTCAGCGTAAAGAGCGAGGCGTTGAGGAGGGTACAGCCCCTTTCATATCCGTAATAATTTCTGTTTGTTCTAAGTTTTAATGTCGCTCCTTACTTTCAGTTAAAAAAAACTTTTTTTTTTATTTAATGATTATATTAAACCACACTTTGGAGATAGAGATACATACTTATTACCTCATTGGCTGATATGGGGAAAGGTGATTGTAACCTTCATGGTTGTGATTCATCATTTGTAATTTAAATATTAGATAAAAGGGTGTAACATGTTCAGTTGCATGGGATAAAATAGATAATATCACAAATAATTTCTTTGACAATGCTGCCTTTCCATTTCCAAATTAAACCAACGAAAATGTAAAGAAAACGGGAATAATATTTCAAACGAAAAAGTGAAAGAAAACCTTTTGATAATACAAAAAGTCTGAATTTTGACTTTAGGCTACGTCTGGAAGCTTTTATCGATAGAAAAAAAATTAAACAGAGCATACAAACAGGGACAGCTCCAGCTTTTTTATTTGGGGGGCAGGCAAGAGGAGTCCACATCTGGAGAGAGTCAAGTGCATGGGCTATATAATAATTATTTCTCCGAATTATTGGGAGCAACTGTCCCCCCTCCCCCCCCCCTCTTTAACCCCCTCCCCCGAAACGACGCCACTGCATATAAATAAACTGTTTGTCACTGCAATCAGCACAAAAAATCAAACAGAATCAGGATAACTATGCTGTTTTTCTAGTAGGTTATAGCCACTAACAAAATTCCTTTTTGATTTAATGTAAAATACCACTCCTCTTTCATGGTATGGCTCCTTATGGATTTGTTACATCACATGGTTCCTCTTTGATGACACAGTTCATCAACCATATCATCAAAGGATCCTGGTGTTTTTCTTTACAACATGGTAACAGATGTATTTTCGAAGACTACACTGCCTTTCCTTGATGTGCAAATAACATTTCAATATGAAAAATTACTTTTATTTGTCAGTGAAACAACAAAAACATCTCTGGATATTTCTGTCACATAAAGGCCTACAATCACCATCTTCAGTAGATAAACCTGTAGACTTCTCTATTAGACTTAAAGTGTTTTTTTTTTTCTAATATCCCTAGTTGCATTTCTAACTTTTCCCCTTAAGACACCATCTGCTACCTCACGAGCTATATTCCTAAAATTATTCTATCCATCTTGTATATTGCCAAAATTTAGACTCCCTAGTACAATTCTCAACTGTTCCTCAGAGTTGCTCTCAAATTCTCATTTTAGAGTCTACCAACGTCACACAGGGGCGGATCCAGGATTTTTTTTCGTGGGGGTGCAAAATAGGTTGATCCGATAAAAAAATTAGGGGGGGGGGTGCAAAATAGGTTGATCCGATAAACTTGTGTTAGGAGCAAGTTTAATTAACGCAAACTTGAGTTAATAAAGTAAATACACTACTACTTTAGACTACGCTAGGGGGGGGGGGCCTCGCCCCCTTGATCTGCCACTGCGTCACAGCTTAGCAGATGGCAGTTACCCTTTCTAAATTTCAGCTTTAGATTAACTTTAGCCGCTGTTAGATGGTACCACTACTATTTATACTGAATTTGCGGCTCCTTTGTTACTCAGATATTGAGCTGGATCAGACTCACATTAAGTGAAGTTATAACGAACTCTGATTTCGTTTAGAAGAAGAAATAAAAGAAATTCCTTAAAAGTTAACTTTAGAAAACCTCTTCTTATATACAACTGCACACAGAGGGGGAGAAGGTGGGAGAGGTAAAATCTCCAATTCCAAGGGTCCAAAGAGGGAGGATTTGAATAGATTGGGATGGAGGAAAAGTGTGGGTAGCTGAGTTGACCTTGGTGGCTTTGGGCTGCAATGAGGTGTTAGTAGTAGTAGTAGTTAATCCATGGGAAGAATATTCTGCATTCCTGGGAATAGGCAAATGACAATTCTATTAAGATATAATCCAAAATACCAATTATTATAATCCCAAAATACAAATTATTTTCCCATCCCTGGAAAAAAATACTCTGCATTCCTGGAAAATAGACAAATTATAATTTTTTCTAGTTGAAATAGGGTTTTTCCATTTAGGATTGACCCCAATCAACTCATTCACTTTTTTGATGCCAAATACCAGGTTGGAGGAAACAAGGCCTAGGCTCGAGTGAATAAATCTATGCTGAAATTTACTACAATTTTTTTTTCTTTTTTAATTTGCTTTTTTGTGATCCGTTTTCAATGCAGATGCACACACCCAAAACCTGAATATTTTCTTGTCAAATTTTTAGTATAATTTTTTAAAACATGCAATGTATTCTAGTCAGTTTCAGTTTTTTCTTCTTTTTCCTTTTATATGCAGACTTAGTTGAGTTGATGTCTGAATAGCTCATAATAGGGTATTATATGAAGTTGTCCATTGGGCATCATTTTGAACATCAAATTGCATTGGGCAAAAATACAAAATCGCTTCAAGCTATGCAGAAGCTGCTAATCTTTTTCTAAAGCAGTCATTTTATTCAATATTCAAAGGAACTGGAGCAAAAAAAAAGCTTATATTTTTCATTTGAATCTTCCAGTAGCTTTGCTGTGAATAAATTTACAGTAGGGCCTAGTTCCTTCTTAGAATAGAATTATTGCTACTGACAAAATGAAATTATTTGCTATTTACAAAATGAAAAGAAGACTGGGATTTACTTTAATGATAGCAGTTCTAAATATAGGATTTTAATGTATATATTCTAAAATTCAAAATTTAGACTAACTTCGATAATGACAGTTCTAAATCTAGATATTATAAAAATAATAAGTCTAGATTTAATTTGTTACAAGTTATTCTAAATCTATAAATTCTAATCTAGATATTCAAAAAGTTCTAAATCTTGATTAACTTTGATAATGGAAGTTCTAAATTTTGAAATTCTAAATCTAGACTTGAAACTTATGATAATAGTTCTTAATCTAGAAATTCTAGATCTAGATTAACTTTGATGATGGCAGTTCTAAATCTAGAGTTCTAATCTAGATATTCTAAAGATTCTAAACCTCAATTAACTTATGATAATCATCTTCTAAATCTAGGAATTCTAATCTTGATGTTCAAAAGATTGTAAATCTAGATTAACTTTGATAGTGGTAGTTCTAAATCATTAAATCCTAAATCTAGATTAACTTATGATAATGGTAATTCTAAATCTAGAAATTCTAATCTGGATATTCTAAAAATGTGATGGTAGTTCTAAATCTAGAGATTCTAATTTAGATATTCTAAAAATTATTAATCCAGAGAAACTTTCATAATAGTAGTTCTAAATATAGAAATTATAATCTAGATGTTCTAAAAATTCGAAATCTAGATTAACTTTGATAATGGTAGTCCTAAATTAAGAGATTCTACTCTAGATGTTCCAAAAATTATTAATCTAGATCAACTTTGATAATAGTAGCTATGAATCTAGAAATTATAATCTAGATATTCTACAAATTCGAAATCTAGATTAACTTTGATAATGGTAGTTCTAAACCTGAAGATTCTAATCTAGATCTTCCAAAAAAATATTCATCCAGACAAACTTTCATAATAGTAGTTCTAAATCTAGAAATTCTAATCTAGATGTTCTAAAAATTTGAAATCTAGATTAACTTTGATAATGGTAGTCCTATAATCTAGATATTCTATAAATTCGGAATCTAGATTAACTCAGATAATGGTAGTTCTAAACCTAGAGATTCTAATCTAGATATTCAAAAATTCGAAATCTAGATTAACTTTGATAATGGTAGTTATAAATATAGAGATACTATTTTAGATATTCTAAAAAGTCTAAATCTAGATTATCTTCGATGATGGCAGTTCTAAATATTGAAATTATAAATCTGAGAAAATCTAGAATTTCAGCAGGTAAAAAATGGTCCTTTGTCTTCTATTTCATTGATTCCCCCCTTTGCTATGCCACACTATAAGACGCAAAAGATACGTGGTTTGTCTGTAAGATATGTATACTTGTAATTAATGGTATTTAATGTTATGAGCTAAATGGTATTTAACAGTAAGGTCAGTTTAATGGTACATCTATACTGGTAATTAATGGTATTTAAACGTATTTAACGTTATATCTATGAGCTTAATGGTATTTAATGGTAGCCTACTTCTATACTGGTAATTATTGGCATTTAAACGGTATCTAAGGTTATATCTATGTGCTGAATGGTATTTAATGGTATGATGCGTTTAATGGAATAACGGCAGCCCTAATTAATGGTATTCAAACATTTTTTAACAGTAAATCTATGTGCTTAAGGTACAATGATACATCTATAAGATGTGAGCTTCTTCTTGGTTGCTGTAAAAATGTTAAAGAAGGGATTGCGGGCTAGCAGATGAGGAAGTGAGTGAACTTTAGAAATCCAGACAATTTTGCAACATTTGGCAGTACAGAGGTGGGAGCAGATGTGGATAGTCAGAGCTGAAAATTTGACGTTTAGTTTGGATGTAGTCCAGATGCATTAGTAAATAAATAACTTACAGGGGTGGATCTTGGTATTACCAGTGTTGACAACAATATTGCTTGGTAGTTTATTTCTTGGACTATTGAAATAATATGCTCTGGTGTTTTTTTTTTTTTTTTTTTTTTTTTGTCTTTTTTTCGTTTTACATCTTTAGAGGACTGTTTTGAAAACTTTTCCTGGAATAAACTTATCTGAGAAATATATCATACAAAGATTGCTTATCCATATTCTTAGAACAGCTTACAATACTACACAATAGCTGGTGGTTGTTCAGATAGAATAATGGTTTGGTGGGGAAAAGTCTGGACTTAGTCTTTGGAAAAGCAGCTGATTTGGTAACACTTAAATGTGTTAACTCTTATACTTAGGTAGTAACTTTTACTAGATTATGAAACTTTTGAAATGACTTTAAAGACCTAACGACGTCTTATTGATGTAA
Source organism: Artemia sinica (assembly GCA_027921565.1). Lineage (NCBI taxonomy): Eukaryota > Metazoa > Arthropoda > Branchiopoda > Anostraca > Artemiidae > Artemia > Artemia sinica. Next base: position 8,048,244 of record CM051259.1, on the reverse strand, counting down.
CAGTAAAACAAACTCTAATGGACAGGAAATTTTTTGACAGCTCATTATATTCAAACATCTTTGGGACATTGACATACTACTGCTTCATAGACCATGTTTTTTGTATCTGTAAAGAAGAATGGAGTAGGCCAATGTCACCTAAATTTTAACTTTCGTACAAAGACTGATTTTTGTGATGGCTCCACTGTAGTTTGTGAAAGCTGTGCGCGCTGTATGTACTCTCTGCTTGGTATCAGCATAAAACCTATTGCCTCAGAACTGGAAACCAAGCTATATACAAATGTAAACCTGCTCCAATCCCAATAGGTGGAAGCGTTTGAAGATCTGTCATCATCTGAGAATCCACTGCTACTAAACTGGGAACCAAGTTATATACAAATGTTGACCTGCTCAAGCTCCGCTAGGCTCTTTGTGTCTGAAGATACATCACCCTCTGAAGATCCATTGCTGCTGAACTGGGAATCAAGACTCATACAAATTCAAACTGCTCGAGTTCCACTGGACTGAATTGTCTGAGATCTATCACAATCTGGAGATCCATTACTACTGAACTAGAAACCAAGATATATAGAAATGTCAGCCTCTAGTATTTTATCTAGAGAAAAATGGATCGAAAGGTTTATTGTCATAAAGGTTATCTTCTTTTTGCTAACTTTGAGGCAAATGAGATCTCCTCACAAGGCCGTACCCAGAGGGAGGGTTAGGGGGGTTTGAACCCCACCCCCAAAAAAATGTTTGTTGACTCGTAAAAACGTAACAAAAATGGATATAAAACAAAATTTCTATGTGTTTTTTGAGGGTTTTGTGTAATAAAAAAAAAAAAAAAAAATCTTTGAGTAAAAACCCCTCCGAGAAAAAAAATTTTGGGTACGGCCTTGTCTCCTCATGCCATCAAATCATATGGTCATGAAATGGCCGTATGACCATTTTTATTCAGAACAGTATGGCTATCAAAATATTTAATCAAATTTTATGGAATAGGCTTGTTGTAGATTATTAATAATCTGAATTATTTTGTTGCAGAAAACCAGCAATTCACTGTTTTACATTCTATGCAAGTATTGGAAAAAAGGAAATAATTCAGAAAGTAGTTTATTTTTGAGAATTCCTCTCTCTTGTCGGATACTGGAGCTGGCATGCAAATTAGCTGAAGCAAACAAAAATAGATGGCATCACATAATAGACCATAATTTGCTTATGGTTTTGTGCAATGGTTCCTGTAGCCATGGACCGTTTACTAATATACCAGTAAGATGAACAAATAGACATATCCTTTTATTTTTTTATTGAATATGCTAGAGTAGATGTTGCTATACTAGGAAAATATTTGGTCTGCTCGTTTAGTATCAATGTATACACATAAATATTAATACTGAGTAACTATTGTAGATCTATAAATATCTGACAAAATACCTATTAATATCTAAACTAAAATCTAGGTCGAACGTGCCAATAAGTTTTGGTCTTTTTTTAATTATATCTGTACTACCAATATATACACTAAAACATCAATACTAAATAAATATTATCAATCTATGGATATAAAATGTCTATCTAGAATTTCTAAGCTAAAATTTAGGACTAATATACAGGTAGTCTGGTAAAACTTTGGCATTTTTAAATTTTTTCATATTCTCCGTCTAAGTAGATGACGTTCCCGTCTTTGTAATGGAATATTGAAATTTCTGTTTTCTCACAGTCATTTGTGCTCCTGCCTATGGATAATACAGCTGAAGCAAATGAATAATTAGAAACTATTTTGTTTTTATTTCTGTATGACAGCATCTGAGTACATAGTTTGTAATATCAGTGTAAACAGTGTAACTAAATGTCTGCGACAATTCAAGAAGTATGGTCTTCTTCTGAAAGAACGAGTATTTGGAGTCTGAAACTGTTTCCTTTTAGCGATGGCATCAGTGACCCCCCCCCCCCCCCCAAAAAAAATTCTGAAACCTTAGTGTTTTGCTATTCTTCTCTAAGGAACACTGGGAAAGATTTACCGCTCTAGTGGCTGGTAGTAGGTCTATAAGATAGCGCCATTTAAAATTAGCGTGCTATTAACGGGCTGATTATCTTACCAGTAATCTGCTTGAATTTTGATCATGTCTGTCTTGACATGTTAGCTGACAGTAGTAAAATCTAGATTATATCTACATCACAAAGTATATGTCATCAGTGAATCACCTTCCCCTCACCCGTAAAAAACTGTTACGACCTTAGTGTTTTGCCATTTTTATGTACGGAGAACTGAGAAAGAATTACCGTACTGGTGTTAGTAGGTAGCACGCCAATGCGATAGCGCAACTGAGAATTTAACATGGTGGTAACGGGATCGTTATATTGTCAGTAGTAGACTTAAACTTTGGACGTGTCTGTCTTGAGACGTTTAGCTGACAGTTAGATGATACCATATCAAAAAGTAGACGTCATCAGCGAAATAAACCACCTCCCCCCCCCCCTTCTCCAAGAAGAACGCTGAAACCTTAGTATTTGCTATTATTCTCTAGGGTAAATTAAGAAGACTTGCGAATCTTGTGGTAGGTAGCACGTCAATAAGATAGCGCTACTGAAAATTTACCATGGTGGTAAAGGGCTAATTATAGGGCCAGTAATAGACTTAAACTTTGGGCGTGTCACTCTTGAGATGTTAGATGACAGTACTGACACTTAGATGGTATCACATCAACTTTCTGTCTTGACATGTTTCCTGAGGATTAGATTATATCCAAATCGGGGAAGTAGATGTTTTTCAGTGAAATAAACCCCCTCCCCCCCCTCTCCAAGGAGAACGCTGAAACCTTAGTGTTTGCTATTATTCTCTTGGGTAAATTGAGAAAACTTACCATTCCGGTGGTAGGTACCACGTCAATGAGATCGCGCTACTGAAAATTTACCATGGTGGTAACGGGCTCGTTATATTGCCAGTAGTAGACTTAAACTTTGGACGTGTCTGTCTTGAGATGTTAGCTCACAGTATTGACAGTTAGATGATACCACATCGGAAAGTAGACGTCATCAGTGAAATAAACCACCCCCCCCCCTCCAAGAAGAACGCTGAAACCTTAGTTTTTGCTATTATTCTCTTGGGTAAATTGAGAAGACTTGCCACTCTTGTGGTAGGTAGCACGTCATTAAGATAGCGCTACTGAAAATTTACCATGGTGGTAAAAGGGCTCATTATAGTACCAGTAATTATATCCGTATAGATTATATCCATATCGGAAAGTAGATATTATCAGCGAAAAATAAACCACCTTTCACCCCCCCCCCCCCTCCAAGAAGAACGCTGATTTGACGATTTTTTCCTTTTTCTCCCCTGTTTCTCTGGCCGTGGAACCTTGTGGAGCGGGGGGTGTTTTTGTGTATTTTGTGATAATCACTGTCTAGCTGCAGTTTGGAACTGGAACTGGCCCTCTTCGTTTGTGCTGCAAAAATGTTCATTCACAAAAAAATAGCCATTTTTTTCCGCGTTCTTCGACCTTTTTGAAAATTACGCCAGAAATGTGGGTTTCCACGACCTGTCTGTATTCACTCTCCAAAATAGCGGAAAGCCTTTTCAAGTCAGGAAAACCCGAATGGAAAGCTATTCTTGTCCGTGTCGTTTATGGAATCATATAGAAAGTGAATCCGGATCTGCTTTCCAAGTCACGGAAACCTCCCTATAACCACAATGATGGAAACGGCAAAAGTTTGTCTGATTTAAAACTTTTAAAAAGCTTTAATATATTGATAACATTGATAATATATTATATTAATATATTGATATAAGATATAAATATTAATTAATATGCGATCAATTAATGTGAGATTATAAGTCTTATAAGATTATTAAGAAATTAAAATATTAAGAGAGTATAAGATAAAGAGATTATAAGATTTTAATAAGAGATTAAATATATTAATAATGCCTGTAAAGAGTTACTTTCCAAGATTTTTCATTTGATTGTTTCGTCAATATAAAATTTCCTGGACAATGTCACAACTATGTCACTGTTCCTTCATGGAGGCGTAAAATTGTGCAAAACTAAGTAATTCGTGTTTGACAATACTTTTTATCTGTTAGGACTCGAACATATACAAACTGTTGATACCCAAAAATAATTTCAAAAAGAAACCATGCCTTATTTAGCTGTTTCTGTGCCATGTGCTATTAGCTTTTTTTTTTGCTTACTACACTCTTTTTTTTTTAATTTGACACCCGGTACTACTGAAAATGGCATAACTGCATTTGGAGGTCCTTTTTCTCAATTTTGAATTCTAAATTTTTCTAATCTTTCAAGACAAATATTGTTGTTTAAGTTCCCACTTGACTAATCAAAACGATCAGATTTCGTTTTCAGTGTCCTTTATACTTCAAGCTTTTTGGCTACAATGTTTTGTCCATGTGGGTACATGGGGTGAGGGGGTACAAAAAAAAACTTGAAAAATACTTTAAACAATTATATGCGTTTTTGTTACTTTTATACGAGCCGGGCCAAATTCTGTAGGGAGGGGATTCAAACCTGATGCCCTGGATACGCCCTGGGCCCTGGCCCTGGATATGGCCTTGACACTGTGTTGTGCTTTATTTATACTTTCCTTTAAACTTTTTGTTTAACCAAATCCATGTAAAAGGGTAGCTATGGAAACATGTTTCAATTGCAAGAGACTTGTAAAAAAGAAAATCCAGAAAGATAATGTATAATCTTTGACATTTGAAAAAAATATAGCTAAATCAGTTTTTTTGTTATTAGTTGTTCAATAGTTTTTTTTTTGCGTTTTTGGTAACCTGCCATTTAGTTATTTTGCCATCGAGAAATATAACCGACGTCATATTTGGAATTTTTCAACTTTTTTAACTACGTCGTTTTTTTATGTTGAACTTATGGTTTCTAGTGCCAATTATGATATCAGAGCTCGGAAGTGCATTTACAGACAAGTATTTCAATTGTTCCAATCGGGTTTATATGCCCCCAGGGCATAACTTACAACCCTTGCCCTGAGGGCTGTGGGGGGAGGGGGTTGTCATCCTTAAAGACCTAATTTCCAAAACTTTCAACTACGTTGAATAAAATGGCTATCTAAAAATTTTGATTGGATGTGTTCGGGGAAAAGGTGGGCGTGAGAGGGGGTTTAGTTGCCCTTGAATCACTTTCGACTATTAAAAAGGGTACAAGCCCTTTGAATTTCAAATCGAAGGAGCCCTTTTTCAAGTTTCTACGACAAAGATTTGAATAAAAACCTTATATGCCCCTATGGCATAACTTATAATCCTTGCCCTGAGGGTTGTGGGGGAGGGTCCTCCTCAAAATATGTTTTCTATCTGGAAACTAACTACGCTGAGCAAAATGGCTATCTCAAAATGTTTTTATTGGATGTGTTTTGGGAAATGATGGGTGTGGGGGGGGGGGCTATTTACCCTCCAATCACTTTCGACTATTAAAAAGGGCACTGGCCCTTTGAATTTCCAATCGAATGAGCTTTTTTTGAAGTTTCTACGACAACACCCTCTTTAAAAACCTTATATATGCCCCCAGGGCATAACTTAAAACCCTTGCCCTGAGGGCTGTGGGGTAGTGTCCTCCTCAAAAACATATTTTCTATCTGGAAATCAACTACGCTGAACAAAATGGCTATCTCAAAATTTTGATTGGATGTGTTTGGGGAAATGATTGGCGTGGGGAGGGGGGCTAGTTGACCTCCAATCACTTTTGACTATTAAAAAGGGCACTAGTCACTCAATTTCCAATCGAATGAGCCCTTTTTGAAGTTTCTGCGACAAGTCCTTCGATACGAAGTGCCCGGGTATGGAGAAAAAAAAACACATCTTGCCCACATCTTGCCCTCCAATGACTTTCGACTATTAAAAAGGGCACTAGCCCTTTGAATTTTCAATCAAATGAGCCTGTTTTAAAGTTTCTGCGACAACGCCTTCTATAAAAACCTTATATGCCCCCAGGGCATAACTTAAAACCCTTGCCCTGATGGTTGTGGAGGAGTGTCCTCCTCAAAAAACATATTTTCTATCTGGAAATCAAGTACGCTGGACAAAATGGCTATCTCAAAATTTTGATTGGATATGTTTTGGGGGAATGATGGGCGTGGGGGGGGGGCTAGTTGCCCTCCAATCACTTTTGACTATTAAAAAGGGTACTAGCCCTTTGAATTTCCAATCGAATGAGCCTGTTTTGATGTTTCTACGACAACGCCTTCTATAAAAAACCTATATGCCCACAGGGCATAACTTAAAACCCTTGTCCAGAGGGTTGTGGGGGAGTGTCCTCCTCAAAAACATATTTTCTATCTGGAAATCAACTACGCTGAACAGAATGGCTATCTCAAAATTTTGATTGGATGTGTTTGGGGGAATGATGGGCGTGGGGGTGGCTAGTCGCCCTCCAATCACATTCGACTATTAAAAAGGGCACTAGCCACTCCCATTTCCAATCGAATGAGCCCTTTTCGAAGTTTCTACGACAACTCCTTCGATACGAAGTGCCCGGGTATTGAGAAAAAACAAAAAACAACACATTGTGCCCACATCGTTCTTTACTTAGGCAGCGCTAGTGCGCTGCCTATGATAAGTAATTCTTGAAGATGAAGAATGACTTAGGAATGCTTAAGAAATTCTTAAGTTATCTTAAGGATTCTTAAGTTATAAAAATTAGACTTTTGCAACATACTCTCTTTTTAACACTGCCATTTTCATTCAGTGACAGGGAACACTGTCACTGAATGAACTGTCACTTCAAACAAGTCAACACTGCCTTTTAGCAAGTTTCAAATAGCAGTTTGTATGGCTATTTACTGGTCAGGTGAATCCAGGTTCTCGTAAAATATCCACCATTCGACGTAGTTTCGTTTTCGTTGGCTCTAAGCATAAGCTATAATAATATTAATAAAATAACTTGAACGAGGTCTTGAATTAAGGACGCTTCCTGACTTCTAATGTCCTTGCGTCAGCCCTGCAGTGTCTTGCTATACCTGAGTTTGAACTCTGGGCCCCGCATTACTCTGCTGAGAACAAACTCTATACCCTAACAGAGGCTTGAACTCTTCACACATGTCATCGCTTTCATTAATTTTTGTCGTTGTTTACGTGGGCAACACTTACCACTATGTAACCCTTACATTACGTATCACCATGTGAGTTTAGTTTAAATGCTAACGCTATGTGATACAGTTTTGGAAAACCCTCCAGCGCTATGAGAATCTTAAAGCAATTTTGTAATTATTTTTGTTTCCTTTAAATAAATTGGTTGATTTATTTTGATTGATCATTGTGAAACGCTCTAGACTGTGCGATGAAAAACAGTTTTAATGCTAATTGAGTCAGACTACATGAGACACCCAATCAGTTAGCCCTTAAGTGCTGGTCAGACATAGCTTTTTTTATTAAGTGTTTCAAGAACATAATTATGGGAACTGCATGATAAATTTTCACAGAAAAGGCAGCGTTATTTACGCTATTAATTATAAATACATTTTATTATTGTTCTTTTAATTTTATGCTATTTAAACGCTTTGGCAAATATTGTAAAATATTGACGTTTTGCCTTTCACAAAAGAATTTGTATAAATAGTACAGAGGGCTGCAATACCCCCCCCCCCCCTCATAGTTCTCATGTCAAAAAATGCATCCTAAAACTAAACCAAATATGACCTTTTTATAAATTTTTAAATGTCTACTTAGAATTTTTGGCAAGATCAATGTTTTTGGCCTAAAACTAAACAATGTTCGAGATTTTGATATATCTGAATATTTACTTTGAACATATTGGTTTGTTTACACATCGCGGAAATCCGTCCGGATTTAGCAATCCATGCTGTGACTCCGTCCGTTTTCGTGCTTAGAAAACTCTAGCTTTCCGCAACGATTTGGTCAAATAAGGACGGATTCTTGGCAAGGTTTTTAAATGAATGAAACCATGACTATGGATCATCAAAAAACTTGATGATCTCATAACATTGGTTCAAGGCTACCCCAGCTGTATGATACTGCTCACCCAGGCTATAAGAAAACCAAGAAAAAAGATGTCATTTGGCTCTCTATTGCTCAACAGTTTTCAGGGGGAGGGTCATGCTGGTGCATTTATTTGAAAATTTGCCTTAAAAAAAACGTAGCGTTTTTCTGGGCCGTCGTTCGAAAAGATACGGACAGATTTCCGCAATGTATAAATGAACCGTAAGTCTATTTGTAAAAAGATTAACTAGATTAAAAGAAGAACTCAAATTAAATTGAAATTAGATTTTTTTTATATTTTTAACTATGGAGATTCTCCAAAAATGCAGTGAGAGTTGAGCAAATATTTGAATTTATAAAACATGGACGTTTTGCCTTTCGCGAAAAAAGTAGCGTTATTTCTCTTATTTGTTATAAATAATTATTTGCTATTGTTTCATTTAAGCAATAAATGATAATTAAACAGTTATACAAATATTTTAAATTTTTGAAGCATGATCTTTCAGAGAAAACGCAGCAACATTTTGGCAAACACTTTTAATATTTAAAGCATAGAGATGAATTTTTTTTTATCTTATTAATTATAACAACTTATTTATTAATATTTTATTGATTTAATTTATGTTGCTTAATCGACGTTGAGAGAAGAAAAATCGGTAGGCCAAGGTATTCAGAAGCATCTTGAGTGATATTGGATGAGCGGAAATTTCTATATTGAACATTCCCACAAATTCAGTGGTGAAAATACTCAGTTTATCTAGACAAACGCTAATTACCACTAAATAATTGTCAAAATGTTTAAAGTTAGAAGAAAATAAGCTTAGTTTGTTTTAATTTTTCTCTTTTTCACAATCAGACGTATATAAACGTGTAACAATAAGTAAGCTTACCAAAATTGTTTTATGTGCATTAAGAAAAAATTTTCAATTTGGATTCTATCAATTCTGATGGACTTGTTGATAGAGTGAATCCGTGGACACTTAAAGTGGGCTACCTTAGTCCCACCTTACGAATAAATATCCTTACAGGTGAAATTCGTTTGTTGATATTTATTGAAAACAACGGGTCTGTTTTCCTGGAGTTGTCATAATAGATTACTATTAAATTCCATAGCTACCTTGGAAGTATAGCAGTGCCAGCTATGATAACATCAGATAATATTGGATGAGGTGGACAATACTTTTACGAATTGGATGTGATTAGGAATTAATTTTCGTTCGTTTGTTGCATGTGTTGAGATAGAACGATTAGTGCATTCTGCATTTTTAACTTTTTGCAAATGAACATTCATAAAGGAATTCAGGATGATATATCTACTTGATGCTTCTATTCATTTCTTTGAAGATAAAATCATCAAAGATGCAACAGCAGAGTTCTGGGCAATTGCCTCGCCAGGAAATGTTATTCCAAAGTGTAAAGTAGAGCTTGCCTCTCAACGTAATACCAAGGACCTTCCTGACCTTTTCTGACAGTGCAATAAAGACGATGTTGCGTTGCCATCTTTTGTAATCCTGTCTCAAACTGAGGTCCTTATTATTCTGGCCTTAGCATGCTCTAGGTTAGCCTGAAAAATCAATCGATTTCTTGATGATCATCTTACTGGACTTTGTCTTAAGGAGCACAGCAAAGACTGTAGGAGACTACGGAATCACATAGGGAATAAAACTTTTCCCGGACCGGGATTATGCTGATGATTTAAGCATCCTAGATGAAAGTATTAACAAAATGAAGGAACTTTTTAGATGTTTGTGAGAGTTGAGGGTGCTAGAATAGATTTAAAAATTATGTGTTAAGAAGACTAAGTCGCCAAGGCTAGGAATAAGTGAATATGAAAAGGTGACTTTGGGCAACGAAAAGGTTGATCAAGGAGGTAGCTGCACTTTCCTAGGTAGCATTTATTAGTAAAGACGTTTGGTATGTGAAGATGTTAAAAGTAAAATAGTCAAGGCTCAGGGTGTTTTTTCACAGTTGGAAAAAGTTTGGAAGAAATGAAAGATAAATCTGCGAACAAAGATTACAATATTGGAAGCTACAGTGATGACATTGGTCAAGTATAGCTCTGAAGCATGGGTGCTCCGAACAGCGGATGAAGATTTGCTAGATGTTTTCCAAAGAAAGTGCCTATGAATTGTTCTGGGTACCCGACTAACTGACCGTATTTCAAGCAGTAGGCTGTACGACGAAAGCTTGGTTCATTCCGCTTTTTAGGGCTATAATATGATAAAGGTTTTCCGGCGAACCATCTATGGCTAAATGAAAAACAGCTCGTCGTCGTTTGGGTTGGGAGGGTGTCGTGAGGAAATATTTAAGGCAAATGTTGAACTTCCTTTGAGGGTGTAAAGAGGAAGGCTTTGGATAGATCGGGATGGAGGAGGAGCGTGCGTAGCTGTGTTAGCCTCAGGTGGCTTGGTGCTACGGGTAATTGTCTGTAGTAGGTTAATGAGGTAAAATGTCAATGTTAATGAGGTATGTTAATGAAGTTAATGAGGTAAAAGTAGTTAATGAGGTAAAATGTCAATGAACATGCCGATCACGTCAGCCGACAAAAAGATTTAATTGCCCTCTAGATTTTGGAAAACACGTTTTTTTAGTGTTTTTCAGTAAAAAAGCGAAAATATGATTTTCGAAAAGAAACTAAACCCTAGATTTTGAAAAATACTTTTTTTTTCAACAGAAGATATCCTCATCATAAATCAGTTCAATAAATTTGAGCGTAAGCTCAAATACTCAGAGATAATGTAGTGGGTCCACATTGATGCAATGTGGGGCTGTATTTTAGGCTTCATCAACTAATTTTGTTTACTTCCTAGGTTTGTAATTATTGCTTATTTTTCTTTACATTCATTGGTAAAGAATCCTTTTTTATGATCAAAGTTTTTAAGGAAAAAATCAAGTTTTTAAGGAAAAAGTAAAGAACAATATTAATTCATGGAGAGCCTAACTCCTAAGAATAAGGAGACAAACTTATGACAACTAAGATTTCATATAAACTTCATTTTAAATTCACTGAAAATCATTTGAATAAATTTAGTTGTTTTTTTTAGCTTTACTGTTTTAATTTAGGCACTCTAATCAGTATTTTTTAAAATAAAGTCTGGTCTAAAATTACTTACGCTGTAAAAAGAAATTGTAAATGTTCTATTTCAAGGTGGTTTGCTCTCCATTAAGATTTAAAGATTTATGCTTCGAATTTTGTAAAATAAACGTATTGCAAACAAAAAAGCCACGAAAAAACTATTAGAACCTGTTAACAAAGTGTTGGAATGAAATAATAAGGGTTTAATTTCTTGGTGTTTCTTCCCTCTTAAGATTTATAGGTTGCTCATAAGATACATAGGCCTTCAAATCATGGACAACTGTGGAAGACATTTAGAAACGCAATAATAAAGATTTTATTTCAGGGTGTTTGCTCCCTGTTAAAGTCCATGGGCTTGTGCTTTCAAATCTTGGAGAATTTGAATGATGTAGATAAGAGAACCTGTAACAGGACTGTTGGAAGCTGTTGACTTCATAAAGATACGTTTCTCTCACTCCTCATGGGAAGTCAGAGACTCGGCTGTGGATGCTGCTATTCGTCTTTTAAGCTGTTTGAAGATCGGAAATGATATCTTGGAAGGTACCTATTTAGATATCATATGGAACTTTCCAATGTTTTTAGCCGCCTAGTAGTACGTTAGAAGAATAGGGCTCAATGTGATTTTTTCGCATTTTAAAACGCCTCTAAATTGCCTGAGAAAGTTTTAACTATAGTATTTTTTTTATTCTGAGTACCTTTTGTGTCGTTCAGTTGTTAATTCCTGAGAGGTAGCAGTAATTTTACATCAATTAAGTTTATATTTTGAAGCCTGGAAAATTGCTCATGTGATCTCTGTTCCAAAGGTAGAGTCCGACCTTGCTAATGCAGGATCGTATCGTCCAATAAGTCTGCTGTCCTGCGTAGGTAAAGTTTATGAAAGCGTCATTGAAAAGACTCTTTACCAATACCTTGAGTCACAGCTGTTGTTGGCAGACACGCAATACGGTTTTCGCAGAAAACGGTCTGCGTTAGACTGTCTAATTGCGCAGTATCAAGAGTGGGTTGGGCTCCTTTCTCAGGGGCACGATATTCACCCTCTCTCCTTTGACATCGCAAAAGCCTTTGATCGCGTATGGCATAAGGAAGTTCTTTGTAATTTGAAACCCTATGAAGTTGATAGTCGACTATTTAAGGTGCTTGCTGACTTTCTTCGTCAACGTTAATCGCAGGTTGTCCTCGACGGGTTTATATCAAAATAACGCTCAGTCTTAATAGGAGTACCCCTAGGAAGTATTTTTGGGCCAATTATTTTTCTTGGTGTTCATAAACGACTTAGGGATTAACCTTATGAAGAAACTTCACCACTTTGCTGATGGCATAACAACAAAAACATCAATTGCTAAGAACGAACATCCCAGGGAACTCCACAAGGAGCTTCAGGCTGACCTGGAGAGAATTGAGGAGTTGGCAGTGCATGGCTTGTCAGTTTTAACGCATCGAAAACGGAAGATCTCCTAATTTCTAAGGCGCGTAATATGAGGGCTCATCCTGATTTCTTCTTCAAAGGAGGGGCAATAACAGGAGTTGATACACTACGCCTACTTGGAGTTAACTTCTCTTCGGATCTCTCATGGACTGAGCATCTCAGTAAAATTAGATCCTCTTGCTCCAAGAAGCTAGGAGTTATCCTAAGATACAAAGTCTCCTCCCTGATGAGTCTATTCTATCTATAGAATACCAACGCAAAACAATAGATATCTCCATGTTAAATCAAATCACACCCCCTCCCCACAAGTCACATCACAACAGAAATAAATTTTATCATAGATATACTTTACGGAAATGGGTATCTCATTCTTTTTATTAATAATACAATTAGCTGTAGAGTAAAAAGACACTCCTGTAAAACGAAAGATCTTTTACCATGTAAGGCTCCCGATAAGCCCTGAAATATAATCTATCTTTCATACATCCCAAAAAATCACAATTAAATTAAATTTAATGTTTGCACAAAAAATAACTTGTATGTAGTAGCATTCACTAATAATTTTAAAATCACGAATTTCTTAAACTCTGGTAAAGATAAAACCTCAGTGACTCACCAAAGAGGGGTTTTTATCAAATACCAAATGGCTGCGGCAATTACTATGTAGGTAGAAACCATTAGAATTTAGAAAAACGCCTACAACAGTATAAAGAGGACATAGACCAAAGCCTTAATTTCTAATAGTTTCTATTAACTCCTTTCAAATTGCTTTAAGTAGCCATATTTTTGATAACCCCGGCGACACAATACTTTTTGAAAAATCCTCTCTCATTAGTAACGACTTAGGCATGAAACAGGTTGTTCGGGAATCAATTGAAATTAGACCACTGTGATTTATCACAGTATTTATCACAATATTTATCACAATATTTCTTTAAATGGGGATGTGGGGCAGTACTCACTAGATGCTTTATGCACAAATTTGATTAAAACTGATCTAACAAAATATATTACAAACCCAGCAGACAATACTATTGAACCTGCTACAAAAAGGCCTTTGAGGCTAGCTGCCAAAAAGGCAAGATTGACATTGAATGCATGTATTTAATTATTTTTATTTCGTCTGAATGAATTGCATCGACTCACCTCACTTTATCTATCAGTCTGGGTTGAACTTCGTTGAAGCTATGATGCTGGGGCTGTTTTTAATTTTTGTTTGTTTTTAAAAGTCGTATTTTTAATGTAAGTTTTTCTTTTATATTTGCACTTGTTTTATGCTGAGGACGGCCCTCGGACATAGGGTCGAAATATTCATTTAAATTTAGGAATTCCACTGTCTTTAGGAAAAACATCCCTGTTATTTTACTTGTTATTTTTTGTTTATTATGGAAAGGTAGTGTGGTCTTCGTCGCTAATTATTGCAAAAAAGATTACAAACTACAACCCCCCCCCCCCCAAGGGCAAATTTTTTGAAGAAAAAAGAACTGTTTCAGAAACTAACCCGGAAACTTTATTTTCTCTCCTACAGTTGTGAACACAAATATGTGCCCTATTTCTGTCTGCTCTTGTACCTGTCTCTACCTATCTGCAGATACGTATGTTACCTCCCATTAACTACTTTTCCCATAAATATTATTCTTTGAAAATGAGGAAAAGATAAAATTGTAGACGATACCCCCCCCCCCCCCCCATCCCGTAGAATCTTTTTTAAATTCCCCTGTAGTGATAAGCACAAATATATGTTTTATTCGTTTTGTTTTCACAGGTGTCAGCAAAGTCAAAAACTATCTACAGATATGGATGCTTTCCCGTATGAACGACTGCCCCCCAAATAGTATTTAGAGAACTAAGGGGCCAAAAAAAATATTATACTACCCCCCCCCCCCCCCAAAAAAAAAAAAGTTAAATTGATCAAAGGAAAAAATTCCCCCCGTAAAGCTCGAGACTTTGTTTGTACTTCCTGTAGTTTTGAGATCAAAGATTTTTTTTTTTTTTTTTTTTTTTTTTTTTTTTTTTTTTTTTTTTTTTTTTTTTTTTTTTTTTTTAGAGACTAAACTTATCGACGTATATCTAAGAATCTCAGTTATTAATCTTTTGGATGATGGTGAGTCTTATTTCAAAGCTACTGTCATAAAGTTTGAGGCCAAAAATGTCTTTTATTTGTGTTATCTTTGTAGATTTAACCGTCTCCATTATTCATCTTTTGGATGATGATGAATCTTATGTGAGAGCTACTGCTTTACAATTCTTATTAGTGGCGTCCTCAAACATCTCATTTAAGGAGCTTCTTGCAAGAAATCAAGTTAAGGTACGTCAAACAGATTCGTCTTATTAAATACGTTAAAGCAGATGAAAGCTTTGTAAGAGTAGAAGCTCTATTTTAGCCCCAAAGAAAATGAAAAAACATTATCCCTTATTGTAGTTAATGCGGTAGCTGCAATCAAGGAAAAGACGAACACGGCCCATTGTAAAAAAAAACCTGAAACCCCTAAAAAAGGTTGTCGGATAAAAAGACAAAGTACACCATTAGAATTTGCCTTGGCCAAAACCTTTGATCACTGGTATACCTTAAGGGCGACCCAAAAAATGCGGTTTTGCGATTATTAGAAATTTTTATTTAAGAAGTATTGGCAAAAACAAGAAAAACAGAAATCGTGGTTGCAGAGGTAGCTGCAACCTAGCATTATACTAAACAATTAGTTAGTAAAGAACTGACCACGGGCCATTGTACCCACAATTTAGAGAATGCATTAGTGATGAAGTGTGTAGAATTTGACTAGTGCATAGTATTAGTTTTGGGGATAATGATAATGAAAATCACTTATTATAGGTTGTAATTCTCCTATTCATTTCGGTCTAACACCATCATCGTGGGGCTTAGGCTAGCGTTGGCCTCCGGCGGTTTGGTGCAGTAGTGAGATGTTAGTAGTAGAATTAGTAATAACTATTGATTATATAATCAATACCATTGCGTTAGGAGTAAGTTCCAAATGATTTTATTTTCTTCGTTAGTAAAACAGAACCACAGAGAATCAACCAGTGACGTCTGTTCAAATATGACATCATGCTCCAGAAAAGAAATATTTTGAAGATGTGTTGCGTTATATTAGCCTTTGTCAAAACATTGTTCACAGATAGGTCCCTTTTTATAGCTGTTTAAAATTTTATCTTTCCCATTACTTTATCACACACCGGAGAACGCCATCGACCTTTTCTTAGCTGGAACCAAGTACAAAAGAACCACAGAGAATCAAACCGTGACGTCACTCAAATATGACATCATACTCCAGAAAAGTAACTTATTGAAAATCTGTGCGTATATTAGCCTTTGCCAAAACATTATTCACAGATAGGTTTTCTAGAAATTTTGGTCTATATTTGTTTTCGAATCTCCACTTCTTAGGATTTAGGTTACTATTAGCCCAGTTCACTTTTTACTTACCAGCTAATGCCGCAACACCATCTGATTAACATCATAGCTGGTAAAATACTATTGAAAGCCTGATAGATCAGTCTTCTATTTTATCAGATTTCTTAAGGACTTTGCTACAAATATGGGGAGATGTCTTTGTCAGCTTATTTGAGCTAGTCTCATATGCTACAGAGGTCACAAAACAATAACAGCAAAAAAAATTAAACCTTTCCAAAGGAAATTAGTATTTAAATAGTTTTTTGGTCTGTAGATGTATTTTGCGGCCAAAAACTATAAGAAATAAATGATCCTTAAGAAACAATGGCCGCCAGCAAAATTTACATAATTTTTTAATGCTAATTATGGTGGCTTAAACTAATTTTGCTTGTCAAAATTCATGATCACAATCATCATGGGTTTATGGATTTATCAATATTACTAGTTGTCATAGAACAATGGTTTAGATGCTCTCTATTAGTTTTGTAAAAGGTCATTCATTCGTCGGTCCACTTTCGTTTGGAATACTTCGACTTTGAGTATGAAATTTACCCATAAATTATCTTGAAATATTCATGCAGTTTTTATTTTTGATTCAAACATAATAGTCTTCAAATCAGAAAGTTTTGTTAATAAACCATTTGCTACCGTCAAATAAATTTCTCTATTGATCTACAAGTGTTTTTGTTGATTTGTTGAATAAGGAACGTGTTATTTTAGCGTCTGTAAAGGATAAACAGGAGGGAGAAATTGAATTAATGTCAGAATTTATTAATTTGACTGAAATTGTGCCACCCTATGACTTTAAAATAAAGAATAGAACGATGATTATGCCAATGCGTATTTTATATATCTCAGAAGGCAGAGGCATGGGAACAATCCTGCTGTTACTGAATTATACAACAACGCAATTAAAACCAAAATATAATTACTGTGGGAAAGCTAGGGAAGGACTTTTTTGGTATCTGTTACGTCACTTGAAATTACAGATGAGTTTGAATAAATCCGAACAGCTAAAGTAAAATGCATGGATGAAATTCTGAAGCAATGCTGCAAGAAAATGAAGTACAAACGAGATCAAGCGTTAATTAAGTCATTTGGACCCTTCAATTTTGTATATATTCAGTTTGGAGTCCCCCATTTTCCGGAGAAAAGAGTAGCCAACAAAGGTGATTCGTTCGGAGCCTGCTGCTTCTTTGGTCGAATTGCATTGCCACCTCCACATTTTCCAAATGAAGTGGTTTGGCCTTTTATAGGACGTCACTTGCTCTCAAAAGAGTTCCACAAACAAATCCGAAACTTGGACTCGTGTGTTGGTGTAGCTTCATTTTACATAAGCGATGATCGAACCATCAAGAGTAAAGTAGCTGGACAAATGTACCACAAAATCTATTTAGAAGCAAATCCACAATAAACCCCTGAAGGTGATTTGAACCACCTTCATATGGTCAAACGTACTTTTGAGCTGTTTTTGAAGCTGTTGAAGAAATCATTACATATCCTTCAAATTATGGGATCGTTCGTAACCTTTTCGTAACCTAATGGATCTCTTGGAAGAAATTTTCCGAGGCACAAACAACAACGCCAAAAGTTACGTGAAAATTCGGGAAGTGAACGATGATGTAAATCAACCAGCTTATTCACTGGGACAACAGCCTCGGTTAGAAGACAAGCGACAATCAGAATCAATATATAAAAGCCTGCCATGTAGGCATGCCAGGGGACTGGCAGCAAGATCACAGGTCTTTCGGGGTTCTCTCTCTCTCTCTCTCTCTCTCTCTATATATATATATATGTATATATATATATATATATATATATATATATATATATATATATATATATATATATATATATATATATATATATATATATATATATATATATATATATATATATATATATATATATCCAAACATGGATTCGTACTACATTCATCCGAAAGAAAGTGAAAAGGACTCTATGGGCGTTATTCCTGGGTGCCAAGTCAGCTTCTTGTTTTTAAGAAGATATGGATTAATAGTTTACAATTTAGAACAGTAATGATTGGATAAAAGTAAATATCTGTCAATCCTGAGACCCATGTCAGTGTTTTTCGCAGTATCTTAGCCTCTCATAGCAGTGTTCATCATGGCTTTAATACTTGCCATCACGACCCCCCCCCCCCCAATACTTGGCTCTAATGGGTTTGTCAACATTTAAGATGCGGCGGTTTTCGCCATAATATCTATAATACAAAATGTAATTTTTTTCTATGTCAAACTAAAACCTGTTGAACCACCTTGCTAGAAGACTTTTCTGTTGTTGGGGTTTTCTGTCTTCTATTTAAAACTCAGTGTAAGGGTGTAACGTGCTGAAGTGCCACGCAAGGCCAAAAAGAAAAAAAAATATATGTACTTTTAAAGCTTGGCTAGTGATTCTCTCTCTCTCTCTCTCTCTCTCTCTCTCTCTCTCTCTCTCTCTCTCTCTCTCTCTCTCTCTCTCTCTCTCTCTCTCTCTCTCTCTCGATCTCTCTCTCTCTCTCTCTCTCTCTCTCTCTCTCTCTCTCTCTCTCTCTCTCTTTTCTTTTTATCTCTCCCACCGTTTCTATTAACTATCTTACTAAGTTCACAAAAGGCTGAAGTTTTAACGTAGCTTTTTTTTCAGGTTATTGATAAAGTAATTGATATTTGTTTAAATGACACTGAAGGAATCAGTCGACGTTCTGCTGTGTTGACTCTATCCACTCTTGCGAATAATCAAAAAATGGACAATGTGGAATTAGAGAAAATTGGGCACTGTATGAAGCTCGTGATAAATGATCTCGACTGGGAAGTCAAACTAAGATGCTTAGATCACTGGGAAAAGGAGATAGAAAAATGCTTAGAAACGAAAAAGGAACTAATGAAAGCTATTTCAAGCTGGATAGAAGTACTTGCAGTCGGTATCGAAGACTATGAAAAAACCAGTAAAAGAAAAAAGTGCACGAATTTTGAAATCCCTTCAGGCAAAAGTCCTATTCGAAATTCCAGAACTGCTGAATAAGCATGTATTCCGAATTGACTTTGATGATGTTATAAGAGAGTGTCAGCTTTCATCTGATATTTATTGTGACCTTGAATTGCTAGGAACAGAAGTTTTATCAATTCTCGAAGGAAATCATGGAAATACTCCATCAGTTTGACTGCTACTAATGCAGCTAGGCCTAATCTTTTTGTGTCCGATTATGCTTAGCATTTGTTTTTCTTTTTTTTAGATTACATTTGAATCATATAATTGTTATCCAGTCTTATTATTATGATTTTATTATTATTATTAAATCTTTTTATTATTGCTCTTGCTGTGTAAAAGCTCTGGATCTGTGAAATCAATTATATCTTGAAGCTGACGCGTATTCAGAGACAAGGGAAAGGAGCTTGAACTTGCATCACCCAGTATTAAAGGGATTTTTACGATTCTCCCCTATAATTTATCCCTATGCTTTCCTTGATCTTGTCTTTTTTCTTTATATAAACTCCTACAACCGCCCTTTCCCATCGTAGTTTATTAGTTGAATATCTAAAAACGACCGATGTGGAACGGTGACTTTGACTTCTCGAATTATTACCATCGATTTCACAGTAACTTTCTTATATGTGAAAACTAAGTCAAATTACAAATTGTAGTGAGTTTCGCCCAGGTTTTTTTAAGGTATTCAAGAAAAATTTCCAATGTGGCACAATTGATGCCACACAAATTAAAATTGTAGCTATACTCGCTTTCCTCCTATTAAGTATCCTTCTTTGTTTTAAATTGAGCACCTTTGCTTCCTCCAAGAGTTCTTTTTCGAATCGTTGATACTTTTTGGTGGTTTTTGGTGGCTTTTTACTGTTTCCAAACAAAAATCTACACAGGCCCAGCTTTGACCTATATTTTTTATGTATTAATTAAAAATCTTTTTCCACAGAATAAGTTTTTCAAAGAAAAGTAAAGAACTCCATTAAACAAAAAATGAGCAAAAATAAAATCAAATAATCTACCAAGCGTGAAAATACCACAAATCAGCATCGATAAATAAATGAAACCCAAAACGAACAGAAATTACAATAAATAACCGAGTCAAACTCAAAACGAGCAGAAATTACTATGAGTAGGGTTCTAAAACCCTATGCTTTCTCAAAGCCAGAATATAATTTGCACTTTACTGAAAAAAAATAAATGTTATTACTTTTATAACTAATAACTGAAATAATATTAACATTGTGATTACTAAATACCAGTATATGTATATTAAACTGACAATGTACATTCATTTGTATTTTTTTCAGTAAAGTGCAAATTTTGTTCTGACCTTGGGAAGGCTCGTTTTCTGCTCGTTTTGAACAAAATGGCTATCTCTAAACTTTGATTGAATGTTTTTGGGCAAATGGTGGGCGTAAGAGGGGGGTTAATTACTCTCCACTCACTTTCGACTATTAAAAGGGGCAATTTCAGTTTCCAATCAAATGAGCCCTTTTTTGAAGTTTCTATAACAACTTTCTATATAAAATTTTATATGCCCCCAGGGCATAACTTATAACCCTTGCACTGAGGGCTCTGAGGGGGGTTATCATCCTAAAAGACCTAATTCCAAGAACTTTCAACTACGTTGAACAAAATGGCCATCTCAAAATTTTGATTGGATGTGTTTGGAAAAATGGTGGGCGTGAGAGGGGCGCTAGTCGCTCTCGAATCACTTTCAACTATTAAAAAAGACAATAACCCTTTCAATTTCCAATTGAATGAGCCCTTTTGAAGTTTCTACGCTTTCAATAAAAAATCTTTTATGCCTTCAGGGCATAACTTACAACCCTTGCCCTGAGGGCTGTGGGAAGGGGAGGGGTTGTCATCCTTAAAGACCTAATTTCCAAATTTTCAACTATGTTGAATAAATGGCTATCTAAAAATATTGACTGGATGTGTTTGGGGGAAAAGATGGGCATGAGAGGGGGGTTAGTTGCCCTCAAATCACTTTCGACTATTAAAAAGGGCACTAGCCCTTTGAATTTCCAATTGAATGAGCCTTTCTGATGTTTCTACGACAACGCCTGCTATAAAAAACCTTATATGCCCCCAGGGCATAACTTACAACCCTTGCCCTAAGGGCTATGGGGGACTGTCCTCCTCAAAAACATAATTTCTATCTGGAAATCAACTACGCTGAACAAAATGGCTATTTCAAAATTTTGAATGGATGTGTTTCGGGAAATGGTGGGCGTGGAAGGGGTGTTAGTCACCTTCCAATCACTTTCGACTATTAAAAAGGGCACAAGCCACTCCAATTTCCAATTGAATGAGCCCTTTTCGTAGTTTCTACGACTACTTCTTTGATACGAAGTGCCCTGCTCTAAATGAAAAAATTAATAAATAATACATTGTGCCAACATCGTTCTTATATGCCCCCAGGGCATAACTTAAAACCCTTGCACTGAGGGTTATGGGGGAGTGTCCTCCTCAAAACGTATTTTCTATCTGGAAATCAACTACGCTGAACAAAATAGCTATCTCAAAATTTTGATTGGATGCGTTTGGGGGAATGATGGGCTTGGGGGGGGGGGGGGGGGGCTACTTGCTCTCCAATCACTTTTGACTATTAAAAAGGGCACTAGCCCTTTGAATTTCCAATTGAATGAGCCTTTTTTGAGGTTTCTACGACAACGCCTTCATTAAAACCTTATATGCCCCCAAGGCATGACTTAAAACCCTTGCCCTGATGGTTGTGGGGGAGTGTCCTCCTCAAAAACATATTTTCTATCTGGAAATCAACTACGCTGAACAAAATGGCTATTTCATAATTTTGATTGGATGTGTTTCGGGAAATGGTGGGCGTGGAAGGGGTGTTAGTCGCCTTCCAATCACTTTCGACTATTAAAAAGGGCACAAGCCACTCCAATTTCCAATTGAATGAGCCCTTTTCGTAGTTTCTACGACTACTTCTTTGATACGAAGTACCCTGATCTAAAGGAAAAAATTAATAAATAATACATTGTGCAACATCGTTCTTATATGCCCCAGGGCATAGCTTAAAACCCTTGTCCTGAGGGTTATGGGGGAGTGTCCTCCAAAAAAACATATTTTCTATCTGGAAATCAACTGCGCTGAACAAAATAGCCCTCTCAAAATTTTGATTGGATGCGTTTGGGGGAATGATGGGCTTGGGGGGGGGGGCTAGTTGCTCTCCAATCACTTTTGACTATTAAAAAGGGCACTATCCCTTTGAATTTTCCAATCGAATGAGTCTTTTTTGAGGTTTCTACGACAACGCCTTCCATAAAAACCTTATATGTCCCCAGGGCATGACTTAAAACCCTCGCCCTGATGGCTGTGGGGGATTGTCCTCCTTAAAAACATATTTTCTATCTGGAAATCGACTACGCTGAACAAAATGACTATCTCAAAATTTTGATTGGATGTGTTGGGGGAATATTGGGCGTGGGATTGGGGCTAGTTGCCCTCCAATCACTTTCGACTATTAAAATGGGCACTAGCCCTTTGAATTTCCAATCGAATGAGCCTTTTTTGAAGTTTCTACGACAACACCTTCTATAAAAACCTTATATGCCCCCAGGGCATAACTTAAAACCTTGCCCTGAGGGTTTTGGGGGAGTTTCCTCCTCAAAAAACATATTTTCTATTTGAAATCAACTGCGCTGAACAAAATGGCTATTTCAAAATTTTGATTGCATTTGTGTGGGGGAATGATGGGCGTTGGGGGCCAGTTGCCCTTTAATCACTTTCGACTATTAAAAAGGGCACTAGCCTTTTGAATTTCCAATCGAATGAGCCTTTTTTGAAGTTTTTACGACAACGCCTTCTTTAAAAAACCTTATATGCCCCCAGGACATAACTTACAACCCTTGCCCTGAAGGCTGTGGGGGAGTTTCCTCCTTAAAAGCATAATTTCTATCTGGAAATCATCTACACTGAACAAATGGCTATCTCAAAATTTTGATTAGATGTGTTTCGGGAAATGGTAGGCGTGGAAGGGGTGTTAGTTGCCTTCCAATCACTTTCGACTATTAAAAAGGGCACAAGCCACTCCAATTTCCAATTGAATGAACCCGTTTCGAAGATTCTACGACAACTTCTTTGATACGAAGTGCCCTGCTCTAAAGGAAAAAAAATAATAAATAATACATTGTGTCAACATCGTTCTTATATGCCCTCAGGGCATAACTTAAAACCCTTGCCCCGAGGGTTGTGGGGGAGTCTCCTCCTCAAAAAACATATTATCTATCTGGAAATCTACTACGCTGAACAAAATGGCTATCTCAAAATTTCGATTGGATGTGTTTGGGGGGAATGATGGGCGTGGGGGGGGGGGCTAGTTCCCCTCCAATCACTTTTGACTATTAAAAAGGGCACTATCCACTCCAATTTCCAATCGAATGAGCCTTTTTCGAAGTTTCTACGACAACTCCTTCGATACAAAATGCCCGGGTATGGAGAGAAAAAAAATAATATATTGTGCCAACATCGTTCTTTACTTAGGCAGGGCTATTGCGCTACCTATGAACTAAGAGCGGGTATAAACACAACATGATTATGCAGTACAATCGGAGCGTGCGTAGTTGTGTTGGCATCAGGTGGCTTTGGGCTGCGGTGAGTTTCTAGTAATAGCAGCATTAGTAATGCAATCGGATGCAAGTATTTACCATATGGTTGTAATTTTGTTGTGCTGTTAAAGGTGGCTGGGAGCTTAAAGAGCAGGTAAGTGAAGGGAAGAACCTTCCTTTCTTCCTCATGTGGAATTCAACATCGTCATTTTTTTGTTGTTTCCATCTTTTTGAAAATATTTTCTTGTATGTTGTTTCGATTGTCCAGGAATTGCCATTTTCCCAGGAAGATAATAATGAGTCTTTAGATCATTTTTCAATAAACGCTAGTAGAAAGGGTTTTCGTGATAAAACTTGTGCCTTTCTGAAGTTTGCATTGTGGATTATGTTATCAACTTGCCAATTAGAGAGGCATCTAATGTACAATGGAATAAGAGATATTTTAGGTGGGTAGAGGAGACACTTGCCCGGGTGCAGGAATTTCTTGGGCACAAAATTTCAAATAAATAATCTAACTGCTATAATCATTTTGTAATTTTGGAACTTTTTTTAATTAAATTAAAGTAGTGGGCGCAGTTGACAGTAAAAATAAGCAAATTGAATCCGAAATTGTCATTTTCCTTGAATCCTCATCACCGTTCCTTAAAAAAAAATGTTAGAAGACCAAACTTCAGCAATTTTAAATTGAATTTTAAGCAAGAAGTAAGTAGACCGAATTAAAAATTCGAAGGAATCAATTGGGACGAGATAATTAATAATTTTGCAGAGGCTAAAGTTAGAAAACTCAGATTCAAATATATGGAAAACTTTGTTAATAAATGAAAATTTTGCTATTAAATGAATTTTTTTTCAATTTGGCCTGACCATTTTTGGGAGACAGGGGGGGGGGGGGTGCTAATCAAGATTTTGCCCTGAGTGCAAGATAGGCTAGAACCACCTCTGAATTGAAGAGGATATACTATAGGATTTCTTCTGTCAAATCGAGTCAAATTTTTGGGTTGCGGTTATTTACCGTATTCATCTAGATACTTCTCATCTCACTATCACTGCGAATCTTATATTTTTTTGATCTTTGAGTTAAACATAATCTTTTTGTTGAGGATTTATGTATGTTGAATAACCAATCTTTTGGATCACCATACCTATTTTCAAAAAAAATCAAATTAAAAGTTTTCCATCTCAGCAGAGCTCAACTTAAAATATAATTTTATTCTTTTTTGTTTGGGTCAATGGGTTGCGTTAAAAATTTTTGTTGGACTCAATGTGACCAATTTTTGTATGACTCATAATTAGCAATATGATGATGGCTTTACATCGGTTAAGAAGGCCTATCGCATCGTTTTACATGAGGTAAATAATCGTTTTTTGGCTGGTGCATCATTTTTAGCAGATCAGTATTTAGCTCTTGAGAAGTGATAGCAAAGGCTCATTAGCTAAGGTGCACGAAATTGAAACTCGGCTTTCTTCTTGTTTTATGAGTGAGCCTTGCAGAGTCTGGCTTGTTGCCTGTCAGCTTGGTGATGATTTACCCAACTACGGAGATCAATGGTCAATGGATGACGTTAATGGAAGCACTTGAAGAAAACCATACCAAGAAATTAAGGATGCATGCGTGCAGCAATGTTTTTAAAATAAACTGAGAGGCTTGGAAGCTATAATTCATCAATGTCAGGCTTGAGGCTCGTATCACTGAATGTCTTCTTTATTTGTGGCATTTCTTGTCCGACAGATGAAAATTTAAAGATCAAGAAGCTCAAGGATTCTTAAGTAAAGCTGCAGAATGTGCAAAAATTGTCAATCACTTAATCGAAATATTCTTTATTAGTGAGTTTTCTGATATAAAAACGGCATATGTTAGTTAAAAAGTAACGTCGATAATAACGTGTCTTATAAAAGTCTAGTTTTTCTGTTTTTGAAACTCAGAAAAGTATATCTCGATCGACATCTGTCGGCAACCATGTATATATGCAAATTGTTGTCACCACAGCAGCAACTTTAATTAGGATAATTCATTAAATAATTTTCAAAATAAGATCCATGGCTTTGTCACGTCAGAGTGAATCAGAAAACACTTGTGTTGTTTGCTTTAAGAATGTCGACATATTCTCAGTTGGTCATGTGATCATCCAGTTTGCTACGAATGCTCAACTAGGATGAGAGGCGCAGGAAGGGGGGGTCTTATGTAGGACACAGGAATGTCCTATTTGCAGACAAATGATTCCTAAGGTAGTCTCACTAATATGGTGAATTTGAAATAGTCTCAAATTTTCATTTTGTTCATTTGTTGCATCAGGGAATTCAGCTCTTCTGAAGAAAATGCCTTATTATAATAATAGCCTAGTAGGCCTATCTAGCCTAGGGTAGGATACCCAGTAGGCTAGCCTAGTCAGACAGCTAGCCAAATAATCACCAACACTTTAGCCAGAACTAATCTCTACTATACTCATGGTTTTTACTAATTTTCAGGGGAGGGGGAAGCAGGAGATTTTACTGACTGGCTGGTCATTTTTAGTTAAAAAATTTTTCAGATCAAAATTTTTCTCTGTGCTGATAATTCTCATGTCATTTAGGATTTTCTATAAAACCCTCCTGTGGCCATTAAACTTGCATCCACAATTTTTTTCAATCAACTTAAAATAAAAAACTAGGAGGACTCTTCTTAAATGAGCCTCTGAATCAAAAGTTGTTAATTTTTACCAAATCATATTATTGACTTAGGCCTATGAATAAAGTGAACTCAATGCCTTTTTTATGCTCTTTTCAAATATTATAATAATTCTTTTGGAAATGAATTTTTACCCCACCCCTATTGGCCTATATACTAATTAAGGGTATATATTTGCAAATTAGGGGGGGGGCAGGGGCAAATTTTATTTCTGATGTAAATGGTAGATAAGTTTAACCCCCCCCCCTAATGTGTAAATATATACCTGAATTGGTACAGGCTATAGGGGTGGGGGTAAAATTCATTTCTGACAAAAATGATTATTATATTTATGCCGTTATAGCTCACATGACAAGGAATGGTCTCCTTTACAGCAGCCAACATGGCTTTAGAAAAGGAATGTCCATTGAAACGACCTGGTCCAAGCTTATGAATCAATCACTGAGGTTATCGAATCGGGATCCCCTGTAGACGTGTTCCTACTGGACCAGGCAAAAGCCTTCAATAAAATGTCCCACCGGTACCTGATGATTAAACTGTCAGCATATCACATTGATGTAGACGTAGCCCAGTGGATCCATAGCTTTCTGTCTGATAGAATCCAGATGGCTGCAGTCTACGACCACAACGGAAACCTCGTGTACTCAGGCACCAGTAAATGTCAGAAGTGTGTGCCACAGGGAACTAAGTTGGGCCCAACTTTATTCAACCTCTACATTAACAATGCTCCTGAGGTTGTCCAGAATCTGCTGGAACTATATGCAGACGATTTCCAAACTCTTTGGACTGCCGCTTCTGACGAAGACTGCAATGCCCTGCAACAAGATTTAACAAACCTCTGCCAATGGGCCTCAACTTGGACACTAGAGTTTAACCAAGCAAATGTAAAGTTTTACATCTTGGACTGAACAACCCTTGCCATAGCTACCATATGTTTATTTTTTTTTTTTTTTTTTTTTTTTGGACTCTACTGGTGCTATAACACCCATCCAAAGCGCAGAGGAAGAACGTGATCTCAGGGTAATCATATCATAGATAATAAGCTGAAGTTCCATAGTCACTGCCAAACTCAAGCCGCAAAGGCAAACAAGATCCTAGGCCTAATCAAGCGATCAGTGACTAGTCGCCACCCCAGGGTCATTAAGAAGCTTTACACAGCCCTTGTCCGCCCTCATCTTGAGTTTGGGATGGCAGTTGCAAACCCCCACTTTAAATGCGATGCAGAGTTGCTTGAAAAAGTCCAGAGAAGAGCTACTAGGCTCCCATTTGCCAACCAGCAAATCCCATATGAGCAACGCCTAGAAAAGCTTGATTTGCAAACTCTGACCTACCGTAGAAAAGGGGGGACGTAATTTTGGCATATAAGTTGATGAACAGCAGTGTTATCAAGCCCATTCTCGAACAGGACCAGTCTAGCAGAGCGCGAGGTAACCCCATAAACCTCCGCCAAAGATCAGCAGAAAGCGTGAGAAATACAACTTCTTCACCAATCGTGTTGTTCCGTTGTGGAATTCACTGAGCGATTCAACTGTTTCTGCAGCTTCAGTTAACAGCTTCAAGACTGGCGTTGACCATGACTGGAGGAACAAGCCATGGAGGACGCAGTGGGATGAGCCTGCATCCACCACTAGGGTCTATTAGTGTGTGATATTCAACTGTCCTGTATACATGTAGGATGTGATGATCCACTAATGAATTGTGCAACGAACTCCTGTCAATACTACCTGGCGACATTTACAGGTTCCTGCAACTTAGTTGCTAGAAGATGCGATTTAAGGTAAAATATTTGGAAAGAGCATAAAAAAGGCATCAAGTGGTACATGGCGTAGGTAGCATATTGTCTAGGGAGGGGGGGCAGTTGATAGTGTGATAGAGTTTTATCAACTGCTTTTTCCAAACCATCTGCTTTTTCAGCCATATCTAATGTAAATTTGAAGGTCTAGGGGGGGGGCAGCTGCCCCCCCTCCCTATGCACATGAAGTGGTATATTAATGGTAAATTTCTACCAAATCATATTATTGACTTATGCATAAAGTGAATATACCACTCAATGCCTTTTTTAATGCTGATTACAAATATAATAATCATTTCTATTGGAAATGAATTTCAACCCCCCTATATATGGCCAATTCAGGGTATATATTTCTACATTAGGGGGGGTGGGGACAAATTTTGTTTCTGATTTAAATGGGAGGTAAGTTTAAACTTTACCCCCCCCCCCCCCCCCCCCCCCCCCCCCCCCCCTAATGTAGAAATATATACCCTGAATTGACATATATAGGGGGGGGGGGGGGGGGGCTAAATTCATTTCTGATAGAAATGATTATTATATTTGTAATCAGCATAAAAAAGGCATCAAATGGTGTATTCACTTTATTCCTAACTCAATAATATGATTTGGTAGAAATTTACCATATTCACTTTATTTGTAAGTCAATAATATGATTTGGTAAAAATTTACCCAAAAGTTAGCCTAGATAAAAAGTCTGAAATCTTTTAATAGCTAGAAGTTATTACTCTGCTAGAGTTTTAACTAAACTATAGCCATAACTATTGTTGACTTCACATCAAGTCAATTGCTGTAGCTCAGGGTCTAAGTACACTCCCAGGCTCTTCCCATAGTTACTTTTAGATGATTTAGTACAAAAAAAGGTGAGATAAGTAACTTCTTATTTACTTTTTAACTCACCTAGAACAAAAACTGGTAAATATTTTGCAGTTCATATGATTGACTTACAAATGAAGTAAACATACCACTGGATGCCCTTTTTTATGCTCTTTCCAAATATAATAATCATTTTTGTTGCAAATGAATTTTGCCCCCAACTCTATATATACCAATTCAGGATATATATTTGCACATTACAGGGAGTGAGGGTAAAGTTCATTTCTGATGCAAATGAGAAGTAATTTGAAACTTCACCCCCACCCCCTAATGTTGAAATGTATGCCCAGAATTGGTATATATAGGGGGTGGGGGTAAAATTCACTTGCAACAAAAATGATTAATATATTTTTTTGTAAAGAGTATAAAAAGGCATCAAGTGGTATGTTCACTTTATTTGTATTGTAAGTCAATAATATGAACTGCAAAATATTTACCCAAAACCTTGGTCACAGAGAAAAATCTCCTCTTTGTTTGCAGTATTTCTTGCTTCTTTCATTTTTTGGAAGTTTTTTTCCAATTACTTATGCCAAGAGTATCATTCAGAGCACATTCCAAGAAAGAAGATTACCTTAAATTGCAGCTAGGAGCAATCTGAGGATTTATCCTTGTAGAACTCCAGAATGATGGCTTGAGTTGTATACAAAGTTCATTAGTGATCAGATGCTGTTCCATCTTCAGTAGCATCCCAATTGAGTTTACACTCTCTAGAGGACCACTCAGCATTTAGCCTTTCTTCAAAAATGTCAATGGATTCAGCAATAACTGTTTCATTGGATAGTCTGTCCTAACTGTTACAATGCATGATGAAAGAATTGAGTACTGACTCTAGATATTGTAGACTGCTTGACACAAGGCCATACCAAGGATTTTTTTGGAGGGGGTTTTACTAAAACATTTTTTTGAGGGGGGGGGGTTTACACAAAAAACCCTTAAAAATGCATACAAAATTTGTTTATATCCATTTTTGTTATGTTTTTACAAGTCAAACTAACATTTTTTTTTTTGGGGGGGGGGCTCAACCCCCCCCCCCCTCTGGGTAATTTTATAAATTTCTTTTTCTGACTCAGAATGCTCTTTAGTCAGATCCTGATAATTGTTTCTAGATAAGTGTTAATTAGGAATTTTTTTGTCTGTTGACACTTTCTTCAAAGATTTGCAGTTTACAGATTGGTACTATGGATCATAATTTGCTGTTTTCTAAGTTAGAGCTACCACTGCAAACTAATACAAAAAAAATCAATTGGCCAAGAGTAAGTTTTAATAAAAGCAATACTGAGTTTTTAGTAAAGTTCAAATGATTTCTAAGGCAGTTCAAGGGTGGCAGCACAAATGTAACTTTTGGGTATCAAATGTGTTCATAATCTTGGCTTCTTTATTTTTGTGTTTTCTGTTTGTGAAACATGTATGCTGCATATTGTATTTTTTTAAAGCTGCTCTGAGCTAGCCTCATATCTGTGATTAGTTTGTTTAGACCTCTTGAATGCCAACTCTGATAAATATCAAATGCCACTTGTGAAATGAGACTAGTCAAAGTGCATTGCTTGTGACCAATATATTTATATCCAAAAGCAAAAATTTTCCTGAAAGTTGGAGCAGTCTTTTTCTTTTTTTATTTCATAAAAAAAGAGAACTTGTTGTAGTTATAATTTGTTTCCAGTGAAGCATTCATAACACCAGTTTTTAGGGTGTTGGCAACACCATATGTATTTGAGGTAGGATGAAGCTCAGAAATTTTTTGATGAAAGATAAAATTTTGGGGGATATTGAAAACCAGTTTTCAAAAACACAGGTCTTATCATGGCTGTCACCATCCTAAAGCCAGCAATTATTTTCAAAAAAAGGACAATTTGTATCCAGTTTGTATATATATATATATAATATATATATATATATATATATATATATATATATATATATATATATATATATATATATATATATATATATATATATATTATATATATATATATATATATATATATATATATATATATATATATATATATATATATATATATATATATATATATATATATATATATATATATATATATATATATATATATATATATATATATATATATATATATATATATATATATCTATATATATATATATAATATATATATATATATATATATATATTGGTATATACATAAAATTGTTTCTATTTGGTCCTAAATTGTATTTGCTTGTTTGCATGTATTAGCTCAAACTAAATGAATATTTGAGATTCTAAGTTTTCTCTGGTGTAGCTAGTTATTGTTTGGAATGGGGGTCATTTGTGAGACTCTGTAAGCTCTGCCATAGTCTACCAGGCTTTAAATGGGTACCTGCAGAAATCTGGGGAAGGTACACAGGAAGGGTGTGCAAAAGCACAGGATATTTGCACCAACATCCTGTTGGTACATACAATTCACCTGTTGTTGAATTGTACTTCCTAGCTGAAGAGCCATAAGACAGAGATCAGCACTGCCAGTAGAGACTGTTAAGTCCAATGCTGTATTCTTTACTATCTAGACTAAAAAGAAAATAGGAAAAAAATGATTGATAACAATATGTACTTTGAAGTTCCCAGCTATTATGATTTTGCCTTATTTTTTAAGTTCATTTCAATTTCAGGCCATTTTTACAAAAGCAGTAGAGCAGTATTCAAACCTTGTCTCTAATATTTCCAACTTTAAGAAGGATATTGACCATGGAATCTATTTCTCTGACCCATCACTAGAAGCAAGGTTTAGGTATGTTTATCTTCTTCTTTGTTGGTTTCATGGTTAATTGGCATTTACAACTAATTAGTGCAGTAGTAATGCTATTAAATCTTCAGGATCCTTGCAACTTGAACAATGTTCAACTATCAAGCATAAAATTTGTGATGAGCCCAATCATAGTTTATATTTTAGGCATATTTTTTTGACAATAGAAAGATTGAAGCTTTGCAGTTCCCCTATGTTTAAGATGAATCCAGCAAAAGGTTAATTTTAAAAAACAAAATTTTTCTGATGATAGTAAAGAGCAAAGTTGAAACTTAAAACAAACAAAATCTTCTGTCTTGCAGTTTTTGCAACATATTTTTGAAAAACTGGCTAGTAATATTTTCCTGTATTTGTAGAATTCTGAAAAACAAGCACTTTATGGAAGACACAAAACCAAGGCAACAAATTAGGGAAAGAAGCAGGAAAACCCTTAAGTGACCTGCAGAAAAAAAAATCATAAAGCTCTTAATAACCTTGTACCAGCCATATTTCAATAAAGTTTACCATAGGATTTTAACTTTTTAAAAACTCAAAAAAGCTTAGTTTTTATTACAGCACAGGTTTTTCAGAATTTTACAAATATAGGGAAATGTCATGGAACAATCCCTAAAAAATAAAATTTTTCGAATATTGGTGGAGGGGCAAGCAAATGTAGGGGGATGAATCCCTTCTCAGCGTCTCCCAATTGATGCCACTGATTGACCAGCCATGTAAAAGACCCTTATCAATAAGGGATATTTCTCTTGTTTGCCCTTTAAAAAAAAAAAAAAAACTTCAATTTGGTCAATTATTGGCGCCCTTTATCACTTTGCCCCCCCCCCCCCCCCCCCCCCCCCCAACATTTTTATTCTACATCTGCCTTTGTTTCCATACAAGGGCATGGGTTATTTTTAAATATGCTAATATAACCACAGTATATGATAAAATTTTAGATTGCTTTAAAATGAAATGTTAAACTGCCCCAAACCCAATGAACTATCTCTTTTGGTTAAAAGCCTGTTTGGCTTTTAACCAAAGTCACAAGGAGTATTGAACTCGAAATATTCAATTTGATACTCCAGCATTTAGAATTTAAAGAGTTAGTACATAATATATAGACTTTAGGAAGCAGTCTGAGCTTAACCATGATTTTACTATAACATTATTTATGGTTGTAACCCATGGTTATGATGTCATTCGTCATCTTGTATATGTAGTTGCAATTTTGCAACTGTATATGAAGTTGCAATTTTTTCATCAAAAAATTGATTTAATTTTTTTGATATTGCATTACCTTAAAAAGAAAAAAAAGAGGACATCAGTGCTATTTGGCAAAAAAGGTATTTTCTTTGTTGTTCAAGCCAGGGGTTGTAGCCCCTCTCCCCCACCCAGAGTTATCAGCAATGGCAGTTTCGAATGGTGTACTTTTGGTTTCGATCCAGTGCCATTTTTTATGTGTTTCAGGCTATTTTTCAAAATTTCCTTGATTTTGTTTTCAAAATAATATTTTACTATTAAGACTAATTTAGATAACTGTTACCATTTCTCAATCAACTAGAAATGAAAATTTTTTTTTGCTTGCCAGTTTTTTAATTTTTTATTATTATGGGCTGTGGCTTGTCCTTTACTAGATTGCAGCTTCTGCTGCAACCATGATGTTCAACTTTAAGATAGAAAAACTTGAAGAGGGCT
Organism: Artemia sinica; assembly: GCA_027921565.1. Taxonomy (NCBI): domain Eukaryota; kingdom Metazoa; phylum Arthropoda; class Branchiopoda; order Anostraca; family Artemiidae; genus Artemia; species Artemia sinica. The sequence goes on along the minus strand of CM051259.1, from coordinate 8,015,078 downwards.
AATGTACCAGAATGTCCACAAACCTCACAAGAAGAAGACCCACCCCACTGAATAAAATAGGATTCTGTCTTCTTCCCTCTATGTTTTTGGTTAAAGAGGCTGATTATAGTAGTTCAGCTCCTTTAAGCAAAGCATTACAAAATATGAACGGGTAAGATGTTGAATTTTGGTCGCCAAACTTCGTAGTCATAAAGTCAATTCAAGAGACATTCTCCTCTATAAGAAGCGAGTCTAGATGTTCCCCACGGAAAATTCCTCCCCCCCTCCCATGTAAGTTTCCCCAAATACGCCTGATTAAACTTTGAGATAGGTAATTTGTTCAAAATAGTCCCAAGGTCAAATAACCATGCCTCTGGATTTGACAACCCCCCGTCTGTCCCCCTGAGGCAAGAGCTGTAAGCTATGAAAGTTGCCCATTGTTAAGATATAAGATTTTTATGGGAAGGATGGTTGTATAAACTTTGGTGGGGTTCAGATACCTTGAAGTGTGCATTTTAGTCCCAAAACACCCTAACTCTTATTGAGCCTTCAGGTAAATACAGAATTGGGTCTAAGGAAAGAGTGGGAGGAGTTGGGTATTGATTTAATCCCTCTTGATCTCTGGGAACATCTCTGGTCTATGCTGTTATTATGAAAGTAAAGATTAATATTAAACCTCAAAATTAGCAGAATTTATTCTGTATAGGAGGGGGGCTACCCCTTCTTTATCCCCCCCCTGTCATCATAGAAACTTCAGAGGATGCTCATTCGATCGAAAATTAAGAGTTCTAGTTTTTTTTTATAAGTCAAGCATGATTGGAGACCAACCAGCCCCTGTCCTAAAACTGTTTTGGATATCTGGTCCTTTTATTACCCCTTAGGACATATGATCAAGATTTTGAGGTACCTATTTTGTACTTTCTGTGTGGCTGCTCAATTTTGCATATGGGGAATTTTCCTGGGGGGGGGGACGCTAGCTCCCATAAAAAGTAACATTGGACATCTATTTTATGTCGAGTTCAAGTAAAGATTGCAAATAATTTCTTAGTCCTGACTGCCTTTCCTTTTACAATTAAAATGAAATAAAAATACAGAAAACGGGTATAATATTTCAATGAGACAGTGGAAAAATAACAGAAAAAAAGTGTTGTAACAGCAATAATAATAAAAGTCAGAAGCCTTTATCAACGCAAAAAAGGAATAAAGAAACTAAATTAAAAAAAAACATACGTATGAAGGAAAGGGAAAACGAACTAAGCACAAACAATAAAAATCTATGGTTAAAATCTAAGCACAAAGAATGTCCAGCATAATAATTGTCGCCATGCAATACGGCAACAAAATAACAAAGCAGAATAAATTAGAGGATAAAGGCTCCTGGCCGTGAAGCTGACATTACCTTCATCATTATTAGTGTTTAAACATCTTTTTTTGACATTTTCCCACTGCCTTATTGAAATATTATCCTCAGTTTTCTATGTTTTCATTTCGTTTTAGTTGTAATTAGAGACTATGTTCTCATAATATTAGCAATGTTTTTCAAGAAACAATAAAATCAGATAAAGTCGATTTATTGTTATGGTACTTAAACAGCTAGTAAACTTTACTGAATTAACTTCTGGTCTTTTTTTTTGTTGTCACAGAAGGGTAAGATGCACAGAAGACCCTAAAAGCCAAAGTTTCTATCGTTTGTTATGAGTGATTGTAATTGAATTGTTTGTTATGAATTGTATAAATAGGTTTATGATTGAAGACAAAAGAGTGTTGGGAACTTGTAAGAATTGGAACAGGCACTAGACAAGCATTCAAAAATCACCAACACCATCTAGCGCTTGGTAATTTATTTCCTTTTTACAACCTATCTAAACTGCCACATGCTTCTCTTTCCATGTAATTTAAAATGTGAGGGAAGGTAAATAAAGCAGAATCCTGTCACCAGTGTGTGTGCGAGCTTAAACTCCACTAGTCAAATAAACTTGCAAAGCTCTTACAAGCCAGCTTATGCTTTTATTATGCAGATCAGGTTTTGGCTAAAAAAAAATTCTTCAAGGCAAAAAATTCTGATGAGTTTTCAGTTGGAAAGAATTTTTTGATTTAATTCTGGTAACATTGCAGATTGATTGTATCAGTTATTCACGTTTCTTTGAAATTTTCTAAAAATGGGTAATAATTATGATAGATAAGCATTTATTCTCTGTTGGATCACTCAGCTTTCTTTGAAATTTTCTACTTTTTATTAATTTGACAGACGCAACTCTGTCATTGATGGTTGTTTTAATCCCTATACTCCCATATTGAATGGCAGGAGGATCCCCATGCTGAATCACCAAGCTTTCTTTAAAATTTTTACTATTTAATAAATTTATCAGACATTACTTTTTCTTTGGCAGTAGTTTTTAATCCCTACATTCCCATGTTGAATCACCATGCTAAATCACTAAGCTCTCTTTGAAATTTTCTACTTTTTTATTAATTTGCCAGATGCAAATCTGTCATTGATGGTTGTTTTAATCCCTATACTCCCATATTGAATGACAGGAGGATCCCCATGCTGAATCACCAAGCTTTCTTTTAAATTTTTACTATTTAATAAATTTATCAGACGTTACTTTTTCTTCGGCGGTGGTTTTTAATCCCTACATTTTCATGTTGAATCACCATGCTAAATCACTACAAGAGAATCCCCGTACCATGTTAAATCACTACCCAATTCTTGTGATTTTTTCCTTCTCTGGTTGGATACTATAAAGAGGCTTTTTTTTCAGGAGGCTTTTGGAGCACAGATGCAAAAAATGCGCCAGACCCGGAAAAGTGTATGACAACTTTTCAACTTTGTCGAACCACTTGCGACGAGAGCATGAATTGTATTTTTGTGAACTTTGCTTAGAGCATCTAAGAGTAAGATCTTGTCTCTTTTTTTGTTATATGGTAGTGACTTTTCAACAAGCCTTCGGTTTATTCTTAGCAGGAACCTAGTAAAAATGAACCACGCTGTCAATAATGGTTGTCAATAAACGTCATTAATTTTTTTGCTCCCAAAAAAAGACATTTTTTTATGAAAAATTATAAATATAAATCTGGATTGTGTTTTCATGAACTTTGCTTTGAGCATCTAAGCGTAAGAACTTCTTTCTATTATTATTATGCTTATTTTTTTTAAGTTTTTAAATTGTTTATTTTTAGTTTTCCAAGGAAAATAAACTATTTGTTTTAGATTATTTTTGCTCTTTGTTTGTCGTTAAGACTTTTGTCATATAGACTTTTAAGTTTTTCATTTCTTGTGCAACACGATAAAAAAGTATTGCAGGAAGTGTTTTGAGGTAATTTCCACTGTTAAGCTTTTTCTAACTACAAAACTGGCTCTTGAAAATCTAATTTTTTTCTTTTACAAGTGAAACTTTGTGTAAGGACGGAAACAATCATTATTAACAACTCAAAGCGTTTCTCTGATGGTTGATAAGAAAAGTTATGAATATTGTTTTGTAAGTAAATTCATATGATTACCAACCAAATTCTGTAATGCTTTTTCCTGTAGGATTCAAATTAACTTTAAGTTACAAAGTAAGCATACAACAAAGGACGAGGCCATGAAATCGCAGTACACATTACATGAAGTCTCCCATGAATGAAGTTCATCCTGAATGACACAGATTCTGTGTGCTGACACATGCTTCTGGGCAAGGGGCCCCTCCCCCTGGTAAAACTGTCAGACCTGGTTGGCCCACAGCCTCATGTGGTTGATGTAGCCCATCCCAGGGAATTTTGTCATCTACTTATACCAAGCTCAAATCAGATCCCAGGCTTAGTGTAGGTGGGGCTAGCGATCCTCCACCTCAAAATAAGTGCAATCAAAAGTGATGACTTAGCCTCGGATGCGGACTTCCCGTTCAGATATCGACTATCACGCGTCCATGGATATGCTGATGATCTCAGGGAATCTGGCTGACTAAACCTACTGGACCAAAGGGGGTGCGACCCGGAATGTGTTGACTCTGAACCCACCTGCACCAAAGAACCATGTGCCCTAAACTAAATAGTATTTTTTAATAAAACTTGAATTCATTTACGTTAAGAAAATATTTACCTGTTGGATTTCAAATAGAGGAGGAGTATTATCTTTTTAAGCCTAGGAAAATCAAAATATTTAAAAATTGTCATTAAAAGCTGAAAAAAGATAGAAAAAAAATATGCTCAACTGGTCCTTTAGCTACAGGGCAACTAAAATAGCAATTGTACCCTATATTTCCTAGGGAATACCTTATTTTTACCAAATTTTACTGGCCAGGTTTTTATTTTAGAGTAATTGTAAATTATCGGTAAAATAGGTAAAATACCAATTTTACAGGGTTCCGTAAAATTACGGTAAAATACCAAATTTTACCATTTACAGCACTATCGTATATTTATACGATGTATAATGATTTGTATATTCATTAAATCCCTGAATTCTTCATTTATATTGATATCAGATCAGCGAGTCTGATTGCGATCTTGGCTCTCAGATTGTTAGCCGCGGCTCTCTGAGGAGCTGCCATATCGTCGTAAGGGATGCGCGAAATATTCGATTAAACGAATCGGGCAAATTCGTCGGAATTCCAATTCTCGAAATTTTTCAGCTTTGAGCTGTCAGAAAAAAATTATAGATGTGGAAAGTAAAGATTGATGAGAATGGTGCTAATGATCATTTGACCTTGTTGCACCAGTCTGTAACCTCCAGTGGAAATTAATTTGTCTTGCGATATGTAAACTCTTTTGAAGATCACCTGATACGTCTTGTTGAATGGTAATTTCAAACAGACAGTAATGAAAAAATTATATGGATTCAAGACCCATTTAGAGCCACTTCAGATCTGGACTTACTTCCTTAGCAGAAGAATCTCTTTTTGGTACTTAAGTATTAAATGTACTCTTTTATAAGAATGTCAAACTGGAGATGCTACAGATACCGGGATAGGTGCCCGCCAGACTGGTTATTTCGAGGCCGCTATTAAGAATTGGAATGCAAAGAGTAGTTTTCATTGCGTTTACGATATTTAAACTGTTGTTTTTGGGGGCTTAAGGTGGGGGGAAAGGTACCTAGGTTTGGTTAGGTTACGTATTTAATATATGGTATGCTTTACCAAAACTTTTCTTTGAATACTTACATATTACTTCGTCTTGTAGTGTTGCAGTGGGATTGATCTTTGCTTGATAACACGGGACTCTGAGTTAAAAGCTGAGCTGCAATAACCTGCCGCAGGGCAACGAATCAAATTCCGGTTTCATGATTATGTGAAAGCACCTTTATTACAATCCATAGAAGAAGAAGATTGCTTTAAGTAATGCTTAACCCAACCCCTTAATGCACAACATACCTTGCTTTGTAAACTGTTAAAATGCTTCAAACACCACAAAATCTCATTATCAGCCAAGAGTCTAGCCAACTATACCTGCACACAGAGCACAGAAATCGATATATATCATCTTATATTTGAACTCCTTGAGTCAAAAGATCTACTGAAAGATATCTGAGATTATCTAATAAACAAGAGACAACCAAGACAGTAGCTCTGTAACCCACAGAGTGAAGCAAAAAGAAGAGGGCTAGATAGTATCAACTGAATAGCCAGCCTGCTGTGAATTAGAAGAAGAAGAGAAGAAGAACCCCACAAAACGATACACTCCGAACACATGGATGAAACAACACAAAACGATATAATCCGTCTCATATTTGGCCTTAGGAAACCCACAAGCACTAAGTTTCTGCTTACAGAGAGTGGATTAACAACAATAAAGGAAAGACGTAGCTTTCTCTTGATAAAATATCTTCCAAAAATTGAAGCAAATAACTCACACACCCTGCATAATTGGTTAAGAAACCCAGCCATGTATAGAGACATTGCAAATGAGTATGCCAATACTCAGAAGAAGTTCCCTGTGCCAGCAAAGTCTATTGCACCCACTTTCCCCTAATCCCCTCCATGGAGTTGGTCAATTCCCATAATAAATACTGATTTCTGAAAGTGGACTAAAGAATTCACCCCCATTGCTTTCATCCAGAAAAAAATTTGCTGAATTTAATACAATTACATATAAAAACCACTTCCAAATTTTTGTTGATGGGTCCAAATTGAATGAGAAGGTGGCAAGTGGTGCTTTCCTCCCTCACCTGAATGTTGCAATGGGTGAGAGAATGTATAATAATGTCTCTATAATGTCTGCAGAGTTTAAATGCCACAACCATGGTATTAGAACACCTTATGAATAATCAGCCTTTGATTGCTAATTCACAAAATATTATAGTTTATTCTGACTCTTTGTCAAGCCTTGAGTTGCTGTCTTCAGCTCCTCAGTATAAGTTGGATATTGACACTTATCATTGTCTTAGCATTATTGATAATCTTGCTTCAAGAGGTATAAGAACTTATCTTCAGTATGTTCCTAGCCACTCAGGTATAAGTGGTAACCATCAGGCAGATGAAATAGCAAAAAATGCTATAAATATTGACCAACCAAGTGGGAGACCAATCTCCGTTAGAGATATTTACTGCTGTAGACTATCGGATGTTATGTTTAATAAGAATAATCCAATTCTATCTCCCTTTCCCAACAAGGATTTTTCTAAAATTTATCATAGAATTCGTTCTGGTTCAAACGGACTAAATTTTCTGGCATTCTCCTATCAGTTCCCTAATTCAAGTGGCTCAGTTCCCTCTTCCCCTCTTTACAGGTATTGTAATATTAATAATGAAACAATTGACCATTGCCTATTTGAATGTAGTATGCTGACGTCTGCACAACATACCCTGCATTGTAAACCGTTAAAGTAATTCAAACACCACAAAATATCACTATCAGCCAAGAGTCTAGCTCACTATACCTGCACACAGAGCACAGAACTCAGTATCTATATTCTTATATTTCAACTCCTATAATCAAAAGATTTACTGAAAGAAGTCTGAGGATATCCAATATAAGAGGCAACCAAGTCAGTAGCTCTGTTCAGGTCACAGAGTGAAGCAAAACGAAAAGGGCTGAATAGTCTCGACTGAAAAGCCCGCCTGCTGAAATAGAAGAAGAAGAACCCCCGAAAAGTCTTTTTTATGCATGTTTTAGTCTTATTAATTAACTTGAAACATCATATATAGTAGGTGTACATTGGTGGAGCAACGCTTTACCGATGTAGACCTCTCATAGACGTTGGAGACGCTCTCATAGACTTTGCATACGGAACCCAGAGTTCGAACGCAGCTTTAGCAAGACATTGCTGGGATGTAAGTTTGATTCCACACTTATCCAAATAAGAAGAAGAATAAATCTTGTCTTATAAGTAAAGTGCTATACAGTAAACTGTTAAAGTGCTTCAAACACCACAAAATTCGAGTATCAGATAAAAGCCTGGCTGACATGACCTGCACAAAGGGTACTGAACTCGAAATGTATACCTTGATTATATAGTTCCTGGAATTGAAAGAGCTACTGCAAGACATATAATTAAAACCGAGCTACCAGCTACAATTAAAAACTCACCTGCAAGAAGTTTGTATATATGTTCTTAACTTATTAGTGGATTTAAACCTGCAACATCATATGTAGTAGGTTTACGTGCAAAGGTGGAGCAAATGTGAGAAGGGTAAAGACTACCAGTATGTTACCTAAAAATTTTATATTTGATTACCTTATTTACTAATTTTAAACACTCTTTGATATTTTGAATATTTAAATTAATTAGCAGTTTTTACTATAGTAGTAAAGTAAAAATTACGTCACAACAGCAGCTACGTAGTAGTATGGCAACATTTGACTGAGTTTTAAGTCGTCTAGTAAAGAAGGCAGCTGCAATAGCATCGCCTGAAGAAGAAGGACAAGAATTTGTTGTCGAGAAAAGGAGAAAGAACCAAAGATTGGGTGTCAACCCAACCCAGAAGGAGAGGGCTCTGAGATTAACGACGCACTTCTCGATTGTCTACAGTTAATTGATGGAAGTAAGTATTTGTCCAGGTGCTTGTTACTCCATACTTACTTAAAAGTTTTGAGGTCCTTTGCTGCAAGTTTCGAGAACTTGCTGGTGCAAACCATATGGGGCAAAGGGCAAAACATGGGACAGAGGGTAAGAATTAAAAGACATAAATAACAACGAATCCCACACTGTTTTTTCTTTCATAGAAACAAAGAACGGATAAAACAATAGGGAATTTCTAAGACAGTGAAACTTGCTGAAACTCAAGTGAATCTTTCGGCTAAGAGCAGTCTTCATCAAATTTTTTTTATTTAAATAAAAAAAAAAACACCATAAAATACAATCTTTAAAATATAGTAAAAAATTATTAAAACAGTCTGAGAATGAACTTCGTTGAAGTAAGGGTTCTGGGACTGTTTTGATAATTTCTTAACTATAGTTTAGTAGATCGTTTTCTATTGTAAGTCTTGTTTTATTTATTTCAAATTTTTTTGCTGAGGACGACTCATACATATAGAGCCAAAATATTCATTTGAGTTTGAGCAAGTTTCACTGTCATAGAAATTCCCTATTGGTTCACCTGTTGTTTTCTTTAATATCGGAAAAAGACCAAGTCCTCAAATTTTGGGGGAGGAGGAGTGAGGGCCGGATTGTGCCCTCCTCTGTGGTATGTGTGCTTGTGCTCACTAAAATCATATTTTTCAATGTGTAAAACATTTTGCAGATGCCTTGTATGATGAATTTTATTTATTTTAGATATTTACTTGGGAGAGGAAAGCATATTCGAGATCAGACTTGGCCCTTCATCGACGTAAAGGTGATGTTGACGACAAGTCATTGAAAGGACATCCTCTCTGTGAGTTTTGTGATCGTCGATATTTTGATAAAGACGAACTGTATCGACATCTAAGGAAGGATCATTTTTTCTGTCATTTTTGTGATGCAGATGGCAGGAATGATTTCTATGGGTAAGGAAATTAGATTTGATTTCTTCGCTAACTTAATAACCTTGAAAAATTTTTCTCTTAAAGTTTATCTTCCAGTGAAACGTGTGATTTTGCGACAGCAACTTACACTGAAATGACGGAATATTTAGTTTGTTGGATTCGCTAGTTTCCTATATATCCATTCATTAAGACACAGTTATGATACTGCTTAAAAATTTTCTTAGAGTATGTTCCACACTTGCTGAAAAAATCGAACAAAATTTTCCTATGGTCGCATGTTTTCAACCGATTTTTTACGTATTTTTACTTTTTCAATTAAAATTTTCTTATGTTTGTATGTTTTCAACTATTTTTTTACTTTTTTTTTAATTAGATTTTTTATGTTTTCAACCGAATTTTTATTTATTTTATAATTAAAATTCTTCTATGTTCGTATGTTTTCAACCAAATTTTAACATTATTTAATTTTTTTTTAAATAAAAATTTTATGAAACTTGTATGATATACGCCCTACCTAGTGTACTTCTAATATGTTTCTCTGACACTCAATATGTTTCTCTGACAATTCTAATATGTTTCTCTGACAATTCTAATATGTTTCTCTGACAATTCTAATTAAATATACCAAAGTAAGATAAAAATATAATACTTTGGAAACAAATTTGGGCTATATATTTGCACATTAGAGGGGGTGGGGGTAAAGTATAGCGGGTTTGCATGCCTATTGTGTTAGGTACAATTATTCTGCAAATTATGTAGTAAGAATTGTTTTTCTAACTTCCTACTGTCCAAATACTTTACCCCCCCCCCCCTAATGTGTAAATATATAGCCCAAATTATATATTTTCCATTTATTCTGTCACTTCCTTTGTCTTGTACCACATTTTTCTATGTTTGCATGTTTTCTATCAGTTCTTTACGTTAAAAAAAAAAAAAACAATTTTTCTTTGTTCTTATGTTTTCAAACAGTTTTTTTACATATATTTTTTTTTTAACTTTTCTTGAATGAAAATTTTTCTATTTTTGATTGTTTTCAACCATTCTTTATGTTTTTTAAATTAAGATTTTCCTATATTTGCGTGTTTTCTACCAAATACTTTTTCTAAAAAAAAGAAAGAAGGAAAAAAAAAAAAAAAAAAAAATCAGCCAAGCCAAGCTAAGAAACGCAATTTGTAGTTAAGCGGAATCTCAGCGTTTGAACTAGGACTGCAAAAATCAGCAAGAGGGGCCTGTGGCTTTTTTTTTTTTTTTTTTTTTTTTTTTTTTTTTTTTTTTTTTTTTTTTTTTTTTTCTCTTCAAAGCTTGTGTTTGACAGTCTTTTGACAAGAGGCCTTGAAATATTGCTAATCCCTTACTTGGCTGGCTTCCTCAAGAAGTAAGTGAGCTTGTGCTTTAAGGCGTTGCTTCTCAGCCCGTTCCTCGTCAACCGTTTGCTGCTTTACCTCCAGATGCAAAAAGCTGTGTCCCCTACATTATGGAGGAAATTATGAAAAAATCTTGATAGTTTTTTATCATCTGTACAAGGCGCTCCTTTGTTTTGGATATGTGGGTTTGTATCTCTTCTTTTTTTAAGTTTTAAATATATCTCTCTTATTGTTTTTTATATTTTATTGGTTATGCTATGACTTTAACATGCTATGACTAATGTACATTTTTATATTTTTTGACGAATTTTATAAGATGTCAGTTTTAGATAATGCTTAATAGATTATTTATTCATTCTGTCAAATTAAGTGTTTTTAGTGTATTGTTGTTTTTAAACCTTTTTGATGTCTTTGTGCTGTTTGTTTTTTTTTGTCTTTTGACGCCAAAATTCGACATCGATTTTTAATTGGCTTTTTCTGGCGAGGCTGCCCAAGCGCCAGGGAATTATGGGTTTAACAGCTGTGGTATGAATTCACGAAAATCTAGACGGGAAACAAATTGTATTATGTGAAATCTTGGGGGAAGGGTGAAAGTTTCTGCATTTTTCTATTTTTCAATTAAAATTCTGAAAAAGGCATTTTGCAACGAAAATACCCCTTCAAAAGGTATTTTTAAAATCTAAGAGAAGTGAGCAGAACAATTTAGAGAGAAGAGACGTGCCCTCCCCTTTCAACAGAAAGAATGAATTGAATTCATTCTGGTTGGATATCCGTTGACAGTGCATCCTCCTTAAGCGTTTCTATAAGAATTTGATACTTCATTCTTTGGAACCAGATTCCAATATCTATATGAGTTTTGCATGTCATTCGAACTACTTGAATTTTCTTCCTGGCTTCTGCTATAGGTTCTAACTTTGGCCACATAGTCATAATATCCCCTATAAGAAGCCAATAGTTACAATGACCCTTCCCCTTAATGCAATCACCATTATTGCAATAACCCTTCCAATAGATATGAAAGTAATTTTCCTTGGAATGCTTGTAGTGTTTCTCCCAGTGTTCTTTTGCTTCGTCGGCATGAACCTGATGAAAGTTTTGTTTTAAATTGGCAAATGATATTTTTTCTGGTTTTCCAGTTTTAGCAGGCCTTGTGATAACAAATGATTTGTCATAGCTCAGCTTTCTCTTGATTCTTCTGGTTGCAAGAACTGGTACATATCTACAACCTTGACGAGGCTTATTCAATAAATAAAATCCTTCCTGATTGTCGCTTGCTATCTCGTACCTAGACACCATTTGCTATGTTATCTCTCTTTCAACTTTAACTTTGCACAATATAACTTTTGATGGAGAAGTGGCTTGTCTGTAATCAAACCAATTGGATTCAAGCATTTTTACTTCTCCCAGATCCAGAATACCATAATCGTAATTGTTCACGTTCTTTCCTTTATTCTCCCTTTCCTTCTTATATTTTCTTTCCTTCAAACGGGTATTTGCTATCTAATTTGATTGCAAAGCAAGGTTCCAAAATTGTCGATAATTAGAATTAATATTACTATAAGTTCTTTCCTTCTCCCAGATCCAGGATACCATAATCGTAATTGTTCACGTCCCTTCCTTTATTGACAACATGTGCTAAAATGTCTATGTAAAATTCAAATATAGCGTTTTGAAAACGCACTTTCACACCTAACAGTCTGTTTAAAAACCTTGCAATTTTGTCGTTACATATCAGGTTTTTCAAAATCAGGCAACATTCCAACCGAGACGAGAGCTGCACGGGCATCTTCCATAAAGTTCCCTTGATAATTTTCAGGTTTCTTGACCTCCCCTTCTTCTTGGCGCTCAATAGCTCATTGATAGTTTTAAAGGTAATTGGCCGTATTCGCTGTAAATATTAAACTTGGATAAACACCTAGCCGCTCCTGCTTTTCGGTCTCTGTGAGTGAGTGCATCAAGGCATTCCAGCCATTTGGCTACAATAGACGCAAATTGACGCTCACCTGCTAGGTCAGAGACGAGGAGTATATACGCAGGTGGATGCATCTGATTCGAACGATGAGTTCGACCCAACTGCTGAGTCGCTCTGTCTTCACTCCATGGAAGTTCTAGGGTGATGTGAACTCGTCTTTTTGTGTTCAAAGCTGTCTTATGAGCATGCGATGAAATACCGCTACTCGCAGCGTCACTGATGATAGCAATGTTTTATCACCATTTTGAAACCTTTCTCGTTCTCGCGCAATCAACATATTCGTTGTTACCTTGGCATCAGCACGCGATTCGAATATGGCATTTCCTAGGTTGTCTTTAACCATTTGATGTTTTTGACCGGTTATCTCAGCCACTTCATTTGGCCCCCAAGTTCATCAACTATTAGGTCCAGCGTGTTTGGAGGTAGCTTCTTTCCCAATTCTGACACTCTTTGTAGAATTTCATTTTTCATATTGGAAATATGATCATCTAACCTCATCATTTTAGTCTTCAGTATTGACAGTGTAGCAGCTTTGCGTTTTCTAATTTCATCAGGTAGTACATTCAGCTCTTCTAAATTATTTTTGTTCAAGCACTTGTTTGATATTGTCAACTCGGTTGTGTCTTGGAAAATGGTTTTCGACAAAAAGTTGGATGACATTCATGACCGTTGATATAAAACTCCGTTCTGTCTTCTTTTTGATCAGTTATCTCTAGGTTTCGAGTCTCACCGGTAGTATGTAAACCAGTGACAACGCTTATGCCATTTTTTACAGCTTCCCTAGCCATTTTTACAGTAATATCAAGTTTTGAACTTACTTAGGTCCCGGCCATCCTCGTGGGACGTTTTGGGTCCACTCTTCTTGCTAGCTCATACGTAAGGGCTCGGTACATTGCTCTGTCTGGTGCGATACATAATAACTGGGCTATATCTTGACGTTGTTGAAGTGGAAGTTCTCCATCCATTGTTTTCATGGTCGGTCTCATAGACGAAGGCCATGGAGGGATCCTTCGAGGGCGATTTTCGGGAGGCGGCTCGGCTCCATTCGCTTGACGTGGCTGAACCAGCGCAGTTTTTGTTTATTGATTTTACTGAGAATGGTTTCAGTGGACTGGAGCCTTTGACGTCCTTTCACATTTTTGATTCGGTCAGTGTATTTGATTCTAGCAATGCGCCGGAGGCATCTCATCTCAAAAGCTATTAGTTTTCTCTCGTGTTCGGTTTCAGGGTCCATGTTTCACATCCATAAGTAACTATGGGGATTACTAAACTGTTGAATAGGTGCAACTTGAGTTTGTTGGATAGGTGGATACTTTTCCAGAGGTGGGCTAGTCTTTGGAAGCTAGAGCTAGAAAGTACAATTCGGTGTTTTACGTCAGAGCTACGGCAATTATCTGAGGGGACTTGGCTACCAAGGTACAGGAAGTGGTCAACCGTTTCAACCTGTCTCCCGCCTATAGTGATAATGGGCGGGTTGTCCAGTTCATGTCTCGTAGTTACCATGACTTTGATTGCGCTGGCATTGACCTCCATCCCGAACGGCTTTTTATTATTGTAGAGTTTTATCAGCTTGTGCCTGCAGTTCTTGTGTAGAGTTGGCTAGCACATCAATATCATCAGCGTAGGCAAGATTGTCTATTAGCAGCCCTCCTATTGTTGCGCCATATTCCGACTGCATGAGTGACAGAACGGCATTTAGAAAGAGGTTGAAGAGATGTGGTGATAAGATGTAACCCTGGAGAAGTTCTGACGAAGTTGTGAACTCTTCTGACAACCCATAGCGGTTATTACTTGGCCTTGGAACTGGTCATACAGACTCTTGATTATTTGGACTACCTCAAAAGGGATCCCTTAGTGAAGATGGATATGCCAGAGGCCTTCGCGCCATATCAGGTCAAATGCCTGACGGAAATCAACGAATAGCGGGTAGAGCTCTTGGTTAAATTCAATGTATCGTTCCATGAGTAGTCGAACGACAGATATCTGATCGATTGTTGATCTCCAAGGGCGGAAGTCAGCCTGATATTTTCCAATGGCAAAGGCAGTTGTTGCTTGTATGCGTCGGAGTAGGACTTTTGTCAGGACACGTGACTGGTGGCTCGTGAGGCTGATCGGACGGCTATTTCCGCACTCTTTCTTTGACCCCTTTTTGTGAATGGGTACACTGGCAGCCTTGCACCACTGACAGGGTAAGTCCGGTTTCCCACATCGCAGATACAATGACATGGTACAGATCAATTATATCATCTGATCCGACGTTAATGAGTTCAATGGTGACTCCGTTTGGACCAGGGGCTTTTCCATGTTTGAGCGTCTTGATTGCTGGCTCGGTTTCTGACTTGAGTGGGGTGGTGGTCTGAGTTCTTGGTTGGGTATGGGGAAGCGGGTTAGTATTTCAGGATCTGCAGCTAATGGGGATTCAATTTATCATTAAAGTGTTCTTTCCATCTTTCAAGTTTCATCTTTGAATCGCTAATCTCATTTTCCATCTCTGTCCAGGATCACTGACGTTTGCAGCTTTTTTTTTCGGCTTAACTTGCCTACCATTCTGAAAACTGCATCTTTCCCCTTCTTGAACAGTTCTTCGCAGTCTTTGTATTTCTTCCGCAGGTGGTCACGTAGTGCCTTTCTGATCTCTCGCTCTACTCTTCTCTTGAGGAGCTTGTAAGTATCCCGGCTGTGGCGGTCAGATTTATTGCAAAAAAGTCGCTTATCCTCGCATAGCGCAATATCATCTGTGATCCATGGTTTTTCATTGGGAGTTTTTTGTCCAAGGACGTGCTTCGCTGTCTCTTTGATTGCGGATGTGGCCTGCTCGGTCAGGGAGTTTATCTCATTAGCGGTGGTGAAGGGAGAATGATTTTCCTGGATATCTCGGAATTTTTCAGATAGAGTGGAAGTGTATATCTGCGTTTTTTTCGGGATCCGTGACCAAAAGTCCCCATTATATCGGACCAACCGGTATTATCCGTACCTACTATAGCGTACAGCTATTGCAGTCTTTTTCGGTTTTCTCATTTCATTTTCAGGTGTCAGGCTTTTCGCCCGGTAACTTTCGTCAAAGACAATGAGTCCATCGAAATCTGACCCAAATCTTCTGTAATCATTTGTAAACGCGTGTTATAGGTACATCTGCCAGATGACCTAGCAATGAGGGATGCATATATGCTGAAGAGGTCTCCTTTCTTGATATTTCCATTTGCTGAAGAATTCATATCTGCATATTTAAGCCTATGTAGTGCATAGACTTTGATTTTGTCAACTCCAATGTTTCTGAGATCCCTTTCTGCGTCAATTTTCAAGTCAGAGCTGACAGACACCCATAATATTTTCTTTTGTTTCAAAATATAGTTTTCCAGAATAATTCCAGATATTGTTCTACCCTTCTCCATACCAGCATCATCACCAAGTAAAAAACCGGCTTTTTTGCCGCCAGGAATTTGCTTTTCATGTTGTTGACGATCATACGTGATTGATTCAAGCTGAATGATGGAACGTTTTTGCTGCTCAGTGACATCACTGGGAAGAGATAGGTTATAAGTAATATCAGGATGCTTAACACTTGAAAGACTTGAAGTTTCAACGGTAGGTAGGATCTGGGTGTGCGTGCCCAACTTTTAAGTTTTGCAGGCATATAATCTACATAGGTGTTCATGAATCCTAGCTGCTTATCAGTATCAATCAGCTCCTCCCATTGTCCATCAATCGTTTGGGACGAATTTGGATTCCTTGTCGCAATACTTTGTCTTATAATTTGTCTACTGCCTTTACTTTTTAATTGAGAAAGCAGGTTCGTTTCCTTTAAGCCATATGTCGAATCCGTGGGAACAAACATTGGCTTTCCTATACCATATGGCACTGGTGGACGTTCGAGTCTTTGCAGTAACTGAACCGTATGTGTATGCCACTTTCCTTTCTGTGCCAAAATCATACAGCATTGCTGGACGCGTTGGAGTTTATGTAGCAATATAATCTAATATGCATGCCATTTTCGTTTTTTGATCAATACAGGGTGAAACTACTGGACGCTTTGGAGCATTTGTAGTGATAATATTTGGTATGTATACCACTTTCTTTTCTGTGCCAATATTTGCCCCTAATGGAAAGCCAACAACACCACAAACATTAACATCAGTATTATGCAATACTTTATGAGATAATGACACATATGTTGGATTAATACAAACCGGTGCAAACATTATTCACATTATTCAGTTCAATGATTTTATAACACTACATTATTTCAGTTGAATGATTTTGTAATCAAGCCAAAGTATTTTGTAGTAAAAGTATCTTATAGTATAAAGCTTTTTCCTGTGTGTAATATTCGGTCTTAATCACATTGTGTTTTAAAATCTTGTCAAAAGATAAGTGTGTTGTATCATCATGCATATGATGAAAATTAAATTAAAAATATTGAATTGACATTTTTATTTAATTTTCTTAATCTTAGTTTTTATGATTTACTTTGAACAAACTACTTTGATAATGCGTTACTTTTTACAAACAATTGAGTCTAAAGGCATTAACTATTTTAGTGTTTGATAAAAAGTTCAAAACGGTCAATATTGTTAAAAATAGCGAAAAAAAGTTTTAATGTTGCTCCTTAATTTCAGGTTAAAAAACTTGTTTTTTTTTAAATTGAATTTCTGATTGTTTTTTAATAACGCCAGGATACCTGGCTCCCCCCTTCCCACAAAAATATCCTCTGAGAAATTCAATCCTGGCGAAAATTTACCCCGAACAATTACCCTTAACATCTCCACGCCTAAAATTGAATCGGTAAAGAAAAAGCAAGACATATAAAGAAATCATGTATAGGAATTCTGGCAAATTCATCAAGTGTAACATTTCCCCTGAAAAGTTCACCCCCCTGGAAACTTCCCTCTCCATGGAAAATTCCTCCCCTCCCCACCCGAAAAATGTATGTATATTCCCAATAACAAATAAAGCAATGGGTAAACTTTATAACATAAAAACCTTTCCCCAGGGGCTGAAGGGGGTCATTTTGTCTCTGAAGACACAGTTATTGGGCCTTTCAACTATACTGAAGAAAAAAAGCTATCTCAAAATTTTGATCGGTATGATTTTGGAAAAGGGTGGCGTGGGGGGGGGGGCCTAGTTGCCTTCCATTTATTTTGTCACTTAAAAAGGGCACTAGAATCTTTTATTTTCATTAGAAAGAACCCCTCTCTCGACGGTCTAGGCCCACTGGGTCAATACGATCACCCCTGGAAAACAAAACACAAAAAACAAATAAACACGCATCCGTGATCTTTCTTCTGGCAAAAATTACAAAATTCCACGTTTTTGCAGATATGAGCTTGAAACCTCTACAGTAGGGTTCTTTGATACGCTGAATCCGATGGTGCGATTTTCATTAAAATTCTATGACTTCGAGAGTGTCTTTCCCCCTTTTTTGAAAATCAGACAAATTTTCCCAGGCTCGTAGCTTTTGATGGGTCAAACTAAACTTAATGAAACTTATATATTGCAATCAAATAATAAGCCAATTTTTTTTTATATATCAATCGGTATCAAAATTCAGTTTTTTAGAGTTTCGGTTACTATTGAGCCGGGTCACTCCGTACTTACAGTTCATTACCACGAACTGTTTGATTACTCATCAAAATCCAAACAAAGATCATTGAAATGTTGATCGTTTTTTCTGCGTTGCCAAAGTACTGTATTTCTAAAACTTTACAGCTTCATGAAATGTAATTAAACAATTAGAAAAGGGTTTCAACTAAAGTAAGGAGCAAGTTTAGAACTTAAAGCAAATATAAATTACTTTGTATATAAGGGGGACTCCTTCTCAACACCTTGCTCATTAAACAAAAGTATTTTTAGTGCTTTGAAAAATCTTATCTTTCCAATTGTAAATTTTCTTTAAAACTTGGAAAAAAAGCCAAACTTACAGTAAAGAGTAAGGAGCTAAGGAGGAGACAGCCCGCTTTATATAAAGAATAATCTTTCCAAATAGGTTTCAAATCTGTTTCTTGCTTTCCGTTGAAAAGCTCTTTTTTCATTTAAATTTTGATTGTTTTCCAAATCATACCCAGGCCTAACCAAGATATAATTTGAGATACCTGTTCCTTAAATCCCTGGTAAATTGCTTTTAAAATGTGTAAATCAATAATTATACGTGTATTAGTACCATCCAACGTCTAAATTTTCAATTTCAATTTTGGATATAATTTGAGTATACTTAAAAAATTGGCGATGAATAGTAATTTTGGAAAGAAGCCCTTAATATTACTACAAAATAATTTCGTTTGGAAGAACATAAGTATTATTGTATGTGTGGATGGAAATTCTGGAGAATTTTGATCTTCTACATAACTGAAGCCATCACAACATCTAAAATGGATTTTCTTATCGATAAATACATTACATGTATTTGTTTAAATACATTGAAGTACTTCATAGAAATAGAAAAAAAACATAACACCATTTAAAATTTCTGAAAACTAAGTTCCTTGCAGTATTTGCCACCCCAAAGAAATTTCCTGGCGGGGCTGATAATGAACTGCCTTGCCTTTTCCACCTCTGTGCTGGTAGAAATGGGAATGTAACATTTTTGCTGTATAGCGAAACAATTTAATTAATTCCAACCCCCCTACCTCTTTCAACATTTATCTGAAGCCTCGTGAAGAGTAAGCAGTTTGTCCATTAAAATGTACTTTTTAGGAATCTACCCTACCCCCACCTAAACAATGACTCACCCCTCTCATAATAGCTGATCCGCATTTACAGATTGCCAAACATGCCACCGTGTGGCATTGCTTCTTTTATAACTGGAAAGCCTAAAATATAGTTATTCATACTTTTAAATCAATTAGCTACTCAGAATTTTAAATTGATTGCAAATTCATCCTCTTCGGGGTAAATTCGTAGTTTTGGGCCCTAAAATAGCAAGAAAACAAGACTTTCCCCTTGTCCAATCTGTATGGTCACTTAAAAAGGAGCTTTAATTTACGTTTGAATGAGCTCCCTCCCAATTATCTTGGACCTTTGGTTTGATGCAATCATCCTTGCGAAAAAAAAACAAAATAAACATGCATCGACGATATTGCTTCTGAAAGAAAAAAAAGCGAAATTCCACATTTTGAAGATTGGAGCTTGAAACCTCTACGGTAGGGGTCTCTCATATGATGCATCTAAAAAAGCTTTTTAATAAGATCGCTTGTTCTTTTTTTTTTTGGGGGGGGGGGTCCCTTTTTTCAAAAATGAGGCCAATTTTCTCAGATTTTTGGTTTTGGGTACGTAACAATAAACTGAAAGAATTTTAAATATTTAGAATTAGCATAAAAAGCCAATACTGCCGGTGTAGCAATTGTCATGAGAATTCAATTTTTAGTTATGGTGAATATTGGTCCAAGTCACTTTTTACCTCCAGTTTTTTTTCGCAAACTATTTGATAAGATTCTCTCATGACAAAATTTTTTTATGCAGGCAATGATTTTTTTGATTATCTCTACCTTATGTAAACTTTCTAAGGCGTAGGCAAGTCTACATCTGTTATAATCTACCAATCTTTCTGTAATTTTGGTTTAAGTTTGATTTTCTTTTAAAATTAAATGCATAATAATTAAATATATTATTGATTAAACAAATTGATCCTTTTGCCAGGAATCCTTGCGGTTTAAAATTTACTGTATTTTGTTTCATTTTGCAGGCAATTTAGTACTCTTTTTATTTGAGGGTTCTTTACTAAAAGTATTTAAAAAATATTCCTACACGAAAAGCCTGAAATATATTCCTTGTCACCGAATACCAGTGATATTTGGCGTTTGCCCCCCCCCCCCCTGTAGTAAAATTTTCTGCCGGCGCCCTGGTTTTACCCCTTTTCACTATGACGTAAAAATAAAAGTCCAAAATAGGGATAAAATCCTTTTTAATAGACCGTGTATAATAAATTTCACAAAAAAATACCATGATATTTCGGTCACATATACAGTGACCGTCATCAGTAGTAAAACTTACTACTGTTTAGAGTTTAGACTTACTAGTAAAGAGTTTAGTAAAGAGTATTTTTTGTGAAATTTATTATACACTGTCTATTAAAAAGGATTTTATCCCTATTTTGGACTTTTATTTTATAGTCATGGAAAGGCAGTGTGGTCTCCGAAATTATATAAGTATGACGTAATTTCTTATTTTGACTAACCATGTGACGTCATGAGAACAAATGGGAACTAGTTGTGACAAGCACAAAAAAGGAAAAGCAAATGATACCCTTAGAATATTCTTCGAAGCTAATATAGTCATAATTTAGCCTTTTATTTTAAAAAGAGTCTGGTGGATCAGAATTGTAGGTTTTGAGTAAATTTAAAAAAAAATATTTGGTGTTCCAGGATTTCAATTAGTTAGTTATATTCTCCAGTGTTGCCGTTAGGTCTTTTGGAGCTTATTGCAACCTCAGTTTTGCTATTATTACAAACTAGAGAATTGTACTTATGTTATCCATTAAATTGAACCTTATTGTGAGGTGTCTCTATGGTCACAAATGTGATGTCTCTGAGAACGGTGTTCCTATGATTAAGTTTTCGACGCGATCTATCCTATAATATATCACTCACAGGAAAAAGCTTTCGGCTTTTTCTTTTTTAGTAAAGACCGAACCCCAGTTGTAACTGACGTCGTCATCTAGTTTTACTTTTAACGTCATTTAAGGTCGTAAGCTACGATTTAAGCTACGTCATTCATCATCTTGTATACAAAGATGCATTTTTTGTCAAAAAATGTGTTTATTTTAAATATTATGTTTTTTTAATTACAAAAACACTTAGGTGTAACAATTTCCTTCAAAATAATCCTTCAAACAGCTCTCTTTGATGTCCCAGTGCCTTACTAGCAGCGAGGAAAATGGTAAAAAGATGGCAGATCAGTGCTACCCGTAGAAAAAAGTGATTTCTCTTGTTGTTCAATTGAGGGAACTGTAAGTTTGCTGTATAAGATTTTTGGCCATGGTGATTCCAATGATGTTCGCCTACTTTTTGTTTTGATCTGATAACATTTCTTAGGGGGTTTCGGGCTATTTTTGGAAACGTACTTAAATTTATTTTCAAAATAACATTTTTAATTAAGACTAATTTGATTTTGGTTACTATTCTGAAGTCTGTTAAAAATGGCAATTGTTTCTCACCTGTCAGTTGTTTTTTTTTAACACGTTTAAGTGTTTGATACTATGTGCCGTAGTTCGTTCCTTAATAGGCTGCCGCTGGAACCACGATATTTTTAACGACCAACTGGCTTTTTAACTACCAACACGATATTTTTATCTTGGCTGCCCCTTTGAAAAAAATTTGTAAAGAACGACACCAAGCCCTTAGCAACCGAAATTTAAAAACGTCTTTTGAAAAAAATGTATCAAGCGAGGAAGAATCACTATTTAAACCAGATTTAGGAATAGTAACTATTATTTATATTAATATTAATTCAAGAAGTTTAGTGCAAAAACAAATTTATGGAAATGTAAAAAAAAAAAAAAAAATAGCCAGAACCCTCCAAAAAAATGGTGTCAGATTAGAATGAAAACGATGCCATTGAAATCGCTGTAGTTAAAAACTCTATTCAAGAGAATAACAGTCTTCCATCTCGACTAACAAGGGAAATCACTTTTTTCGTAGGGGAGACTGGATAGGTAGGTTTTGACTCTTTTTTATTCTCCAGGAATTTATTCAAGCGATATGAAATTACTGAGTATGCCAAAGCAAAGGTAACTCCTTCAATACTATCCTTGAAAATGACAATTAGAAATACTCCACCACTGTTCCACCTGGATGCCTCTCTATCCAAGTGGTCTAAAGTGCCGAACCTGGGCAAACCCGTTGCTGGTTCGGCCGTCTCTGGCTTACGTTCGGCCACCTGACTTGTTTTTCGGCTACAAAATTATGAAAGAATATGATTAGTATAAAGAACTACAGAATCAACTTCAGTAAGGTTAAAAAAAACTAAAGAGTATTAATTTCAAATTATAAGTTGACTGATCAACACCAAAAGTAAGCCGCTCAATAATCTTGATGTTCCACCTGTCACTGGTGACAGTTTCATTTCAACTTCTGTCTTTAAGACACTTTCCGTCTCGTTAGTTAGCGCTAAGTCTCTTACTCAATTCTCCTTCAGAAAGTGCCTTAAGTTCTTCAGTTGCTACTTTTTTGATAATGATAACATAGTGAACAGGGTTCCCTTTCTTGCTCTTCAGCTCAGCCAGAATGTAATCACCAGCCTTGACTTCCTCAGTGTCAAATTGGAAGTTGCTGGTAGGGGGCTCGTCTTCGAAGCCCATACTGGAGTCTGAAGAGTTGTTGTATATGGGCTTATCTACGTCAGGATCATCACTCCAATTGCAACTTTTGTTACGAGAAACACGCCTTTTGCTTTTTAGCCTTTTTACTTCTCTGACTTTCTTCCTTCCCAGGACTAGAGCTTTCATGGCAGATACAGCTTTTATCCCAGCAGTAATGTGTTCTTTCACAGGGGTGTCAGTGAGCACCTCTGACTTTTTTCTTATTTTTTCCTGTTGAATTTTCTTGTTGAGTCTTTTGGAAAGGGGTTTGCATGGACAGTCTCTTTCAACGAATCATCTGGAGACGTTTACTCCTCATTTAGAGACAGAACCTGTTTTGCGTCCGTTTCGGAGGTTATGTTAAAGAAGGAGTCGAAATGTCCCACAGGAATTGCGCTGAGCATAGAACTTCCCTGGTAAGTGCTTTACTTGATCTGGTAGGCATTCTGTATGAGACACGTATGACAAGAGGAACTCATAATCCTTGAAGACATCTCTGTGGTGTGATGGACCCCACTTGCTCTGAATTCACTGATCGTATTCTAGGGAGTGAAAGCCTTTGGATATGCTTTTCCCAGCAGCTCAGCAATGTAATATGCTGATATAGTTTTACATTTATGGACAGTCAGAAAACTTAACAAATTACATGAATAAATAATTTTCTAAACTGGCTGACGGGGAGCAGGCTCGATGTGTCGGCCAAAAATAATAAAATAACAAGTAAAGCATATCAATAATGAAAAAAAAGACACACATGGTAGGAGATAACAGAGGAGGCCACCCCAGCGCGAGAACACCACAACAAATTTCATACTAAAATCCATATTCACCAATCCCAACATCCAGGCAAAGAACAATTTTTGAAATATGTTTTTTTCAAAGAAAATCGGCTCTTGAATCTTCGGGACACATCTATTAAATTAAATTTATTTGCAATATGAGGAATCTGGTATCTGATTGAGAATCTAGCTGTTTCAGATTTAATTGGGGGAAGGCAATACTTCTTGGAGCGGACGTGGTGGGCAGGAGAAATGGGAGCCTCAATTATACCCAGATCATGGAAATAATTTGCCGAAGATTGGATATCTTAATACCACATTGCTGTATGCAGATCTTTCAGTTGTTTGAGATTAAGTATATTGAGATAAAGATATAAAGTTTGGGTTTCTGTAAGAGTTTGAAGCCTCACTGGGCGATGAACAAAAGTATCCAGGATTCTAACCGCCTTATTTTCAATTATCTGAAGAGGTTGAAGATGGACCATAAATGTGTTGAGGTATATTACAGGGCAATATTTAAAATATGATTCAATTAGAGAATGATATAAAATTTTAAGGATGGAAAAAGGAAATACATGTTTCATTCTATGAAGGCAACCTAAGTTATGGGCTAGTTTCAATCTCAACTAATCAGAATGCTTACGGAAAGATAAAAGCTCATCAAGAATAATCCCAAGGTAACGAAATGAATTTACTCTTTTTATCCTACTTTGATTTACAATTAACTCTTCTATGGTAATTTTATCTACTGCCTGCTGTGACCGCCCAAAAATTATGAATTCAGTTTTAGAAAAGTTCGGAGCCGCGTAGTTACATGCAAACCATTTATTCAAAGAATTTATTGTTGTCACCATATTCTCAGCCAACAAAGATGGGGTTTTAGCTTTTACTGTCACCGCCGTATCATCTACAAAAATTACTGCTAAACTACTATCTTGGGGTAAACACCTCGAAAGGTCATTTATATAAATCAAAAATAGTAATGGCCCTAATACTGATCCCTGGGTGACTCTAATATCATCAATAATAATATGGCTTGACAGGTGCCCATTTACTTCTACCTGAATTTTTCGACCATGCAAGTAAGATTTTTTTAGATCTAGGCCTTTACCTCTTAATACCTGCATTATTAATTTTCTCCAATAAAATTTCATGGTTTAGCCTATCAAGTGCCTTTTTTATATCATAGAAAAGAGTAGATAAATGATTTTCATCATTTAATGAATCATTAATCTCCAAAATTAGCGCTGCAATAGCTTGTTCAGTAGAATGACCCGCCCTGAATCCAAACTGATTTTTAGTAAATAAATTCCTTTTATCAAAATACGAGACAATTCTTTTTTGAATAATTTTTTCAATAACCTTAGATATAGGGGAAAGAATAGCTATTGGGCGATAGTTACCTATATCTGTCTTGTCACCTTTCTTATGAATTGGAATAACTCGTGCAGATTTCCATACTTCCGGAAAGATCCCTGATGACATAGATGCATTTAAAATATGAAACAACGGGACGTGGACTACACATGCAAGTTCTTTCAGAATATTTGTGGAGAGCCCATCTAGACCTAGAGAATTACCACTCTTTAGATTCATAATTACTTTCTGGAACTCACCGAAAGTGACAGGGGCCAGGAACATACTGGAATTTTCGGATGGCGGGAGATATTCTATATATGAATGAGATGGAAATTCAGGGGATTCCAGTTCAACGGTAGAACTAATACGAGAAAAATAATGACAAAAATATTCTGCAACAACATCCTTCCCCTTCAACTCAACACCATTTTCATTTAAGATCACTTCAGGGTGTGGATTTTTAATATTGTTTCCAAATTTTTCCTTAATTAAATTCCATGTAGTCCGAGGTGAATCAGATTTTTAAATGCATTGTCATAATACATTTTTCACCTGTTCTGAGAGTTTTAACTAGCAAATTTTTTTAATTTTTGAATCGCTATACATTATGAGCTGAGGGGTATTTCATTTTTATCTTATACAGTCTATTTTTTTCCTTGATAGATTTTAGAAGTGATGGACGTATTCAAGGTTGTTTGGGTGAGGTTCTTTTTCGGGTTTGTAGTTTTGAATTGGCAATGAAGGTCCAGTTCGTCATTCAAAATTCGAAAAATATATCTAAAGATATGTTGGGATCATTCTCATTAATAACTTCACTCCATCCTACATCGCTAAGATAAGATTTCAATTCATTCATATTTACTTCTGAAAAGTTTCACCTCTTCATATGATTTTCTTTATTGACTATCTTTTGCGCTTTGAAATCAGACATTAAAATACAGTGGTCAGATGTATCCTCCATAACACGAATGTAGCCTCACAAGGATAAGGTGCAAAAATATTATCAATCAGAGAAAAAGAAGAATTTGTTATCCGTGTCGGAATAAAAAATACTGGGTTCATACCATGAGAAAGGTTACGTTCCAAAAACTGAAGGACATGTCGGTCGATTCCTTGCTGTCTAGATGGGAGACATCCCATTAAATCAATATTGAAGTCCCCAAGCATTAAAAATGGCATTCGAAGATTTGATATCACACTTAACATATTTTCAAATTTATCAACAAAATCTGCCTTATTTGATGAGGGAGGACGATAAATTACAGCAATTAAAAGTTTATCATTATTTGGTAAAAAACATTCAACAATACAGCTTTCGAAAATCATCTCCGTATTCAAATATAAAAATTCTTCTTTCAGTCGTGCCGGAATATAATTTTTAACCAGTATTGCTAAACCACCTTGCTTTTGTTGAGTTCTACTTACGTGAAAAAATTGGAAATCACTAATATCAATTTTTTTTGCCGAAATTTCATCTAAAAATGTTTCACAAACTCCAAAAATATCCGTACCAGATTCAAATAAAGATTTTTTAATTGCATCTTGCCCGCTCCTCCATCCACGACAGTTCCAAAAAGATATTCTCCTCATGTTTGGGTTTTTATGAACTATTTCATGAGAAAACAAATATTTATTTGGGGGGACTAAAAAGAATTTAAAATTTCATTATTATCATGGGCTAGGGGCGTTTGGAATACATTACTAAAAAGGGCTGAATTTCTTTCCAATTCCTCCAGTCTAGAGGCTGTAGTTTGTGACTTGTGTAAGGTGGGACGGTTAGAAGTACAACACCATTATTTTTGGCAAGATCAAGCAATTCAATCGTGTATTGGCTGATCTGGTCATCTATTTTCAGAATTACAGGTGACTGTTTGGAGGCTTTGACTTGATTGATAAAATGTTGCAAGTAAAGCAAAAATGTGAGGTAGTCATCCAGCCAGAAGTATTTTCCGAGCCGATCATGATGGTTATTGGTAAAGTTTCCTTGATTAAAATTTCGAGACCTTGTTTTCCGGGGAAAATAAGTAGAGGAGGGACTGTGCTCCCAGTGCATTAACTCCAGCACAAATCATTGTCAACTGACATCTTTCTGCTGACATGACCGTCCCTACTTACTTCTGGCCTCGCTGTACATTAATCTTACCAGTCTTGTGGATGCTTTTCAGACCCGACTCGTCAATATTACAAATGTCTTGTGGGCTGAACATGTGTTTATCTAGGCCTCGCTCCAGGTTGTTAAAGAAAGCTCCTACACTGCGACGGTTGAAAGCAGTTGCTCGTCCTAAGTTGTACCTTCTGGCGTTCTTACTGATGAGTTTAAAGGGGAGCCATAAAACCATGCTATCAGTCTGTACCTGCAATTCCTCCACTGTCTTCACTTCCTTTGCATTTCCAGTCATCCGGTACTTTTATACTCTTAGTGATTGCAAAATTGTATAACAGTTTACGTGCTTCTAGGGGAGTACAGTCAAAATAAATATCAGCTGTCGTTTTCAAGTAAGCTTTTTTGGTCCTTTTTCTTGTTCCTCTGTGAATATTTACCATACGTTGTAACAGGGTGTAAGAAACCCAGGTCCAGGCTTCGTAGACGGACATTCAGCTTTTCAAATTCTTTCATGTAGTTCTGCAGTGTTCCTCTAGGAACATCTTCCGCACTTGCATAGAATCTGACTGACTTTTTTTTCGACTAAGACAGAAAAAAACTGCTGTTTTCTTTTCTTCTGGATCCCAGCGACCTTTCTTTCTTTTCTCCTCTGTCTTTTGTCAACTCACTCCGTGGTAACGATCGATCTTAATGATAATACGTTTAAAAATCTTCACAAAGATACTACATATAATTTGCTGTTTCTTTATAGATCTTAATTTCCTTTTCGATACTATCGGAATAACATAGCTCTTTTAAGCTAAGTTTTCTGCTATTCCCCAATTTTCCACCCTCCCTAGCGAGTGAAAAAATGCTCGGTTCTCTTAAGTAGAACTCAATTTTGCTGTCTTCAGATGTTAATAATTCAATTATCAGTTACGTGTTGTATTTTGGTTTTTCAGGATCGGTTCCCGATTCAGTTGTATATTTCAGTTTTTCCGGCTTTCACTTTAACAAATTCCTACAGTTACCCAGCCCAGTCTTGACACAACCTATTGTAAAATACTTGATAACTTCAATTCAATTCAACTTTTTTTTGAAAAACTTATTTTGTGCAAAACGATTTTATTTTTTTCATTTTTTTTTGATTAATTTCTGTTCGTTTTATATTGACATAGTCTTTTTCAGGGAGAAAGACTGAGCCTCTTCTGAAGTTAAACAACCATCCCTTCCATAAAAAACCTTTAATACCCCCTGGGCATAACTTACAACCCTTGCCCCTAATCTCTGGGGTTTGGTTTCAGCCCCAAGGGCCTTGTTATATGATATTTATACTATTTTGAATAGAATGGCTATCTCAAAATTTCTTTTAGACGCATTTCAGGACAATATGACGTGTGTGTAGGGGGAAAGGGTGAAAGGTACCTACCCTCTGATCACTTTGACTCCTAAAAAGAGCACTAGAGCGTCGATAACCAATCCAATGAGCCCCCTTTGAAGTTTATATGACCATACTTTCTATAAAAACCCTATATGTCCCCAGGGCATAACTTACAACCCTTTCTCTGGGGGCTGAGGGGGGGATTTGTTATCCTCAAAGACATAATTTCCAGACCTTTCTGATAGGCTTAACAAAGTGGCTATATCAAAATTTTGATTGGAAGTGTTTGGGGAAGTGACAGGCGTGTAGGGAGACATTTGCCCTCTGATCACTTTTGACTAATAAAAAAGGCACTACTCCTCAATTTCCAATCGAATGGACCCTTTTGAAGCTTCTACGACAACGCTGGCAAAGACCTAATTTCCAGAACTTTCAAATACGTTGAACAAAATGTCTATCTCAAAATTTTGATTGGATGTGTTTGGGGAAATGGTGGGCGTAAGAGGGGCGTTAGTTGCCCTCCAATCACTTTTGACTATTAAAAAGGGCACTATGCCCCAAGATATAACTTACAACCCTTGCGTTGAGGGCTGTGTGGGAGGCGTGTCATCCTCAAAGACATAATTTCCGGACTTTTCAACTACGTTGAACAAAATGGCTATCTCAAAATTTTCATTGGATGTTCTTAGGGAAATGGTGGGCGTGGGAGGGGTGTTAGTTTTCCTCCAATCGCTTTAGACTATTAAAAAGGGCACTAGCCCTTCAAAGTCTTCGAAGTTTCTATGACAACGCTCTCTATAAAAAATCTTATATGCCCCCAGGGCATATAAGGTTGGAAGAAAACATCAATTGATTATTAATCGCGGTGTGGAGTTTTTCTCCAGAGATAATATACTCAGTGCGAAAGAATTTATCCTACAAAAATCTGGCCTACCGGACCCCTTCCGTAAATCAGTTAAGGATGAATAAAATGTCTTGGAGATTGTGAAATTCTTTGCCAAATCAGCTAAGGAAAAGCGTGAACTTCCTACATTCGTCATTTTTGAGCCCACCGAGGTCCCTGCATGCGGAGAAGAGATAAGTGCTTGCGTAACAACCAAAGTAAATGATATGTGCCGTCGTTTTGAAGGATTCATGGAACGACTGAATAAAAGTGACTTAAATCTTTTTACTCATACTAGTATCCCTACCCAACCAAATGCCCCCACAAAGCTGTCTTACTCTAGTTGTTACAAACCATCCGCCACTGAAAACCCCATCGGAGCGGAAAGCGTTTATGGAATCTGCGTGTGGTGAATCCCTTGATGCTTCTAATGTTGAGCTTAGACCAGGAAAAAATGGGTGGCAGTTAGCCATTGCGCAGAAGGCTACTGCGGAGAAATTGGCGCTTGCGATTAATAAGCAAAACCAGAGTTCCAGTGCGAAAATCAGAACTCCCTCACACATCGGTATAGTTAAAGGGATTCCCGAGGCTCTTAGTGCGGAGGATATACAAAGATTAATAGCCGGGTGTGAGAAAGCCGAACAATGTGGGATATCACGCACCTTCAAGCTGTATTTTTCAATTAGAGATGCCCTTGATACTGCCGCACAAATGACGATTAAAATTGGCTTCGAGCGCTTCAAAATATAGAATTTATTTTTCTCCGGAAACGTTGATTTAATTGTCGCGAAATCGGCCATATGTCGACACAGTGCAAAAATACCAAGAAATGTTGCTCCGTTGCGCCCAAAATTACCACAGTGCGACGAAAGAAAGCCCGTGTCAGAACCTGATCTCCTGTTTGAATTGTCAAAGCACCAAACACACGTGCTACCATGCTAACTGCCCGTTCAACAAGACTTTGAAGCCAAAAAGTCTATCTGTTCGAAATAGTTGAGTCCCTATATTAAAAAGAGCGTCTTGTCGTGGGACGTAAATGGTAGTCTCAGTGCAAAAATCGCCGTGGTGGAACAACTTTACCTTACTAAAGAAATCATATGCATACAGGAACATTTTCTCTCTGTTGACAATATGAAACTACTCGATATAGTGCCATCACATGTGCTCGACTTTGTAGCCGCAAAAAGGCCCAAAAAACGAGGCCGCCCCTCAGGTGGACTTGCTACAGTAATAGATAGACATACTAACTCCGAACTGTTTGCAAAATCTGATCATTTCCTTGCAGTTAAAGTGGGTGATACTGTCATTGTAAATGTATACCTTCCGACAGACTTTAGAGACGAAAATTCTGAAACGAAGTTTGCTCCAGCATGCAGAAAATTGGGTAAATGAGTAAAATCAGAGCCTCGCACCTCCATTGGGTTCTGTTTTTTGGGGGACTTTAATTGTGACCTATTGAAAAGTGATAATCTACGTACGGCTCTGCTTCTTAGCCTGATCCCAAATGAGAGTGCTCTCTTACCAAAATCTGCTGACTTCACATATATACACCCCTCAGGATCAGTGTCGAACCTTGATCACGTGCTTGTTTCCAGTAGTATTGCCAGTCGTGTAGTAAGTGTAAGCGTACTGAATGATTTTGTAGTATCTGACTATTTGCCGTCGTCTTTTAGTATTATGGCTCCATTTAACCGTGCACGGGTAATCCAAGATTCTAAGTGGCGTACTGTGGTAGAATGGAATAAGATTGATATACCCCAGTACCAGCATTGTATTGATAATATTCTCGCTAAGATAAAATACCATTTGAGCTTCTTCAAAATTCGGTTCCGTCTTCAATTAATGAAACTCGTATTAATTTAAGTATATATGGGTCACTTATTTCGCACGCTTTACTACAAGCAGAAAAGCAGTTTGTCCCTCGCACTAAAGTACGAGTTGGATCCCAAGTGAAGGGCTGGTCCCAGAATTCTTTACTTGTTGAGGCTTGTAATAGGGCCGAATTCTGGCCAAGTATCTGGATAGATTGCGACCGTCCCAGAACTGGTATCGTAAAACCAGATCCGTTTATCCACCAAAACACCGTTTTTCAAAAGAGCTAGAGAAACATAAAGCTACTATTCGTTTTAGTTTTTCTCAAAAGGTTTTTAATAACCCAGGACTTTTGTGGAAAATTTAACACATAAACAAAAACAAAAGCCCTACCAGTCATTTAATATCCCTCCCGAATTGGGGAACAACATTTCTCCAAAGAGTTTTCATAACCAGACCCACTAATAGAAAATCCCTCCAAAGTTACACTCGAAAAGATACTTTCGGTAGGGGACAAATCAATGTTTACTGTATCAGTTTTTGGATGTTTATAATTATAATTCGTAAAATTAAGACACCTTTTTCAAGAGCTACAGATCACGTTTGCGTCAAACACCTCCTATATGGAACCCTTTTTTCTTTTTTCCCACTCCCCCCCCCGCTTGCCCTACTTTTCCAAATGGTGTTTACAAAAAAAAAAAAGTAATAGTTCCTGCCTAATTTTCCCTCGTTTTCAACTGGTCGTCTTACTCCTGTCAAACAGTTCGTGGTAACGAAACTGTAAGTAAGGAGCGACCCGGCTCAATGGTAACCGAAACTCTAAAAACCGGAATTTTGGTACCAATAGATACATCAAAAGAATCAGATTTTAATTTTGATTTCAAATATATAAGTTTCATCAAGTTTAATCTTACCCATCAAAAGTTACGCGCCTGAGAAAATTTGGCTGATTTTCGAAAAAAGGGGGAAAGACCCCCTAAAAGTTATAGAACCTTAATGAAATTCACACCATCATATTCAGCGTATCAGAGAACCCTACTGTAGAGGTTTCAAGCTCCTATCTACAAAAATGTGGAATTTTGCATTTTTTGCCAGAAGAAAGATCATGGGTGCGTGTTTATTTATTTTTTTTTTCCCAGGGGTAATCTTATTGACCCAGTGGTCCTAGAATATCGTAAGAGGGCTCATTGGAACGGAAATTAAAGTTCTAGTGCCCTTTTTAAGTGACCAAAAAATGGAGGGCAACTAGGCCCCCTCCCACGCTCATTTTTTTTCTCAAAGTCACCCAATTAAAATTTTGAGATAGCCATTTTGTTTAGTATAGTCGAAAATCTAATAAACATGTCTTTTACGATGACTTAATCCCCCAGTTCCCAGGGGAAGGGCTGCAAGTTTATGAACTTTGCCCATTGCTTGCATATTGTATTGGTTATTGGGAAGTATACAGACATTTTCAGGAAGAATTTTTTTGGTGGGTGGGGGGGGAGGGGGCTGGAGGAGGGGGTTACTCGGGAGAATCTTTCCGTGGAGGATGTTTCTTTGGGGTAAGGGACATTTCTATGAAGGGGGCGCCGGATTTCCAAGCATTATTTAAAAAAGCGATCAGAAATTAAATTTTAAAAAAACAAGTTTTTTTCAACTGGAAGTAAGAAGCAACATTAGAACTTAAAATGAACAGAAATTATTACGTATATGAGGGGGTTCTCCCCCAAGTCAATACCCTCGCTCTTTACGCTAGTTTTTTTTTTAGTGCTTTCAAAAGAGCTATCTATTCTAATTAAACGGCCTTTGTGATTCAGGGGTGTGTGAATTAAAATTTTTTTTTAACTTTAAACGTAAAGAGCGTGGTATTGACTAAGGGGAGAACCCCATCATATTCGTAATAACATATACGTAATAAAGAAAAAACAAAAAAAACAAGCGATACGGCTCAATAGTAAGCGAAACTTTTAAAAACGGAACTTTGATGTCAATAAAATGTATCAAAAGAATGGGCTTATAATGCTGATTCTAAATATATAAATTTTATTAAGTTTAGTATTACTCATCAAAGGCTACGAGCCTGAGAAAACTTACCTGATTTTTTAAAGAGGGGGGAACATCCCCTGCAAGTGAAAAAAATTTAATGAAAATCACTGTCAGATTCAGCGTATCAGAAAACCCTACAACATAGGTTTCAGCTCATATCTGCAAAAATCTGCAACTTTGTATTTTTTCCAGAAGAAAAATATACGAATATAGAAGTTCGTTACGTAAGTTAATTTGTAAATTACGTCAGAACCAAATTTAGAGACAGCCATTTAGCAAAAGAAAAGTAAAATTTTTATGCAAATTTTGTTTACTTATTCAATGACGGCGAGCCAAAATAAAAGCTGCATTAACTAAAAAACGATCAGAAATTAAATAAAAAAACACAAGTTTTTTAAACTGAAAGTAAGGAGCGACATAAAACTTAAAACGAACAGAAATTATTCCGTATATGGAAGGGGCTGTCCCCTCCTCAACGCCTCGCTCTTTACGCTAAAGTTTGGCTCTGTCTCACAACTTTATTTTTTAAAACAATAAAAAAACTTTAGCGTAAAGAGCGAAGCGTTGAGGAGGGGACAGCCCCTTTCATATACGGAATAATTTCTGTTCGTTTTAAGTTTTTAATGTCGCTCCTTACTTTCAGTTTTAAAAAACTTGTTTTTTTTATTTAATCCCTAAAAAGAATAAACTCCTTAGTAAAGTGCTCATCATACCGGCCAGTAACGGTAGCTACAACTTTTTGTAAAATTTTTGAGAAGTTTATAATGTTATATGCTTTGGTTATATGGTTGATAAATGTTGTATGTCCCCACACCAATTTGGATTCCAGAAAGGAATAGGGTGCACTCATGCTTTTGACGGCACTGTCGTCAGTTTTGATTGGTTCTGATAAATCTGGAGAGCCGCTTGTTCTAGGGAGCCAAGATGTCAGTCGTGCTTGTGACTCGATAATTCACGCGCATTTCCTCACTGAACTGTATAAACGCGGGATCAGTACCTGATTATCAGTTGTTAATCTGCCTGATGGAATAATTACAAAGATAACCATACCTGTTTGTCGCGGAATAAGGCAAGGCGCCCTTACATCCCCAATTGCGTTTAACAACTGTATTTCTCGACGCACAATCTCAAGCAGTTTCTTCCTGTATTCTAGAGGGGATTTTGAGTCGAGAGTATTCAAAATAAATCTTAAATTTAACGCTGAAAAGTCAGAAGTGGTACTATTCAACTTGGGCCAGTTCCCGAAGGATTTAACGTTGATCTTAATAGAGTATTGGTTGCTCCTAAATTGGAAATAAATTATCTTGGGCCTCCCAATCGGTAACTCCCTTAAAGCAACTAAAAAGCTTCTCATTCGCCATTTCCAGCGCCGGACGTCCACTGCCTACGGTGGCATACTTTCCAATAAATTTCGTTTTAATCGCCAGCTGCTAGCTAAATTATATATAACTTATATGCACTCGCAAATTTTTTTATACCTTGCACCTTTTTGGCGTACCTTTTCAGCAACGGAATCAAAAGCAACTCCGACGAATTTATTACCGGTATGCTAAATATCTTCTCGGCTTCCCCCCCACTGGGCAAGTAATTCTTGGGCCAATAGGAAATATGGGTTAATTGACCCCAATGCTGCCATCGGCAGATGCATTGCAGCTTATAATAGGGGAATAAATGGACCCTCATGGTGTTCCCTTTTAAAACAATAGATCTTTCACGTTTACTGTTTTTGTTTTTTGTTATATGTACTGTATGATTTTTGGTTTTATTATTATGCTTGCGTGCTTGTTCCCACAAGTTTTATCTTTGTTTTGTTCGTGCTTGTCGTTTGTGCTTGTTACATTGGCTTGTGCTGTCATTTTTTTGGTTTATTACTATGCTTGTGCGATTGTTCTATGAGTTATATATTCGTTTTATTTGTCATTATCCGTCTTTTTCTTTTGCTTTTGTTTTTTATTTTCTTCTTCTTTTTTTATACTCCGTTCATTATTGTATTTTCAACGGGTTATAAACAAATTCAATTCAATATTCAGAACTTTCAACTATGTAGAAAAAAAATGGCTATCTCAAAATTTTGATTGGATGTGTTTTGGGGAAATGGTGGGTGTGAGAGGGGGGGGGGGTAGTTGCCTTCCAATCACTTTTGGCTATTAAAAAGGGCACTAGCCCTTTCAATTTCAATCGAAGCAGCTTCGAATCGAATCGAGTTTCTACGACAAAGATTTCATTAAAAAAAACCTTATATGCCCCCAGGGCATAACTGACAACCCTTGCCCTGAGGGGTCTTGGGGGTTTGTCATCCTCAAAATCGTAATTTCAGAGAACTTTCAAATACGTTGTAGAAAATGCCTATCTCAAAATTTTAATTGGATGTGTTTGGGGAAGTGGTGGGCGTGAGAGGAGGTTTAGTTGCTCTCCAATCACTTTCGACTATTAAAAAGGGCACTAGCCCTTTCAATTTCCAGTCAAATGAGCTTTTTTTTGAAGTTTCGACGGCATCACTTTCTATAAAAAACCTTATGTGCCCCCTGGGTGTAACTTACAACCCTTGCCCTGAGGGCTCTGAGGGGATTATCATCCTAAAAAGACCCAATTTCTAGAAGTTTTTAACTACGTTGAACAAAATGAATATCTCAAAATTTTAATTGCATGTGTTTGGGGAAACGGTGGGCGTGAGAGGGGGGTTAGTTGCCCTCCAGTTACTTTCAAATATTAGAAAGGGCACTAGCCCGTTCAATTTCCAATCCAGTGAGCCCTTTTTGAAGTTTTACGACAACGCTTTCTATAGAAACCTTATATGCCCCCAGGGCATAACTTACAAACCTTGCCCAAAGGGCTGTAGGGGGAGTTTCATCCTCAAATACATAATTTCCGGACCTTTCAGCTACGTTGAACAAAATGTCTATCTCAAAATTTTGATTGGATGTGTTTGGGGAAATGGTGGGTGTGAGAGGGGGGTTAGTTCCCCTCCAATCACTTTCGACTATTAAACAGGCCACTAACCCTTTGAATTTCCAATCGAATGAGCCCTTTTCGAAGTTTCTTTCTACGAAACACTTTCTATAAAAACCTTATATGCCCCCATGGCATAACTTACAACCCTTGCCCTGAGCGGTATGGGGGGGGGGTGTCATCCTCAAAGACCTAATTTCCAGAACTTTCAACTACGTTGAACAAAATGACCATCTCAAAATTTTGATTGTATGTGTTTTGCTAAATGGTGGGCGTGAGAAGGGGGTTAGTTGCCCTCCAATCACAAACTATTAAGAAGGGGTTAAGTTGCCCTAAAAGAGTCAGAGCCCTATTCGACTATTTAGCCCTTTGAATTTCCGATCGAATGAGCCCCTTTTCAAGTTTCTACGACACAGCTTTCACTAAAAAACCTTATATGCCCCAAGGGCATAACTTAAAATACAAATCTATGTCAAATACTAAATTAAAAGTTTATATTTGTTAATTATGATTTGTATTTAATTAAATTTACGTTGAATTCCATTTATATTTTAATATATATTTTTATATTTAGTTTTATTTATATTTTAGAAATATAACGATTTGACGGATCATTTCCGAAAAGATCATTTTCTGTGTGAAGAAGGGGACTGCCAAAGAAAGGAATCCTATACAAGAGTATTTAGGAGCGAAATCGATTTTAAAGGTGAGACCGACACAATTCAGAAGGCAGTGCCAGTTTTTTGTTGCAGTTTTGTTAACCGATTCTGATTCCATTTCATAGTCCCAATACCGATTCTGATGCTAGACTAACCTAATATACTGTATGCAATTGAAATGTAGGCAAATGGGTATCTGGAAATAATGGAGACAGCCTAAGATTTATTTTTTGTTTATTATTTCTTATAACTGCGTAATTTACTTTTAATTTATCTACTTACTTTTAAAACTGTCATATTATCTGTGCTTTCAATGGCCAATTAAGCTTTCCTTTCGCCCTCAGGTCGTTGCTTCTCAGAGGGTATATAAGTTCTTCTAGCAATTGTGTGGGTGTGGTGCTAAATTTTACATGGCTCTACAAAAGTAGAAATTTTTTTCGTAATAACTCTATAACATTTATAATTAACGTAAATTTTTATCTTTTTATATGGTATTTGGAGATATTGTCAATGATTAATCAACATATAAAGCTAACAAACCAAAAATGTTAAGTATAGGAGCCAAGGCCGTAGCCAGAATTTATATTCGGGGGAGGGGGGTACAGAAAAACTTCAAAAAAACACATCACGAACTTGTTTATATGCTTTATTGCTGTGTTTTTATGAGTCGGATAAATATTTTGGAGGAGGGTCAATTCCCCCCCCCCTGAATACGACCTTGGTAGGAGCTAATCCAGCTATTGGATTAATTCAATTTTGCTTCCTAAGCTGATTCTGATCTCAGTCGTTAATCCCCGATTCTGATACGATATCTCATTCTTGACAAAATTAAATTTACTATATACAACTTCATATATGGAAATAGTAGAGATAACTGAAACATTATCCCACATCTACTTGTATAACTTAGCCTATCCAAGTCAACTTCAGATGGCTGTAGAGGGCACTGCGGTAGATGGTAGATCAGGTTTTTTTTTATTTCAGAGAAAGGAGTATCCTACTTACAAACGGTTCAGCATCGACAACACTGGTTTCATTTCTAACAGAAAAAGTTTCGCCACTGCTATTAGTAAAAGTTATATCTGATTATCCGTTTCCATTGCTAATTCCACTAGAGTCAACTCATCCAAAATGCTTGTCATTTGGAGATTAATCATGATTTATTCACTTAACTAACTTGTCACTAACAACTTACTTCAATGCAAATCTATGTGAGGCCAACACAGCAACTCACACTCCTCGACCTAATCTATTCAAAGATTCACTTTTTACCCCCTTCAAATGCGCACTGCAACAGAAAAGCCGTGGGTTAGCTCCACCCATGAGCTGTATTAAGTCATCAAGAGTGCATCCATTGTGACTGATGGCTTGTCAATAAAAGTGACTCATACAAGTCGATGCTAACATTACATCATGGTAGCATTGGAGTTTGATCTAAAGTCTTAAGATACTACTACTGCTACTACTAACAACTCACCGCAGCACCAAGCCGCCTGAGGCCAACACAGTTACGAAGGCTCCTCCTCCATCCCAATCTATTCAAAGCCGCCCTTTTTACACCCTCCCAGGAAGTTCCCATTTCCTTTAAATCTTTCTTTATGACGTGCTCCCACCCTAGTCGAGGACAACCAGCTTTCTGTTTAGCCCTAGACGGTGGGTCAAAAAGGACAATCTTTGGCAATCTGTCATCCTTCATCCGCACAACGTGCCCTAGCCACCTCAACCTTTCTTTCATTGTAGCCCTAGAAAGCGGTACTGAACCACTTTTTCGTACTGCCTACTGTTTGAAATACGGTCACTCAGCCGGGTACCCAGAACAATCCGTAAGAAATTTTTTCTGGAAAACATCTAGCAAATCTTCATCCGCTTTTCGGAGCGCCCATGCTTCAGAGCCATATTTGACCAGGGTCGTCACTCTAAGCTTCTAATATTCTATTCTTGGTTTGCAGACTTGTCTTCCTATTCTTCCAAAACTTTTTTTTTTAACTGTGAAAAACACCTTAGTCCTTGGCTATTCTACTTTTAACATCTTCACTGCTCCCACCGTCTTTACTGATAGTACTACCAAGGTAAGTGAAGCTGCCCACCTGATGAATCTTTTCGTTACCCAACGTCACCCTTTCATCTTCACTTATTCCTAGCCTTAGTGACTTAGTCCCTTTTTAACATCAATTTCCAAACCTATTCTATGCACCCTGAACTCGCAAAACCTCTAAAAGTTTCTTTATTTTGCTCACACTTTCATCTAGGATGCTTAAAATCATCAGCAATAATCTAAGTCCAGGAGACTTTTTCCTCCCCATTTGATTCCGTGTCTCCTATTGCCTTTCCCTCTGCTCCTTAAGACAAAG
Source organism: Artemia sinica (assembly GCA_027921565.1). Classification (NCBI taxonomy): domain Eukaryota; kingdom Metazoa; phylum Arthropoda; class Branchiopoda; order Anostraca; family Artemiidae; genus Artemia; species Artemia sinica. The sequence continues at coordinate 7,976,302 of CM051259.1, read as the reverse complement.
TCCATCAAATAATACCCATATAAAGGTTTCTATTGGTGTATCTGAATGGGTTTATAAAAGCTGCCACTTCTACTACTACTAACAACTTACTGCAGCACCAGGTACATTTTGTATAATTTTTTCTCCAGAGCTAATTCCATTGAAAGGTTGGCTGCAGAACGTAAAATGAGAATTTTATTAAGTATGTAATTTTTTAGATACAGAAAAAAAGGGAGGCTTGAAAAGATTGGGGTGGAGGAGGAGCGTGCGTAGCTGTGTTGGCCTCAGGCGGCTTGGTGCTGCGGTGAGTTGTTAGTAGTAGTAGTAGTAATTTTGAGATCTACGGTGTTCATTTTTTGATAACTGCTCTAGTAGTTATCTCAATTATGTAAAGTTAGTAATTTTTGATTTATAATAATTTGTAAAGTAATTATTAAATAATCTTTTAAAATTAGAGTATACACGAATCCCTTTTTTGTCTCCACATGATAATTTTTAGAAGAAAAACAAAGACATAATATGGTATTTGTCACTTATTTGACCAGTCGAGTAAAACTATATTGACCATAAGGTTTTACACACGATGTTAATCAAAAATTTAGAAAAGAGCTGACATCATGTAACAGAAGGCCTACCCCTCCCCCTCAACCTTTACTGTTGTTGCTTTAATGGAACTCTCAGGATGCTCCTTAGATCCTCATTAATGCTTCCGAAAAACCCTCTATTTGTTTTTGTTTTACAGCTCATCGGACTCATAATCATATTCAAGGGCTTGGAAAAGCTGCAGCCAAGCAAGCTCGAACTCTTGAATCGAAATTTCAGCTGCGACCAAGGAATGACAATAGAGGACGTGGCAGAGGTGGAACGTACAGAGGTGGTCCAAGGAGGGAGAGGTAAGAATAAGCGTATGCAGGGGGGGGGGGGGGGGTTAGGAGAGGCACGAGGGGCACTTGCCGGGCGAAGGAATTTTTTAGGGGCGAAAAAAATTTCAAATAAATAATCTAACGGTTATAATCATTTTGTAATTTCTAATTTTTTTTTTTTATGAGAATAATGTAGGGGCATAGTTAATAAGTTAAAATAATTTGAAAATAGGAATTAGCTAAATAATAATAATTAAAATAATTCATAATGATTAAATATTAAATAATAAATTAACTGATTAATTAATTAATATAATTATTAAATGATTAATTAATTGAAAGTATTTTTGTTAATTAAATGTTTTTTTAAATATTTGGCCTGTAAATTTTTCGGGAGACAGGGGGGGGGTCAGGGTACTAATCAAGATTTAGATCCAGTTGTAAAGAGCCCAGAACCGTCTCTGAGCGTATGAAAAGAATGTTATTTTCAGTGGCTTTCAAACTACATAAGCTTCTGTGCTAAGTGCTTAACTTACGTTATGTGGCAAGTCTTCATACTAAAACAAATTCTTTCACGCTTGGCCGAGGCAACAATCCACAAAATCTTCATAATCATCGTCTAAGATCATCACAATCATCATAAGAAAACAGTTCAAAAAATAAAAATGTGAACGAAGACAGAGATTTAAGCTCTAATCAAATGTTAAAGGCTTTCTAGGAAAACTATCAATTTGCTTTCAAAATTTATCAATTGCCAAAAATCCATCTTGTTGCTGCTTTGTTAAACTTTTCCATGAGGCTAAATCTTTTAATAGAGCTCCAATCTGCTTAGATACCGCCTACTTTATGGACAAAAGCTTGCTCTGCAAGATTGCATTGCATAACATAAAATCTTTAGTTTTGCTAGTGCTCAGTGGGTAGTGCAGGGTAGTGTAGCGTACGAGTTATGCTAGTGTGCAAGATTTTCACAACGTATTATGGAAGAAGCTTTATGCGAGGCATACTGTAACACTATTTGGCTGTTTGTTGTTATAATACTATAGAATGTATAATAGTAGACGCGTGCAATAGTATAAATATAGATAATAGTCACTTATAGATATAGACGTATAATAGTATATTATTTAATATACGTCATATATAATATAGAATATAGACTCGCCACGGGTTGCGTATGCTGGAAATCAAGTCTTACTTGCGTAAGTCTCGTCCATCCTTATAGGATGTGTTTTGGGTCATTCCTTTTGGTTTCTTGATATAACGATCTATCTAGCCATATTTTGTTACAATGTGTTAGTGGACGAAGTTTTTCATCTGTAGTATCTGAGGTCCCCGCCATGTGCTCGTCCATTGATTAAGACAAGGGCCATTTTTTTTTTTTTTTTTTTTTTTTTTTTTTTTTTTTTTTTTTTTTTTTTTATACAGGCTTAGGCCATCGTTGCTGCTTTTTGATTCTAATAGGTACTGTATGATAGGATTTCAGCTGTCTTTGCAGCTCCTCCTTTTTCAAAGGATCTGTGTAATTTATCTTTGCTAGTTTACTTGCCTTTCGGGTCCAACTCCAAAGTGAAGTGGATTACTATTAAAAAGGGCACTAACCACTCCAATTTCCAATCCAATGAGCCATTTTCGAAGTTTCTACGACAACTTCTTCGATACGAAGTGCCAGGGTATGGAGAGAAAAAAAAAATAATATATTGTGCCCACATCGTTCTTTACTTAGGCAGCGCTATTGCGCTGCCTATGATATGAACGTTATTATGAAAAACCGACAGCTTCCAGCACTAACCCTGTAAGTAGTATTATCCTTTCGTTTCAAGTCTGACTTGTTATATGATTTTAAATTTTAACTTCTGACTTCTTATTTGTTTCTTTAAATTCTGCTGAAAAACGTTAATCTATTCAAAAAGTTCTTTCAAAAATTCATAATTATTTGTAGGGAGCAAGTTGAAGAAAGGCATCGCGAACCATCCCCTGCTCCTCCACCTTCCTCCCAATAAACGTGGAGAATAATGAGGAGGTTTCCTTCCTTGGGTAATGATTCTGGAGCTAGTGGTAATGGACAACAGTCGGCTCCTCGCAAAGTGGCCGTGAAGAATAAAATGACGGTAAGATTTTTAAAGTTCATCTGAAAGTGTGTCGCATTCAAGAAACTTTTTTATAGACTGAGGTACCCAAGGACAATAAAAATGAAATCTGATTGTTTTGAATTGGTTAAGTCGAAAGGTTAGGTTTTTTCAGGTATGTGCTTTTAGAAAAAAGGGCACATTCAGTAATTTAATTTGGAAAACCTCCATATTTGGTTATGCAGATTTTGTCAGTAGTGGAGTTCCGAATTTAAACAAAACAATCGCGGGGGAATCAGCAAAAAAAATAAGCTTAATACATGTCACCCAACAACTTAAGAAAACTGTACCTTTCTTTTGAATGTGTTTTGTCTTTAGGAGCAATGTATTGTAAATGTTTTAATATCTACAGTCGGACAGTCAGCGTTGTCAAATTTATCTATTTAATGTAGCACAATTGCTTCCATAACTCATATGTAGCAACACTGACGAAACTATAGCACTTGCCCTAAAAGGTCGATAATTATGAAACAGTCAAAGGAAAAATCATGAGAAATGACTGTTTACAGGCATCAATAGAACCAAGATGGGTCTAGAGGGGGGGGGGGGGGGGGGGGGCAAAATGTTTAAACACAATGACTTTACTATAGACTGTTTATTTTTATAAATAATTTCTTTGACCGCACTGTATTTCCACAATTAAAACGGACTAAAAATACATAATAACGAGTAAAACTTTTAAATTAAGAAGGGTTTATCAAAACGTTTAAACTGTTTAAATACTGAAAATTTTATACGTCTTAATTACAGTTTTGCCGATCTTAATTAGTCTTGATTAAAATTGTTGGTAGTTATTATACATTTCATTTTGTTTCAACCATTTCTTTTTCTTTTTGTGGAATTTGGGTAAATTTTAGGACTCGGATTGTTTTCAGTGAAAAGTATGGTTAGAGCTGTTCTCCTAACGCAGTTCATTGTTAACTTGTATTCAAAGTTTTATTGGAAATTGATGGGGGGATGGGGATTCACTTTGAAAATAATTTCCCAGATATATGGAGATTTGGTTCATTAAACGAACAAAAGTGAAATGTTTTTCGGAATCCGAGGCCTGGCGTTGATGGGGTTAATTTCTTCAGGTAAATTGATTAGTTTAAGTCATGAAAACACATTTATGTGTGTAAGTAATTATTTTTAAGCACTTTATACGCAATTGTTATGATTGTTTTAATTTATTAAGTGTTAAATAATTACTACATTAGAAAATAATTTTGTAAGTTTCAAAGCTTGTAAGTATTTGCGACTTTAAAATGTATGTAATTTTTACGACTGTAATGACTTTTTGCTCAATAAAATAGTTTTTCTGGTTTCGGAGTGTCTACCTCTCCCAGAGACGGTTTTATGGGGGGATGGAAGGGCTCTTGCACTAGGCGTAAAATTTTAAATTTAAAGTAATCTAATGGTTATAGTCAGGTTGTCTTTTTAAAATTCTATTTTTATTCAAATAAAGTAGAGTGGCACAGTTGGCAAAATTCCGAAAATTTTGTTAAAATTTGGACTAATTTTTTTTGGAAAACAGGAAGGGCCGTTAATCAAGATTTTGCCCCGGGCGCAAGGCAGAACCACCACTGTCCTCTTCAAAACACCGTTGGGATTTTCCTCCTGAGAACTTACTAATAATGCGTCCTAATTTTACCGTACTTCATTTTCGGCAGTGGATAGATATGACTCAATCGTTTGACTAATGACCTCCGCTGCTAATGGAAAGTGGTTGGGGGGGGGGGGGTATTTCGAAGAATTGTTTCCCAGGATAAACTTAATCTGTCAGTTATACGAAAAAAGTTAAGTATTGCTGAAAGTACAAGGCGTAGCGGGGATTTGATTAATTCCTTTAAGTATATTGTTTAGTGTATGTCAGGAAAGTCATTTATAATAAAAATAATATATTTGGACCCTCTATAAATGAAAATCATAGGCAGCGCAATAGCGCTGCCTAAGTAAAGAACGATGTTGGCACAATGTATTATTTTTTTGTTTTTTATTGGTCTTAGCCCAGGGCATTTCTGTATCGAAGGAGTTGTCGTAGAAACTTCGAAAAGGGCTCATTCGTTGGAAATTGGAGTGGCTAGTGCCCTTTTTAATAGTCGACAGTAATTGGAGGGCAACTAGCCCCCTCCCCCCACGCCCATCATTTCCCGCCAAACACAAAATATGTTTTTGAGGAGGTCACTCCCCCACAAACCTCAGGGCAAGGGGTTTTAAGTTATGCCCTGGGGGCATATAAGAACAATGTCGGCACAATGTATTATTTATTATTTTTTTTTTCTTTAGACCAGGGTACTTGGTATCGAAGAAGTTGTCGTAGATACTTCAAGAAGGGTTCATTCAATTGGAAATCGGAGTGGCTTGTGTCCTCTTTAACAGTCGAAAGTGAATGGAAGGCAACTAACACCCCTTCCACGCCCACCATTTCCCGAAACACATCCAATCAAAATTTTGAGATAGCCATTTTGTTCAGCGTAGTTGATTTCCAGATAGAAATTATGTTTCTGAGGAGGATAGTCCCCCATAGCCCTCAGGGCAAGTGTTGTACGTTATGCCCTGGGGCATATAAGGTTTTTGTAGAAAGCGTTGTCATAGAAACTTTCAAAAAAAAAGCTCATTCGATTGAAATTCAAAAGGCTAGTGCCCTTTTTAATAGTCGAAAGTGATTGGAGGGCAACTAACCCCCTCTCACGCCCACCTTTTCTCCAAACACATCCAATCAAAATTTGAAGATAGCCATTTTGTTCAACGTAGTTGAAAGTTCTGGAAATTAGGTCTTTGAGGATGAAAAACCCCCCACAGCCCTCAGGTCAAGGGTTGTAAGTTATGCCCTGGGGGCATATACGGTTTTTATAGAACGCGTTGTCGTAGAAACTTTAAAAAAGGGCTCATTTGGTTAGAAATTGAAATGGCTAGTGCCCTTTTTTAATAGTCGAAAGTAATTGGAAGGCAACTAACACCCCTTCCACGCCCCCCATTTCCCCAAACTCATCCTAATCAAAATTTTGAGATAGCTTTTTGCTCCGCGCAGTTTAAAGTTCAGGAAATTATGCCATTGATCAGGGCACTCCCCCCACCGTCTTCAGGGCAACGGTTATAAGTTATGCCCTGGGGGCATACAAGTTTCTATGGAAATCTTTGTCGTAGAAACTTGAAAAAGGGCTCATTCGATTGGAAATTCAACGGTCTGTTGCCCTTTTTAATAGTCGAAAGTGATTTGAGGGCAACTAACCCCCCTCTCACGTCCACCTTTTCCCCAAACACATCCAATCAAAATTTTTAGATAGCAATTTTGTTCAGCGTTGTTGATTTCCAGATAGAAATTATGTTTTTGAGGAGAAATTATAATGAAATTATAAAGGAGAAATTAGAAAATTATGTTTTTGAGGAGGACATTCCCCCCCACAGCCCTCAGGGCAAGGGTTGTAAGTTATGCCCTGGGGAAATATAAGGTTTTTATAGAAAGTGTTGTCGTAGAAACTTCAAAAAAGGCTCATTCGATAGGAAATTCAACGGGCTAGTGCCCTTTTTAATAGTCGAAAGTGATTGGAGGCTTAATAACCCTCCTCTCACGCCTACATTTTCCCCAAACACATCCAATTAAAATTTTAAGATAGCCATTTTGTTCAACGTAGTTGAAAGTTCTGGAAATTAGGTCTTTGAGGATGACAACCCGCCCCCCCCCACGCCCTCAGGGCAAGGGTTGTAAGTTATGCCCTTGGGGCATATGAGGTTTTTATAGAACGTGTTGTCGTAGAAACTTCAAAATGGCTCATTCGACTGGAAATTGAAATGGTTAGTGCCCTTTTTAATAGTCGAAAGTGATTGGAAGGCAACTAACACCCCTTCCATGCCCACCATTTCTCCAAAAATATCCAATCAAAAATTTTGAGATAGCCATTTTGTTCCACGCAGTTTAAAGTTCAGGAAATTACACCTTTGATTAGAACACTCCCCCACAGCCTTCAAGGCAAGGGTTATAAGTTATTCCCTGGGGGCATTTAAGTTTTTTGTTGAAATCTTTGTCGTAGAAAACTTGAAAAAGGGCTCATTCGATTGGAAATTCAAAGGGCTTATATGCCTTTTTAATAGTTTCGACAGTGATTTGAGGGCAACTAACCCCCTCTCACGCCCACCTTTTCCCCAATCACGTCCAATTCAAATTTTTAGATAGCCATTTTATTCAACGTAGTTGAAAGTTTTGGAGATTAGGTCTTTAAGGGTGACAACCCCTCCATCCCCACAGCCCTCAGGGCAAGGGTTGTAAGTTATGTCCTGGGGGCATATAAGGTTTTTATAGAAAGCGATGTTGTAGAAACTTCAAAAAGGGCTCATTCCATTTGAAATTGAAAGGGCTAGTACTCTTTTAATAGTCGAAAGTGATTGAAGGGCAACTAACCCTCCTCTCACGCCCACCATTTCCTCAAACACATCCAATCAAAATTTTAATGTATGCATTTTGTTCAACGTAGTCGAAAGTTCTGGAAATTAGGTCTTCTATATGATAACCCCATCAGAGCCCTCAGTGCAAGGGTTGTAAGTTATGCCTTGGGGGCATATAAGGTTTATATAGAAAGTTGCTCTAGAAATTTCAAAAGGGACTCGTTTGATTGGAAATTGATATTGCCCTTTTTTTATAGTCGAAAGTGAGTGGAGACTAATTAACCCTCCTCTCACGCGCACCATTTCCCCAAACACATTCAATCAAAGTTTAGAGATAGCCATTTTGTTCAACATAGTTGAAAGTTCTGGAAATTACGTATTTAGGGATGACAAACTCCCCAGAGCCCCCAGGGCAAAGTTGCAATTATGCCCCGGGGGCATATAAGGTTTTAATAGATAGAGTTGTCGTAAAAAACTTCAAAAGGGGCTTATTCATTGGAAATTGAGAGAGCTATGTGCCCTTTTTAACAGTCGAAGTTATTTGAGGGCGACTAGCCCCCCTCTCTCTCGCCCACCTTTTCCCCAAATACATCCAATCAAAATTTTTAGATAGCCATTTTGTTCAGTGTTGTGGATTCCCAGATAGAAATTATGTTTTTGAGGAGGACACTCCCCCCCACAAGCCCTCATGGCAAGGGTTGTAAGTTATGCCCTGGGGGCATATAAGGTTTTTTATAGAACGCTTCGTTGTAGAAACTTCAAAAAGGGCTCATTCAATTGGAAATTGAAATGACTAGTGCCCTTTTTAATAGTCGAAAGTGACTTTACTGAAAAAAATATAAATGTTTTTACTTTTATAACTTTAATAAATCAAATAATATTAACATTTTGATTACTAAATATCAGTATATGTATATTAAACTTACAATGCACATTCATTTGTATTTTTTCAGTAAAGTGCAAATTATGTTCAGGCCTTGGAAAGGCATAGGGGGTTTTTGAGCCAGCTTATGTTAATTTCTGCTCGTTTTGAGTTTGACTCGGTTATTTATTGTAATTTCTGTTCGTTTTGGGTTTCATTATTTATCGATGCTGATTTGTAGTAGTTTTCACGCTTGGTAGATTATTTGATTCTATTTTTGCTAATTTTCTTGTGTTTATTGGATTTCTTTACTTTTCTTTGAAAAAACTCATTTTGTGGAAAAAGTTTTTTTAATTAATATGTAGTAAGAGGAGAATGGAGTAACATACATGATAAAAAAATTATCATCGGAAACGCTAAAAAATACACTAACAGTGGCTCACACACGATTTATATAACCAAACAGAAAATCTACTGCTGATTCAGATCGCTTTCTGAAGCTGCCTACTAATGCATCGATCTTATCACACATCTCAAAAACTCCTTAATATTTGGAGATATGACTATTATGAGACCAGACAGGAACACAGAAAATACTCGCAAAATTTGAAAAAAAAAAACAGACCGGATTTGTTGACGTTCGGACGTGGTAAAACCATCCATATTGGCACCAAAAAAAAACACATGGGGGAGGGGGCAAGAAAACGAGTTATAAAGCAGACAATGCGTTTTCTTGTCAAATTGGCCTTTAACTCTAGAGAGAAGTCCATAGGACTCTCAACTTCTCTCTCAACACCTTGACTGTTTAGTAAACCGTGTTGCTCTATCTTATCTTGGCCCGACTGTAAGCCCGAGGTACTGAAGAGATGCAGAGCCAGAAATTGTGGCAGGGCCAACCTCAATTTTTGGAGCGATAGGTGAATGACAACCAAAAACGAGAAATTCAATTGTAACAGAAGCGACTGACAACCCGATGTCAAACAACCCCGCATAGAAGCTATTCACAACAGCCTGCAGTGATTTCAAGTTATCAGGCAGGATGAAAATGTCTTCCGCGTGCGAAAGGTCACTCGCGTCAATGGATGGCTTGATAAGAAAAATGCAGTATTTTGCGACATGCACAGCAGATGGCATTGCATGGCTTAACACTTAACCCTGTTTTACTCCGTGACGCACAGTTGCTATAAAAATTTTCAACGCGGACACGTATAGAATAGTTGTTATACCATTGCCAAAGAGAGGGACATATGAATGGTTTTACTCACTCCTCAGAACTGTTAAACTAGCTTGGGAATGTAGGACCGAATCAAATGCCTTGGCAATCTCTATTGCACAAACATATAAAGGCTCATTTTCTCATACTTCTCTAAAGTAGCCACGAAAAACTGCGTGTGAATTCCCAACAAATAGACCCGTGCGAAAATCAAACTGAGGACCTCCGTGATCACCCCTATTCGATATTTTTAAGAGAAGAATCTTTTCAACTAGTTTTGTAATAACCGAACGAACAGTAATTGGGCGATAGGAATCGCAAGATTGAGGGTCTTTATTCTTTTTCAGGACGCAACGTCACGATGCCTTCGCGTAGTGTAGTCTGTACGAACTACTACGCAATGCAGACTCGGAAAAGTAACGCCGTATGTTCAACTAGTTCCACGGTACCGTAAATTAAATGTTCAGGTTGCAGTCCGCCAGAGCCAAGAGCTTTGTCTTTCTTAAGGAGACGTATTTATCATAAGAACTTACTATGGCGTGACAGAAACAAGATTCCGGCTATGATCTAGTCGAGAAAAATGGCGAAGGAGAATCTGCGGAAAATTGTGCCCAGTGGTGGAGGGTTACCGGAAAAATAACGAGGAGAACTGTCTTTCCCAAGAAGTTACATCAATAGGGCTGCAACGTAAACAAAACGAAGAAGTGAACTTTGATGCTTTGCTGCAGATTAATATACAAATAAAGTAACTATTTAAATGATTATATACTTACAAAGTAAGTTAATAAATAATATATAATAAACATACCAAAATTAGCAGGGAAAACTAAAACTCCAAGACACTTAACAAAATATTCCACAAATTAAGAAAAAAAATATATTCAAGATCATAATTAATATCTGACAATGTTTCACTCGCTTCAACCATCTTTGCCAAAAAAATAACCCATTCTGAATTTTCCTATTTTTGTACCAGAGTGGATTTAGAAAGAGCAATTTAGAAAGGGAGATTGTGGAATGTGCACAGATGAAATGTCACAAGATACCCAGATTCTTTTTCACAAGATACCCAGATAAGTTGGAATAGTTGCAAAAGATAGAAAAATATAACACTTTGCGAGAATATTTCTCTCTGTTGCCGGCAATATTGGAGTTGTCAACCTGAATCTTAACCTTGGAGTCTAAGACTAAACATGAATGTAAGGAACGCAAGTATATAGAGTTTGTAAACTATATAGTCTTTATGCTCTTTATTCTCTCAGTATGCTCTTTATAGTTTTTATGCTCTCTATAGTCTTTATACTTTCTTTATTAGTCTTCATTTTGTCTTATAATTTGTGCTTTCTACACTATATACTCTTTATAATCTTTATACTTTCTTTATTAGTCTTTATTTTAAGTTTTATTCTTTACTTTCGTTTAGGTTGGCTCAACTTCTAGAAATGAAGAAGATTTTCCAAGTCTTGGTAAACCCACTGTATTCCTTCGTTTAAGTAGTCAAGATGATAATAACGTGAAAATAAAAGTCAAACAGAACTATCCTCAAGTATCAACTAGTAGCACCATTTCACAGACCAGCACCGTCAAGTCTGCACCAGGTCAGCCAAGAGCAATGGTGACCCGAGTTTCGAGTACCAATAATATCAAGCTCCAATCAAGTACCCCTGTTGGGCTTCAACAGGATTTTCCAGCGCTGCCTAGTACAAGCAAGGACGAATTTCGTCCTCAATGGGGACGGAAAACTGAGCCTAAATCTAAGCCATCTGTGATCAAAGTGCCTCAAAATGATTTTCCAAGTCTGCCATCTGTTTCAGCTCCTCCCATCAAACATATTGCTCCAAAAAAAGCCAGCTCAGTCAATATACCTGTTCATAGCGCTAAAGCTGGCGTAGAGCCAGAAAGGTCGAAAAAAAAGAAATCAAAAATGCCAATAGACGAAGATAGGATTGATTATTCATTTACCGAGTGATAGTCTTGGTATAAAAATCCCAAAACACATTCCCAACGGGGATTTAGGTGGGTCTTCCAATATCGGCTCAAAAATTCAGTTAATTAGTCGTGCAGATTTGGTGAATAACAACCAAACAAAGCCAGTTGGAAAAAAGCCAGAATTTGATGACTCAGAGTTCCCGTCTTTGGGTGCTGTAAACCGTGTGCAGCCTGATAGACCATTTGTGAAGAAAGTAGCTGAACAGAAAAGAAAAAGCAAGAACAACAATATTTTAATATTAAAGGTATTTTGTTTGTTTCATTTGATTCTTTTTTTTTTCAGTGTTCAGTTTGTTCATATTCTTCTTGTTGATAATAATCAAAATTTATTTCTTTTGTATTTAACGCAGCTGCGTTGCTCCTCTCTCTCTCTCTCTCTCTCTCTCTCTCTCTCTCTCTCTCTCTCTCTATCTCTCTCTCTCTCTCTCTCTCTCTCTCTCTCTCTCTCTCTCTCTCTCTCTCTCTCCTGCCTTTTTATTTCTTTGCTCACACTCCCTCCTTATCAGTTCTCAGTCCCTATGCAATTGAGCATCTCCTTATTCGACTTACCGGCTTAACACTAACTTCTCCGGATGTAATGTGTAAGATAGCTACAAATACTTGTCCGGCAACTTTAGCTAAAACCCTATGGGGCTACTAAGCGAATAACGGAGTCAGTCACGTATGTTCTACCACATTGTCTTTCCATTTATAATTGAAAACGGAAATAAATTAAACACATTTAAAATTTTTAGTAAGACAGTGAAAAAAAAATTAATACAAAAATAATAATAGAAGTCAGAATATGTTGACTTCATATCCGGAAGCCTTTATCAACGAAAAAGAAAAAAAAACTAGCCTAAACAAAACGTATGAGAAAAAAAAATAAAATTTTATCAACGAAAAAGAAAAAAGCCGAAAGCCTTTATCAACGAAAAAGAAAAGAAAAACTAGCCTAAACAAAACGTATGAGAAAAAAAATAAAATGGTATACAATACAAATAGTGAGAAAACCAAACAAAACAAATATTGCAATTTAAACAAAATCCAATAAAGTAGAGAAGAAATGACCAAACAGTTCTCTGGATATTAGAAGATATTTTTTTTTTAGATGTTTTATGTATAGAAGAAGATAATTCTTATATAACTTTTTTCTTTATATTTTTGTTTAGGCTATTTTATTTTTCTTATTTAAAGGCTTCCAGATGTGAAGCCGAAATATTCTGACTTTACAGAAATAGTCGGACGTCTTACTTAAAAAATTTATCCGTTTTCAATATATTTTCCTTTCAATCGTATTAGTCACGTGTACTCGACTGCAAACATAGCTTATTTAAAATAAGCTATGGAGGTGTGCCACATTTCATAATCACTATCTCTTTTATTTTCTGCATGTAATGATATATATTTTCTTCTGAAAATATTGAAATTTTGGTAACATGTAATGTCACTTTTCCTCATCTATCCTGCATTTTCTAGGGTTAGCAGGTGTAACGCATCCGACAACTAATTCAGACTTTTAAGACTGAATTCAGACTAATCTCTGAGGTCATTTGCATCTCATGGAGTGCTTAGGATAAGTAATTGGCTCTGTTTGATATGTAATCTTGGTATGCTTATTCGCACTCTCTAAGTCAGCTACCTCTTCGAGTCTGAGTTCAGCCGAGTCAGGTTTTCAGCATTTACTATGGTTCCCAAGATACCTCGAGGCTTTCGTTTTTCTTTTTCATAATTAAATATAGATTTAAGATTTTAATATAGAGTATATTATTAAATATTTGTTAATAATATAGATTTTTTGTTGTAATAAAAAACCTTGAAAAATGGCGTTATATCTAGGGAAACTGTTGTAAAGCGACAAAAGTTTGAAACATAAAACACCGAGCTGGTAATGTTGCTGCATTTGTCAGGTCGAAGGTCGAGATTTCAGTGGTTGTTGCGTCAGTGTTTTCGTTTTCTTTCATTCAGTTTGTCATCTTGTTACTTTTATTCTTCTCGTAAATTTAATTTAAATGTTTTTTTGATTTAATTGAATGTAGTTCGAACGTTGAATTAAGAAAAACAATAATAATTAAAAATAATACGTGGTCTAAATAATAATTAATATCGAATCTCATATGCTAGATTTCGATTCACCAATACGTAAAAAAGTAGGATATTTCTTTGAAAGTTATTACGAAAACATTTAATTTTTAGCCTTTTTTCTTTTTATTAGATTAATGCCTTGAAATATCTTATCTTCCTAATTGCTGCAAATAAATCTAATTATTTCAAAGGGCGCCAATTCATGACAATGTAAGGGGGAGGGCAAATATTTTTTTTTTTCGATTTTTTAATGACGATACGATAAAAGGTATTATTCAAAATATAGGGGGGGGGATCTTTTTTTTATTTATTTTAATGAAAATAAGAAAGACGTATTTTTTAATCCCCCCCCCCCCCCTATTGGCACTTTTGATCATGTTGGGAAGAGACTAATGAAAGAAGTTGAATCATCCCATCAGTTTGGTTGATATTACGTCTGAGAAATAACAAATACAGCATAAAAATATATGTTAAAATCACTCTCAATTGTACCTGTTGAATTGAAGCATTTCAACGGGCATTTCAACAAAATTAAATTTCAACAAAAATATTTCAACAAAATTAAATTTTTTTCGGTGTTTCTTATTTCAGAAAATCAACCTCCAAATGACAAGCACTTTGGAAAAGTTGACTCTAGCAAAACTAGCAATGGAAACAGAAATCAGATATAACTTTTACTAGTAGCAGTGGCGAAACTTTTTCTGTTACAAGTGAAACCAGTGTTGCCGATGCTGAACTGTTTGTAAGTAGAATCCTCCTTTCTCTGGAATTGTAAAAAAAAGGCTGATAAACCATCTACCCCTGTGCCATCTCAGCGTGCCATATGCGACGTCTATCGCTGCTCTTCCTTATTGAACTTGGGTGATAAGCTTGGTAAAGCAGTATAAATACTACTGCCTCTGCTAATAACAACTTACTTCAGCACAAAGCTGCCTGAGGCTAAAACAGTTTGCCCATGCTTGTCCACTACAAATCTATTCAAAGCTTCACTTTTCCATCCATGGTCTAATTCCACCCATGAGATGTATTAAGGCATTAAGAGCTTATTCTTTGCGACTGATGGCTTGTCAATGAAAATGACTAATACAAGTGAATGCTAACATTATATCATGGTAGATTTGCGTTTGATCTAAAGCCTCAAGACGTAATATACTATTGGTGGGTCTAAAGGGCTGTATAAACACTGCTGCTACTATTACTACTACTAATAACTCACCGCGTCACCAAGTTCATTTTGCATAGTTGATCTTCCAGAGTTAATTTCATGAAAAGGTTGGCTATAGAAGGTAAAACGACACTTTGTTAAGTACGCAATTTTAAGATCTACAGAATTAATATTTAATGACCTTGGAGTAGCAAGTTTTAATTACTTGAAATTAGTTGATTTCAAATAATAATAATAATTTATAGAAATAACTATTAAATAATTTTAATAATTAGTACAGTAAATTTTGATTACTAGTAATTTTTGGGTACAAAACTTAGTGTATACACAAATCCCTTTTTCGTCTCCAAATGATAATTTTAGAAAAAAAAAAACTTAATTTGACACAGGTCACTTACTTGACCAGTTGAGTAAAATTACATTGACTGGAAGTTTCTACACCTGATGTTAGACAAAAAATTTATGTTAAACTACTGTTAACAGCTTACTGCAGTACTGAGCTGTCTGAGGCCAACGGAGCTGCGATTGTTCCTCCTCCATTCTAATCTATTCAGAGCTTGGTTCTTTACCCCCTTCCCATGGAGCACCAATCTTCTTTAAATCCTTTCTTGGGCCTCGCTTTTTGTTAGGCCCTGGATGGATGCCAAAAAGCTTAATCTTTGGCAGTCGGTCGTCCGTGAAATGTAACCTAGGTAACCTTTCTTTTATTGTAGCCCTAGTATAAGTTTCACTAGAATGTCATGTAAGACTTAGTAATTAATAAAATTAGTATTTAAAGTCATAAAATACAAAAATTTAGTAATAAAACTAATAATGAAAGTTGTAATTCAAACTAGCATGTAAAATTGATGGAATATTGAAGAACGAAAGGGATTTTTCCGTGTTGACTGTTGGTAAGAAGGGGTAAAAACCACCAAATATACGAAAAATTAAGCAAGAAAAACGGGTTTTATTTTTGATAAAGCAGTGAAAATTACAACAAAATAAACACTTAATTAAACAAACACACTCCGAATATTTCGGCCCCACATCCGGGAACCTTTCTCAACGGAAAAAAGGGAGAAAATGAAAAAAAAAAAATCTTTTTTTTTTTTAACTTAAATTACATCAAATACAACATACTAAACACGAAGAGAAACAAAAAAAAAAAGAAAGAAATATAAATAAGTAGGAATCAAAACTTACATATTAAATAACACCTCCATGCCCTGGCGTATAAACAAAATCGAATGTCTATAATGATACACTCGTCCTAAAGAATTTAACTAATTTCAATATTTTTTGTGATAAATTGTATTCAAACCTGTTCTTTTTGTACAGAATGTCGAGATAATTAATAATTTTGCAGAGGTTAAAGTAAGAAAATTCAGTCTTGTATAAATGAAAAGTTTTGTTAATAAAGGAAAGTTTTGTTAAAATTCGGCTTGAAAATTTTTTCGGGATGCAGGGGGGGGGGGGGTGGTGCTAATCAAGAATTTGCCCCAGGCGCAAGAGGGGCCAGAACCGGCACTTATAATACTTTTTCTTCAGAAATTCAACATAGAAGCAATATACGGTATAATAAGGGCCTTAATGCAGATCAAAAAAGGAGGCAATAAAATTTAACCAATGGCTATTAATGAATTACTCTCCCCACCCCCTGGAGAGCGTCCTTACGTACGTGGGGGAGGTTGAAAATTTCCAAAAAAAGGTACTAATGCTGAACCGTTTTTTATTTATCACGCTCGTTTCTCTCTCTCTCTAAAAAAAAAAAAAAAAAAAAAAAAAAAAAAAAAAAAAAAAAAAAAAAAAAAAAAAAAAAAAAAAAAAAAAAAAAAAAAAAAAAAGATTATGGGTCATCTAGCACTGATCTTTAGTCTTAAACTACTATAAGAACTATCTTAGTATAACAGTAAAGAAAAAAGAGCTGAAAAGGTAAATACTGGTAAGTTATGAATTACCCCCGACCCCCCTGAGAGAGCTCCTTAAGTACGAGGGGGTGGGGGGGGGTAAAAAAATGCCAAAAAACACAAATGCTGAACCGTTTGTTGTTATGGTGCTCCTTTCTCTGAAGTAAATAAAATAGGGGAGTGGATGGGTGAAATTGATATAAAAAAAAGTACTAAAAAAAATATATAGTATCCAGCATTACTCTTTGCATTCAACTTGTGTGACAATAATTTTGGTATGATAACGCATAAGAAGAAAATAAATGGAGAATCCGAGTAATTAATTATTTGCTCATTTTCTGGAAGAGATTGTCAAAGAAAAAAAAAACTGTCAAAGGAAAAAGAAACGAAATTACCCAAGAGATAAAATGTCAAAGCCAAAAAAAACTATCGAAGAAAAAAAAAAATATGTATTGAATAATAGATAATTGGATAAAGGAGTAAATAATAACTTGACGTCCCTTAAATGAGATTTACAAAACAAAGAAATTGCCAAAGTAGAGGAAAATTGTCAAATAATAAAAGTAACTAAATCACAAGCTTAAAATGTCTGTTTTTTTTTTGTATCTAGAGTACTGTACATCTAGAGTATCTCTATTAGACTACTGTAGGTAAAGTAGAGTACTGTATTGTACATTTGTATCTAGAATAGAGTACAGTACATTTAGGTAACCAGCCAGTGTTTGTCAATTGTTTTTTTTTTTTTTTTCTGCATCTCCCCGTTCAGATTTTGAAACACCTTTTTTCGGGGATATTTTCATTGAAAATGTCTTTTTTGTGTTTTCGTTTGAAAAAAAAAAAAAAACCGGAAAAAACATAAAATATACCTCCCCTCGCCGCTAGATTAAAATAAATTAATTTTCGCCTTCTTCCTCCTCCCTAGATTTCCGTCTATTGTTGCGATTGTAAGCAATGTTAAAATATTTGAAAATATATATCCAATTATAAAATAATTGGATTATAAAATAATTATAAATTTTTTTTTAAACAATTATAAAGTAATTATAAACAAGACATATATAAAAAATTATAAACAAAAACAATTATAAAATAAATAAAATATATCCAATTTTCTTATTTCATTATCATGGTTTCCACAATACTTTTTTTGTAGAATGAATTTTATCAGTGGCGTCAAGCTTATGTAGATAAACCGGTAATCTTCGCTAAAATTACCTTCACAATAACGACTTTCTATGTAAATGTTAAAATTTCGGTAGGGGTTTAGGGGTCCATCCCCCTCCCCAGGATACGGCCTTGCCTATCACCACTTTTAGAGCCTATAAGTAAAGTTTTTTGATAAGTAACATAAATTGCATATATTTGGAATCAGCATATAAAGCCAATTCTTTGATGTATTAACTGTTATAAAAATTTCTTTCTTTAAAATTTCGGTCACTATTTGGCTGACTCGCTTCTTACAATTGAACTAGTATCATGAACTGTTTTGATTTTGCTATACAAAATACTAGATATTACTGATAAATAGACGAATTGCTTCAAAAATTACCAATTGACGTTCCCAAGGCCGTACCCAGAGGGGGGGGGGGGGGGGGTTAGGGGGGTTTGAACCCCTCCCGAAATTTATTTTGACTCGTAAAAACGTAACAAAAATGGATATAAACAAATTTTGTATGCGTTTTTTTTTTTGTGTACCCCCCCCCCCCGAAAAAAAAATCTTTCAGTAAAACCCCCTCCTAAAAAAAAAAATCTTGGGTGCGGCCTTGGACGTTCCAAACTTTTATTTGAAATGGTAAGCTATTAGTTATTGGGGGTATCCATGCGCAATTGGGGATATTAAGAATTAAATACTATAAAATTCGGAAAACAAATCTACAAAATCCTTAACTACGTACTTACATCATCCTTAAAAGTGTTTCAGTTTATTTTACCTCCAAGCCCTCCTTCCCAATGTGCAAAGATATAGCCCAAATAATATATTTTCCATGCATTTTGCCATGTGTCAGTCATGTTTCTACTTAATACCCGTAAATTGAATCAGCGCTGACAAAATAAAGAAACGGAAATAAGAATGGAAAAAAAAATACCATAACCTCTGGGTATGGGAATAAACATGACCTAAATATAATCATTTGATTTTTTTTTTTTTTTTTTTTTTTTGACTACTAAAGTCCTTGCAGCCGGGTTCAAACAAGATATATGGACATCATCTCTAAATGCCATTACGCAACATTTTGGCACAGCACAATAACAGCATTTCTGATGTAACAGTGTTTGACAAAAAAAAAAAAAAAAAAAAAAAAAAAAAAAAAAAAAAAAAAAAAAAAAAAAAAAATAAAATTCGGCAGTGTTTCCTAGCTAAAGTTTTTTTTTTTCAAAATTAAGCTTTATCTTATCTAAAATCTTTTTTTCTAAGTTTCATAAATTTGGTTTCGCGATAAGCTTTTACCATTAAAACTAATCTAAATAATAGTTTCCATTCCTGAATCAGGTTATTTGTCATATTTTATTTTGTTACTTATTATATTTTGATTTCAATATTATATTTGTTACTTACGGAAGGCACTAGATAGCAATTTCCTTTCAAATGAGCCCTTAAACAGATATCTATGATGTTTCAGTACCCCGCTAGCGGCAAAGAAAAGGAAAAAGAAAAACGAGACACATCAATACTTCCCATGTAATATAGGGATTTTCTCTATTGCTCAAGATGGGGAGGTGAAATTCGTCCTCCCTATTATATGGTTTGAAACTATTGTTGAGTCCGACACCGTATTTTCTCACTTCGATTTGGCACTATTTTTGAGAAGTTTCGGGCAATTTTTGAGATGGATCCAAATGGCCATTCTCAGGTTCCAGATTGCCATTCTTCCTCACTTTGATAGTCTTTTACCAAAAACTCGTCTTGAAATTTTCGGAAGATGAAATTTTTACGAGTTAGTTCTTTACGAAGATTACTAGGTTCCATCTAGTGATTCATTTGTATTTCAGACTAATATGTCTAACGGTTCTGGCCACTTTTGTACAACCGCCTTCTTTTGGAGCCAGGAATAATGCCCTTCGTGATCTCATCCACGACTTATTGGGAGGAGATGCTGATTCTCTGAGGGTAAATTATCTTTTCATTATTTTAGTTTCATTGTCTTTCAATTATCTTTTCATTATGAATATTCTTTTGATTATTTTCGTTTCGTTTATCTTTCCTTTCAATATTTTATCTGTTCTTTCTTTGTTTTTCAATTATCTTTTTATTATAAATTTGCTTTTTATTATTTTCCTATCATTATATTTCTTTAAATCTTTTATGTATTATTGCATAACCACCATATCATCTTTTCGCTATAAATTACCTTTTTCATTGTTTTATCATTCACTATTTACTATTTTATTATTCATTATTTTTCATTTTATTATCTTGTTTCTTAATATTTAAAAAAGGGGCTTCTGACTGAGGGTACACGAGTCTCCGGGGGAGAAGGATTCCCAAAAGTGATATCTGGGTGTGAGAAAAAAAAAAAAAAGATGCTCCCCATGCACAAAAAGTGACTTTCCATTTTTTTTTACAAGCTAATATATTTTCCTTGTTGCGTGTCATTTGACATGGGAACACCCTTCCCGATTCGGCTCGAGAATGCCATTCGTTTGGCACCTTCAAAAGACTTGTAAAAAAAAAAAAAAAAAAAAAAAATATATATATATAATCATATTTTATATGATTAATTTTTTTCTGCCCTATATTGTGCTATCCATTTTCCTTAATTTCTTATCATTATTATTATATTATTTATAGATGTTGTGATTCATTGCAATTTGATAAAGCTTATTTAATGAACTCGTTTTCTTTTTTTTTTTTTTTTTTTTTTTTTTTTTTTTTTTTTTTTTTCTTGGTATTAATCATATATATGTATATATATATATATATATATATATATATATATATATATATATATATATATATATATATATATATATATATATATATATATATATATATATATATAAAATAGTATTTTAGCAAAACCAGTTGCTGATTGTAAAGCGCTGTGAAATATTATTGAAGGCTCAGTGAATGTATTTTAAGTATTATAACAATCATTAGGGGTAGCTATGTTTAGCTAAAGTTGTCTCGACACATGTTTGAAGTTTTTGGTCAAAAATTCTTTAGAAATTTCGGCTTGAACATTTTCCGTGGGGTCACTATTGGCCCCTTGACGTTTACTATACATGTGATCATGCAATCAATTTACAATTTTTATTATCATTGTAATAAATTATATTATCACATAACTACTATATATATATATATATATATATATATATATATATATATATATATATATATATATATATATATATATATATATATATATATTATATATATATATATATATATATATATATATATATATATATATATATATATATATATATATATATATATATATATATATATATATATATATATATATATATATATATATATATATATATATATATATATATATATATATATATATATATATATATATATATATATATATATATAATATATATATAATATATATATATAAAAGTGAATAAATGACTGTCTGTCCCGTATGCATTACTACACTGTTTGAATATTCGATTTATGGCCTCGATTCCCCAGTGAAGGGGAATTTTTCGAAAAAGAATTTTCCAGGGGTTGCGGAGTTTTTTTCCGCGGGGGGGGGGGGGGGGGGGCTTTTCTTGGGGAAATTCCGCGGAGCAAAAACTCTCCCTTAACAAAATTGCCCCTGAAAGTTTCAATTCGTTCCCCCAGCCATGACACAAATCAGGAAAACTTCCCAAAACTAAAACTTTGGAAATAATCTGTTTAATTATTATGTATAAATTTATTTTGATAAATGAAATTGCTACTGAGCTGGAGGACAGATGGAAATACGTTGACGACTTGTCCTTAACGGAAATCGTATCTAAGGATTCGAAGAGCAATGCTGCTGGTTTCATCGACCAAGTTAGCTCAGAGGCGCCTGAACTAAACATGGTCGTGAATAAAGACAAATGCTCGGTCACAACATTTTCTTTTTCTTCAGAATACTCAACCGTCTTTCGAACCTCCTATCGCTTCCGAGCTAATAAGCCATAAATAAACTTTACTTGGTGTGGTGATTTCTTCTGACCTCTCATGGCGGGAGAATACAAAGACAATTGTAAAAAAAAAAGCTAACGGCGCAATCCAAATGCTTAAAGCACTGAAAAAATTTCGAGTTCCTAAGGACAAGCTGAAACTAATATTTTACACTTTCATCCGCCCCTTAGTTGAATATGCTTGTTCGGTTTGGCACTTTGCCCTTACCCAGGATGAAACTGATAAAATAGAACGAGTTCAGAAGAGATCACTGCAAATCATTTATGGCGGTTCCCCTCTACCTTACTCCTTTTACCTCAAGGAATTTAAACTTGAATCCCTTTCTTCCCGCCGAGAAAAATTATGCCAATGATTTGGCTCCTCCCTCCTTCAACATCCCATCTACCGATCATTCCTTCCCCCACCTTTTGTCCCTGTAGGATCTCCGCCCCCCAGGGAAGTGGCTGAGAAGGTTCTGAAACTAACCCCAGTCCACTGTAACACCATGCGCTACAGTAAAAGCTTTGTGCCAAGCTTTTTGAAATATTACAATGATCTCTAGTATTTTTATTGTTTAGTTTATTTTATCCTGACGAAGTTTTATCAGACAATTTATTCTCAATCTCAAGTGTTTTTATCCCTTTTAGTTTATTTATCCTGACAAAGTTTTATCAGACAACTTTATTTTGCTAATTATGACTAAGAGACATTATATTTGGGCTTTGCCCACGAGAGCTATGTCTTGTTTTTGAATTAAATGAATTTGAATTGAATGTATTTTTTTAAGAATTATATTATAATTAATTAATATAAGTAATAGTTTAATGTGAAATATTACGTAATAAAAAAAAACTTATTTGCGAAGAGAAAACTATTCCCATCTTCTTTTTAATCAAATTCTTTTTCCATCTGCGCGTATAAAATGGTTGGCATTTTGGACTGGCATCCCTAATAATAGGCTAAAATATAATTTTTTTCGGATTTTCTAGAGCGAGAGAGGGCTGCGATTATGGTGCTTCCAATGATTTACTTTTTATTTTGACCCGCGCCAATTCCGATGGTTAGTACGATAATAACACCAAATAATGCTCGTTTTTGAAGAATTGCATTTATTTACATACTATCGAGACAAATTTTCTAAAAAGAACGTAGATGTTAGCATTAACTTTCAAATCAGCCCTAAATGGTTTTCTAAAATGTCTCAGTGCCCCTTTATCACCAGGGGAGGAGAACACAAGGTATCGCTCAAATTCTAAATGCGATTTTCTTCAATTTTAGAGATGGGAGGCTGAAAAGTTCTGGCTATGGGTTTTTTCGACCATTGTGATTCCAGCGGTATACTTTTTATTTCGATTGTTTTTTTGTCAACGTTTCGATTCCTTTTTCGAAATTCCCGCAAATTTGTTTTCGCCCTTACCTACTACTTTGACGTCTAACGGGTAATAATTTCCCGTTATATAATGGGTAATACCGTTATAATAACGGGTAATAATTGATGCGTAATAATTTCCACCCTGGAATCAGTTTTCATATGGCGATACTTTAACATTGGATATATTTGTGGGGGAATTCTTAAATTTTTAGTTTCTTGGGGCTTTAGTTCCTCTTTACTAGGCTCTAGTCATTTTTGCAAACATGATTCATGTACTGTCGAAATATCTTTTTTTCAAATATTATAGTTTTTTATTTGTTTCCGATGCTTATGACCTACTCCCCATGCCTTTTTTGATAGCCGCATAGTGGAGGTGTTTTTCTATAATTGTTGTTGTAAGTTATACTGAACAAGCTGTTCTTTGCTCAACAGTTCGTGAAAATATAACATTTTTTTGTTTTTACAAAGCTCCCGTTAGATTTTGAAAATCAAATTATCGACACAATTGAAATGGAAAATTAATTTTTACTGAAATTTCAACCATATCTATCGTTATTATCATTCAACTGCGTTTGCAAGAAAGTCAAGCAATACTTTCATGCTTTGACATATATGTCTGGCAATGCTCTTACGTAAGCATGGAAGTTGCAAGTAAACGCAACTATTAAGCGTGGATGATAAATATAGCACAAAGAAGCTTCCTGATTGGTAAAATTCAAAATACAGAAATACTAGATACAGAGTTCTAGATTCTAGAAGTGGATGCTCTGCTGCAAATTGTTGCAGTCGAGCACCAAATTCTGCGTATGAACAGGAACTGCCTGAAATTGATGTGCGTACAGTCTTGTATCTAGATGTGCAAGGGTAACTCAGCGTTTCCACTACCATCTTTTTGTAAGCCGTTAAACGTTGAGAGTTTGCAAGAGAAAGTTCGTAGATGGCGTTTTTTGATTCTATAGAATTTTCCGTATGGTGCTATGTATCACATAAGTCTCGTGGTCCAAGTACATTACCGCAAAAAAACTACAATTTTTTTCGTTGTAATTGTTCACTGGTACAAGATTGGAATTTGGCCCATATTTGAAACATTTTCCTTTTGCTGGCCAGTAAGGTTTTCCAAAATTTCCTTTTTTATAAGGGTTTTGCCCAAAAGCTCTTATAACAAAAATACCAACATCCCTTACCAAAGATAAAGAAAAGTCGCAGATCGAATCGTGTCAAAATTTGGGTTTGACAACGCGTTGACGTCAATCTTAAAATTTGCACTTGTTGCCGAAATATTTGATGATTTTGAGGTAAATTTCATAAGGGAAGGGTGAATGTGGCATTTTTAATAGGATTTTGTAGATTGTGTAACTGCGTTCTTTTGTCAGTTGGCAGACATTAAATTCCGTAGATTTACGAAACATTCCGCAGAAGTAAGAAACACTGATCTAACTAGATGTGTATATGAACGCCACTTTAGTGTTTCTATTTAAAATTTTACAAACTGCCTAGTCAACCGTCTGGAATCTTTACCTACTAGTATATTTTACTACTAGTAAAATATACTACTATACCTACTAGTAAATTATACTATACCTACTAAAATAATACTATACATATAGTAATAATACTATATATATAGTAATATAGTATATAGTAACTATAGTAATATAGTTAATAATACTATACCTACTAAATATACCTACTAGTAAATTTTTACAAACTGCCTAGTCAACCGTCTGGAATCTTTACCTACTAGTATATATATTTCATAAAAAGTTTTGAGAGGTTTCATTAAGCTTGTTGAGTTTTTATGAAAATGGTTTAAGATCGCGCTCAAGTACTGCGGAATCTGCTCACATTGTAGACCTGTTTTGGCTAGTTATTCTGCTAAGATCTTCCATCTTTTGACAAATAATTTCTTTTTTTAAGAAAATTCACATGTTGGTTTTTTGTACTCTTGCCTCCCCCACCCCCTTTTCAAACTGAAACCATAGGTGTGCTCCTGTCTGTATGTGTATGCATATTTTCATAAAGACAAAATACACATTTGAGGCCTACATGTCAAATTCCTACAAAAACAGAAATATTATTAATAAATATAAATAGCTATCGCAGTAATTCAAGGATATAATTTGATGTTTATTTATTATGATGCATAATGGTAGGTCAGGGTATGTCTTCAAAATTTTCAATTTGAATTGGAGAAAAAATAAGCATTGGGTTAAGTCCTGTGGTGGCGCAGTGGGTTTAATCTCATCTTTGTAAAATGGAACCCAGACCTCAAACTCAGCTGTAGCAACACACTGCAGGGCCAACGCAAGGACCTTAGTAGTCAGAGGTGTCGTTATCCAATACACATACAATTTTGGGTTAACCGTATAGTCGGATCTTGGTCTGCCCCCAATCCCTTACCTTTCATTTTATTTCTAGGAATTTCAAGACATATCAAAGAAGTTCAGAAGTGGATCGATGTCAGCCAAAAACTATTATGAACTAGTTCAAGATTTGTTTGGCACATCTAGCTTTGAATTGGTCTTTTCGGATCTTCTTGTTCTACTTCCTGATGTTTCACGACAACAAGAACTGTATGAAGTGCATAAGAGAGTTAGCGGTGCAGCTCAATTTACTCCATGTGCAGTCTGTGGTCAAATTCTTGCTCCATCGGACTTGAAACACCATAAAGTCTCACACACTTTAGATAATGATTTTCCTAGTTTAAATTAGCGTTTTTGCTATACCCATAGATATATTAAGTGAATAGATACCAGACAATTTAGAAAAAGTATGTAATTGCGAGCATGAAAACTGCCACCAGACAATTAATAACAACGGTGGCAATCAAACAGTTAAGAGAAAAATAGACTTAAGTTGTGTGGAGGCATATAAAAGTGGGTAAACGGGACCCATAGATCTATTGCCTGAATAGATACTAGACAATACAAATGAAGTATTGTAATATGCTAACAGGTAACGGATCTAATGAGAAGGGTGGGAACCAATTAGTTAATAAAAAAAGCAGATTAAGTAACGTGGAGGCATAATAAAAGGGGTAAAGGGAGCCCATATATTTATTGCTTGAATAGATAGTAACAATATAAATAAAGTATTTTAATACGCTAACAGGTACCGAGGCATCTAACGAGACGGGTGGGAACCAATCAGTTAATGAAAAAAAAAAGACTAAGTAACGTGGAGGCATAATAAAAGGGGTAAAGGGTGCCCATATATTTATTGCTTGAATAGATAGTAACAATATAAATAAAGTATTTTAATACGCTAACAGGTACCGAGGCATCTAACGAGACGGGTGGGAACCAATCAGTTTTATATAAAAACACACTAAGTTATGTGGAGGCATAAAAAAAAGGGGTAAAGGTGCCCAAATATTTATTGCCTGAATAGATATGGAATAATAGTCACATCAGACATCTACCAAGAATGGTGCAAACAAGTTAATCAATCAATTAGTCTAGAAAATCGCACCTTAGCAACTGGATTTGCGTGCTTCAGACCGTTTCATTGCCGGTGTTAAGGAAGAAGCAGCGCTGTGAGCTCGCGAAGAGGCCTATTGTCTGTAGTATCTTAATTAATGTGTCTATGGCTCCAACCAGTGATTTGCATTTTTGTTTTGTGGATGGATTGGTAGTATTGCGAGAAAGTCTTTTTTGAACGTTTGACTATAAAGTTTTTGGACGCTTGTAGAAGACGATTGGTAGTGTCGTAAGAAAAAGCCTTATTTGAACGTTTGATTATCAAGTGTTTTGGACGTTTGTAGTAGACGGATTGATTGTGTGTTGTAAGGAAAAGCCTTGTTTGAACGTTTGATTATCAAGTGTTTTGGACGTTTGTAGTAGACGGATTGATTGTGTTGTAAGGAAAAGCCTTGTTTGAACGTTTGATTATCAAGTGTTTTGGACGTTGTAGTAGACGGATTGATTGTGTTGTAAGGAAAAGCCTTGTTTGAACGTTTAATATTCAAGATGTGATTAATGCCTATTTTAATAAATTAGCAATCCGGGGAAGAGGTTTTTTTTTTGATCTGTGAATGATTATGCATTAAATTAGTTGATAAGATAATTTTTTCCAAAAAGATACAGGACTTAGGGTACTTTTTTCAATTTCCTGATTGAGTTTTGCCAAAAAGGTTTAGGCCTATGGGCTTTTTTTCTATTTCCAGAGAAGATTCCTCCATTCAGTTGATTAAAATAATCCTTGCGTCAAAAAGATGTAGGCCCATGGGTTACCTTTTTTCTCTGTTTCCTGAAGCAATTCTATCACTTTTGAACGTTTCTGGTAGACGGTTTGATAATGTTGTAAGAAAAAGTCTTATTTGAACGTTTAATTATCAAGATTCGATTAATGTTTATTTTAATAAATTAGAAACCCGGGGAAGAAGTAACTTATTTTTATTTTTTAATCTGGGAATGGTTGTGGATTAAAATAGTTGATAAAATAATCATTTTCCCAAAAAGACT
Source organism: Artemia sinica (assembly GCA_027921565.1). Taxonomy (NCBI): domain Eukaryota; kingdom Metazoa; phylum Arthropoda; class Branchiopoda; order Anostraca; family Artemiidae; genus Artemia; species Artemia sinica. The sequence continues at coordinate 7,948,842 of CM051259.1, read as the reverse complement.
AAGGCCTATGGGTGACTTTTTCTGTTTCCTGGAGCAATTCATCGATTCAGTTTCGTCAAAAAGATACAGACTTAAGGGTAATTTTTTTTTTCTGTTTTCTGAGGAAATTCCTGAATGCATATGGTTAAATAATCGTTTTTCCAAAAATAAGTAGGCCTAGGGGTAATTTTTTTTCTATTTCCTGAGACCAATCTTCGGTTCAGTAGTGGAAAAAAATGTAGGCCTATGGGCTTTTTTCCTAAGGAATTTCCTAAATTCAGATGAGAAAATTGCCAAAAAGATGGAGGACTATGTAATTTTTTTTCTATTTTCTGAGATAAACCCTCAATTCAATTTTGACAAAAAGATGTAGGCCTATGGGTAACCCTTTTTGTTTCCTGAGGCAATTACTAGATTTTGTTTTCCACTTAATATGTACTCTTCGTTTTCTTTTTTACGCGAATGAGAAAGTGACAATTTTGAAACTGCGGCTTTTACGGAAATTTTGGACCTCCGATCAGATTGGTGAATATGATACTAGCTTTTGGCTGCTCCAAAAAGAATTCTTTTCACTTGTCCTTTGACCAGCCCTGCACTGCTTGAGCTGAAATGGAGTTTTGTAGTCTATGTCAGAAAGGACTGTGAAAAGAATGATTCTGCTTTCGAGTGAAACCATTGTTAAAGCAGCTGGCTGTTTCAGCTGGAAGTCATTGTGAAATCTAAAAATGCTTAAGATGTCTCTCAGTTCCCTGGCCCCGTTGCGAAAATTTTCTATTAGAATAATAAATTCTCATTTATTGTTAGAATGATGAATAATTAATAATAAAATATAAATAACAGTAGTATAAATAGTATTTTAGAATAAACAATAATTTAGAATAATGAATTGAAAATCAGAAAATAAAAATTGAAGTCCGATTATTCTCATAAGAGTATTCTCATCGGTCCGAAATTGCTGCCATCTGCTTTTACAAGACGTTTCTCTATGTCATTTTGCGACTTTGGCAAAGTTGATTTGGTTGATTTTGCATTTTTGGCAAAGGGGTGGTAGTACATATATCTCCTAAATTTTTATAGCTAACTTATTGTTGAAATAATTCGAGTTTCTTTCACAACAGTTATAATAGAAAGGTGGCCCATGGCAAGAGAGTCAACTTTCTAACTAAGAAAAATATAATATCTTTAGACACTGGTCAATAGTCCTTGAAGAGCTGATGAAAGTATAAGATATTTTTTTTTTGGACGAAAATTTGTTAATGAGGCTGATCATTTTGGTAGTTTCCAGAGACTGAAAACTTCATTTCTGGGTGTACATCTCGAAAAAAAAAAAAAAAAAAAAAAAAAAAAAAAAAACAGATAGAAATATCAGATAATCACTGCAAAATAAGGCAAGTCGTAATTAGACACAGATTAAGCTGAAAGTACGATGTTGGCCTGTGCCCCACCCCATGTCAGTTTCTTTTAGCAGAAAAAGGTAGGCATTATGCACTTTGATTGAAGCAGAATCACGAAATGATTTCGTGTTGAATTGTTGTAGAGGCAAAGTAGGATTTGAGCCCCTTCAACATTCCCTTGCGCTCCTTTTAGTTTAATTTGTTTTTGTCACGAAAGATGGAACAGCTTATTTGAACTTGGATCACGCAGCAATTTTTATTCTGTATGATTGGAGAACCAAAGTGCGCCACTGGCTCCTCCACCATCCTATCATCAACTTCTTTTTGGAAAGGTAATCGTGTTGTATCCTGTTGGAGCGAAAATCGTGCAAGACAGACACGTCAATTTAAGTGCCACTTTTCCTTGGATCACTCGTTGCTCAATTATGTGTAGTGTGTGGCTATGTACTACATGTATGCATTTTACATATACTTGAATTATGCGAGTCTTTATAAAAGAATAAGACGCCCCCCCCCCCCCCCCCCTCTCCGGTATGTTATGAATTGGCGAGCCGTATAAGTACTGTTATATTTAGAACAAAAGTTGAATGTAAGGCAAAAAGTTGTATTTGTAAATTTAAACTAACAATACCATTAAACTGCAGATAACACAAAAATTCATTTTGAATTTCTGAATCAAGCTTGAAAACTTAGAATCACATATCTTAGTTCTTAAACTAAAAACTGTATTTATGAAATGCATTTACTCATAATGAAATTTAACATTTCATGAGAAATAGTAAAAAGCTTTAGGAGCGTAATTACACGGAATACCACATACATAAAGGGGAAAACACTATTTCATTAGTGCAGCGGACACATGGATATATCTATTTCTACAAAAACATAAAATAGACTTAAGTTTTGTATTATAAGAAACAAGGCTGTGGAAGTTTCATTAAATGATTTAGTATTAGTTGTGCATAATCATGCACAAAAGAATTGGTTTGATATACATAGTATTGACAAACAGACACATAATTTTTTTTTAGGAAAATACTTTTAGAAAAACATAACTAAATATTTGTAATTTTTAAAGAAATTTATTGAATATATTACTGAGTTTATTGATTATGTGAATATATAACGTATCAGAAAGGAAAAGGAATATATAAGAAACTGTAAAAAAAAAAAATATATATATATATATGTAGTATATAAACATGAATTATTTTCTTTTATATGAATATGCAGAATGGAATAAGAATCAAACTCAACACTAGGGGTACCGATTGGAGGGAGATGGTCATCTCACCCGTAGATTTTTCTAAATACTATTCCCCCCCCCCTACATTTTCGTGAATTGACGTCCTTGCTCGACAAAATAATGCAGTATGATTCTCAAAGGAAGATGGATATCTAATTATATTGATTCTTTTTCAACATTAATATATCCAATTTTCATATGTTAATGCTCACTTTTTTCATGCTCATATGTTAATGCTCACGTTAGGTTAGGTTAGGTATTTGAATTATGGGGAATATGCTTAAGTATAACTTATTATGGATTTAGTCAATTTGGCATCTAGAAAAAATTGATATTCATTGTATTTTTTTTAATATATTATGTGACACGTGCACCAGCAGTAGAATACCATATATTTTAAATATAGATCGTCCATATCCATATTCATGGATCCATATCCATAGATCGTCCTATGGATATCCATATCTATGGATCGCTGCCACCGCCTAAAGGGTGCGGTGGCACCCTGAAATTTTCACTCTACTCATAATTGCCCATAATTACCCATAACCCTTTATTTGCCCATAATTTCCCATAACCATTTGCTAAGCTATCCTCAAAAGAAAGACCAGCAAGGTAAATGTAGAGGAAGATCAAAGTATGACTGAACTTTATCGTAGAATTTCATTCTACGATATATATAGTCTTGTTCGCTTGATTTTTAAACTCTTTACATAAAACCAAAAAATTTGGGTAACTTTTACGAGCGGAAATTAGCGCAAGCACCAAAAAGATCATCAACGCCATCTAACATTTGGTGTTTAAACACGTACCATATTACACTACTATAAGTTGCCTATACTCATTGAATGAATTTTCAAAATTAGTTCGTGATTTCCTCTTGTTTGGCACCAAAGAAACTTTTATAATATAAAAAATTAACATCCTATTCAACAAGTTCTCAGTTTAGCTGTTTTTTTTTTTTTTTCTTTTTTTTTCTTTTTTTTTGAAGAAGGTCTAGTAAAACTGAGCAAAAACTAAGGCGATCATTTCCGTTCAGCACCTCCCTCCGCTATTCTAGAAGTATGACTATTGTTTTGGCCGGATTTTTCATATTTCTTTATAATAGACTTTAAGGTCCATGTTCCTTCTGAAACATGCAATTTTGTGGCAAGTATACTTGTTCAAATATACTAGTATGCTATAACACAGACAAGTATCCAAGTATATTTTTTCCCGAAAGGACAGGATATTTACATCATTGCAAACATTAATTTCGAACCTCAGGGCGATCTCAATTTGCTTTTAAGTAGCAATTTGAAATCTGGGAAAGGAATATTACAACTAATTATCAAAAGCCTTTCTGTTATGAAAAGACAAAAATTGGTCCCGTCAACACGCGCCTGCTGGGTCACCTGAATAAATTGAAAGCATCCATAGCTTAACAGTAAAAGATAGCCAATTAATTTTCAAGGTCATATTATCACGAAAACCTGAGAATAAGGACACGTCTAGGATTAATACCCAAAAGGCTTAGCTTTTGGGTATTATCAAAGAGTAGCTTTTGGGTATAATACCCAAATATTTTATAATCCACAGTTGTTCTTGTTATACCAAGCAATGGAAGGTTAGGGTACTTCATTTCGCTTGTCTTGAAGTCAATAAATTTTGATAATCGATACTAACCTAATATAGACAACCCAACTGAGATCTGGAAAAAACTGCTGTATGTTGCATTTTGCAAAAAAAAAAAAGAAGAAAAAGATTGCTCTTATCTCACCACTCATTTGTGCGCTTATACGCAGGACCCATACGTTGAAAAAATAAGATTATTGAAAATAAAAAAAATGGAGGTGACAGAAAAACCAATTCCAGTTTACTGCTAACGTATTCCCGACCATAAGGGTCCCATTTGGCAATTCTGACTTAGCTGTAAAAGTCCTATTTGTAAAACCCAACAATGAGGTTCTCATTCGGTAACCTTTACCTGACCACAAGGGTTTCGCTTGGCAAGCCTGATCTTACTATTAGGGTTCGTTTGGTAACTCTAACCTGACATTAGGGATCTTATATGGCATTCCTGACCTGAGCATCAATGTTCATTCTGGCAATCCTGACCACAAAGGGTCCTATATAATTTTCTTGACCTGAACTTAAGGGTTCAATTACCGTGCACTGACCTTAAAGACCAAGGAGATCAAAATGTAAATACTTTTGTCCCCTAGTCCCATCTTGGATCTATTTAGTCCTAAAAACCCAGATTTTCTACAATTTTATTTTGGTTATTATATAACTATTTAAGGTATTTTTCATTGCATAAATTCCCTCTTTAATTGCCCATTAAATCGTGAACGGGAAACGTTTTCTGTTTACACACAAAGCCGAAAAAGATTGTACAGCCCAAATATAGTAAAATATTTCAATTATCAGTTGGGCGATAAGTAAAAATTAAGCAAGAAAAGTGATTTTTTTTTCGAATCGGGAAAAAAATATTCTATTGATGTTTCAATAGTCATCTAAAGGGATAAATACAACAAGATAGGATAGCCTAACTGGTCTTTCTAAAAATATTCATATGTAGGTAAGTTAATTAACTAATAAAAGTATTTAATTTTGGTGTTTAGCTTAGAGCTCCATAATGATATATTATTTTCTGCTGATTTTTCACACGCGTTCTATATTTTTTAAACTAGGCGCCTGCTAAGTGTAAAAACTGCATATCAGCTTAAAACATCTTTTGTATTAAAATTAAGCTCCCGGCTTTTCCCAATTTTCTAAGATGTGTATGGCCGTGTGAGTATCCACTTAACCAATTTAAGGACTCAGGTTTCATTTTTAGTCTCCGTGTTACGGAAAGGGTCCCATTTACTAATCCTAGCCTGACCATCACGGTCCTATCTGATTCAGTAGAATTGGGAAGAAGTATTAAAGTGTACTGATTGGACCCCATTGTCTAACCTAAAAGCCCACCTTCCAATGAAGGCCAAAATATACTTAAAATATCAGTGGAAAAGAGCAATGTGAGAAGAATTGCCAGCATATATCAAACTTTTTTTTTGTAGACTGTGGAATCTGAACTGACGGCGGAATCACTGCAGTAGCAAAGCGGTGCGAAACCCACAGACATTACATTTCCTAAAACTCCCTGTCTGTGTGAATGAAATGCGATTCGCATGGCTATTTGGTTTGGAGCGGGGGTTAGTGGCATGACTCAGTAAGGTCAGCCAGAGTCGACCCAACTCCAAAAGGGAATGGTAAACAGGAAGGGTGTGCGAATGCACAGGATGGCTGGCTCCAAGCCCCTTATTACACTTCCTAACTAAAGGGCCATGAAATGGAGATCAGCCCCCCCCCCAGTAAGGACTGTTAAGTCCAGTGCCGTATTCTTTACCTTTGCATTTATTGATCGCCATAATCCCTTCCTCAGAAGAGACGAAATCAAATACCAAAATCTCGCTAACGTGAAAAAGTGAGCATGAACAACTGATATAAATTTACTATATATTTGTATACTAATCCGGGGCCGTTCACAGTGCCAGTGACGCCAAGAGAAAAATTATCCTCAGCCCCTCCCCCCCATCCAATTTTTATGTGGAGCAAACGACTAACGCAATTTCCTGAAAAAGAAAACTGAGCCACGACATTCTTCACAGTCATGGCACCTGGGGCAGGTCCCCATTCGAACAGCCATGTTGCAGCCTCTTTCAACGAGGAATCATAAGAAGTGGTAAAAACAAAAGGCTCAAACTTTATACAATGCCTCACATACAAAAGGAAACTAATTAGCCTGATTATCAGCTCCTTTCTCTTTTAGAACTTCTTCACGAGGCCTTCCCGTTCCAAATATAGACGAACTTCGAGATGCTTCTTCAGCTTGGCTATTGACTGGTACAGTCCGCGGCTTCAGCTGTAACTTAGGTCGGTTTGCCATTTCTTCTATAATTATAAATATTATTTACAATACTTTTTTTTTTACTTATAGCATTTCATCCCACTCGTTCTGCATTGGGACAAATATACAAATAATCCTTAAAGCAGCAAAGCCTATGAAATATATACAAGGGGAACTGTTTACTAACAATAATAAATATGATTTATTTATATTTTCCTTTTGAAGTAATAGCAATTAAGGTCAAATGAACAATAATTTAAAATTAAATAATTGAAATTATAATGTATAATTAAACTAAACATTTAAAAAACCACAGCAAATCAAAATTTATTTGATTTGAACAGAATTCGTTGCAAACAAATAGAACAAAACAAAATTTATAGATCAAAGCAGAACTCTTTGTAAATGATTAGTTGAAGGTGCTAACTACACTTAATTGCAGAATTACAAATGGAATTCACCAATCGATTCAGCATGAAAATTTGAAATAATTTGACAATTTACACCAAAGTTATTTCACCATTTTTTTTACCATTCGCCCACTTGTGAAATGGGGCAATAAATCACAAAAAAATAATAGAGAAAAACAGGTTTAATTTAAATAAAGCAGAGAAACAAAAAATTAAATAAAAATACAAAAAAACAACAGAACATTAATTAATAAAAAAAAAACTCCGAGTATTTCGGCTCCACGTCCTGGAGCCTTTCTCAACGGAAAAAAAGTTTTTTTTTTTTAAATAAAACCATCTAAAAAACGACAAACTAAAACACACGAGAAAAAGAATGAGAGAGAGAGAAAAAAAAACAACTTAAAGACAAAACAAATAAATACAAATAACATTCAGACAAAAAAGACCGATTCTACAAAAGTTATTTTATCATTCGCCCCCTTGTAAGATGCGGCAATAAATTACAATATTTTAGTTCATTCAGATGTCAAAAGAGACAAACTCTACAAAAAAAAGTGATGTTAAGGATAATGTAATTAAAATAATTTCTTAAAATATGATTTAATTTTTTTTTTAATTTTAAAAAACGGATCCACACTCAAGTCTGAGATCCACAGATCCACAGACTGCAGGTTTTTAGTCTGTTTTTAGTGCAGGTTAGAAACTGTTCTCATCGTCTTGTTTTTTTTCAGTCCTACAATTAAGCTAAGGGTGTGATCCACAAATGAACTATTATAAATTATTTGTTATAATCATAAGCCTAAAAGGGCAGATAACGGAAAATTTAGCCCCTAAAATGTTTATAAGATATAAAAGGGGCTTATTTTTTGTTCCGTTCCACGCTTACAGTACCGCAAATTGTCATTAAAATACCATGGACAGTGACTATGAGATCTGGTCAATTGTAGCGGTTTAAAAAAAAGGAAAAAAAAAGAAGTGTGGCTAAATATAAAGGGCATCAAAACAATTGCCCTACCAATTAATACCAATTGCCCTTAATTTTGGATATTCATCGGGTAAGCACGACCATTGGGATTGCTGATTGTAGTTAGAATTGAATTTACAATCTTAAAATTAAAGTTAAAATCTGGAATTATCGCAAAATAAGCTAAACTAAAGGACATCAAAATAGGTTAAAATTACCCTACCAATTAATAGAAATTGCCCTTAGTTTTGGATATTCATCGGGTACGCACGACCATTGGGATTACTGATTGTAGTTAAAATTTAATTTAAAATCTTAAAATTAAAGTTAAAATCTGGAATTATTGCAGAATCGGCCAAAAATAAAGGGTATCAAATAGCTTAAAATTGCCCTGCCAATTAATACCAATTGCCCTTAGTTTTGGATATTCATCAGGTAAGCACGACCATTGGGATTACTGATTTTAGTTAAAATTGAATTTAAATCTTAAAATTAAAGTTAAAATCGGGAATTATCACAAAACAAGCTAAAAATAAAGGGCAACAAATAGCTTAAAATTGCCCTACGAATTGATACCAATTGCCTTAGTTTTGGATATTCATCGGGTAAGCACGACCATTGGGATTGCTGATTGTAGTTGAATTTTAAATCTTAAAATTAAAATCTAGAATTATCGAAAAACAAGCTAAAAATAAAGGACATCAAATAGCTTAAAAAGGTGGAAGTTATCTTTGGAGATAAACAGAGCGTTAATATATGGAAGAAGAATAGAATTTAATTTTTAAAATTTCTTTCACAGCATGTTTGCCCATGGGCGTAGGGAGGGGGGCAGGGGGGCAACTGCCCCCCCCCCCCTAAACCTTCAAATTTACGTTAGATATGGCTGAAAAAGCAGATAGTTTGGAAAAAGCAGTTGATAAAACTCCATCACACTATCGACTTGCCCCCCCCCCCCCTAGACAATATGCTGCCTACGCCCATGTGTTTGCCAAATTTGAATTTTACTTCCAAAGAAAAGCACTATATATATTTCAAAGGCACTATACATACAAATATATCATCAAAAGAACGTGACGTTCACGTCAAACATAGCTCATTGTAAAAATGCGTGAAAAAAGTCAACACTTAATTAAAAAGTAAAAAAAAAAAAAAAATAACATTAACGAAAATACATAAAAATATGACGAGTCAAAATTTAGTTAAAAAGTAAAAAAAAATAGATAACAATAAAATTAAAGACTTTTCCTGGCTATTGTATAACTCAACAAAACTCGGAACAAAACTCTTCCGATATCTTTCATGTTTAGCGGGGATGGGAGTCATTTTGGGGACTTTTGGAATTTTATACGGGACGGCCTGTTGCGGGCGGGAAGGTAGGGTTCGGGGATGATGGAAAGTAATCGAGGAACAGACAGGGGCTTGGTACCGAAACGAAGGCATAGGACGACGAAGACGCTATAAATTATAACTAGTTATTTTACGTATTAACTTTCACGATTCAACGTGGCAACACTGATGGAAATGTGGTACTGCTGTTAAAACTTCACAATTTTAGAACAACCTAGAGATTTTTTTTTAAGAAATCGCGGTTTTCGGACATGAAAAGACCAAAGACGAGCCCAGAGGACAAATCAAGTATTTATTTTGATGTAATCGGTACTTTAACTAGTTCTTATGTTATGTCAAAAATAATAGCAACTAAATAATTAGCATTAATCTTAATTAATAATAATTAATTAACGATCATTATAATTAATTAGTATTTAATTACTGATTATTAGTTAATTAATTAGTGATAGTTATAATTAATTAATCATTAATTATAATTGAGTACTAGAACACATTCTAAGTCAAGATACAAAACGAATAGCTTTTTTCTTTAAAATGTACCTTGTGTGGGCTCCTTGAAGTCTTCCATAGGTGGTCTTCTATCACTATCTTGTCTTGGCCGACTGAAATTACCACCATTATTCGGGCCCCGTTCTTCATACCCACCTCTGCCACCGAAGTTGCCCCTACAAGCAAGAACACCGGCATAAAAAGCAATTTACTTCTCATCACAAAATGCTTTCGGATTCTTTAGCGGTGGTTACCCTGGTGGTTACTCAGTGGCGTCAGTTCACCAGAATTCAGGGGGGAGGGGAAATGTATTTTTCAAAATCCAGGGGACGGGGCAATTTGTCAGGTTTCAAATTGTTCAATAAAAATACAAAAAAGGACGTTTTTTTCCATGTATCCCAGCAGATTTTTTTTTTGAAATCTAGGGGAGGATATATGCCCCCCCCCCCCTAATTGACGCCACTGTGGTTACCACCTATATGATTCTAGTAGATAATTTTTTTTGGTTTGCCTTTGGCTTTAAATCAAGTACGGTAGTCAAAACTCCTTGAGCACGCTCATATCAGCTGTACTCTTCATGATGATAAACTTATAAAATATTTTGGGGCTTTCAAGAGAATTTCTGCTTTTGTTATATATTTTTTTGTTAAATACAATAAAATCGAACTTTTTCTTAATCTTTCAAAGATAATAAATCCCAGAAAGGAAAGTGCCTTCGACTTTTTCTTAGCTGAACCTCGAAAAGAACGAACATCTAGCATGAAATCATGACGCCACAACACATCAAAATACGAAACCATGCCGTACAATACACAATACATAAAATACCCAAAATGCAGTTTTTTTGGTGAAAAATTACATATGACTTCAATTGAATCATATTCAGTACTAAAAAAGGCACTAGAATATTTTCCAACTGAATGAGCCTTCTCCTAAGTTTCTTTGACCACCCCTGCCTATACCTACGTCTACATCACCCTCTATGAAGTAGTCGAAAGAAAAAAAAAGATTTCATGGAAACCAAATCGTTCTTTATTAAGTACCCCCTATTGCGCCTTGTTGTCACGTTATGCAATACACCTCGTGCATGATGATCCTAGCAAAGAAAGAGCTATATAAGCTATTTGAAGATGGTTGAGCTATTTTTGTGTTGTGTTTTTTTTCTTCTTCTTTTTAACACAGTCTTTTGACCGAATTTAAATATTATATTTCGAGCTTATAAAACTTATTATCACACTATATTACTAGCTTATAATATTATTATTATTATATTTCGAGCAAATTTAAATATTATTTTGCATTTCGAGCTTATAAAAAGTGTAGCCAACTACACAAAGAAAAATAAGGGACATTTTTTTAGGGGGGGGGGAGGAGACACTACCAAAAAACAGAAAATTTCAACTATGGTTTGAACATCGAAAGTTGTGCAGGAAGCATCAAATTTCGGAAGAAAAATAGGCCAAAGGCTAATTAATTTTTATTAAGTTTTCTCGACCTGTTGGTGTCTTTGACTAGGTATAATTTATTGTATTGCATTTGAATCTTACAGTGGAGCTACATACACAAAAGCTAATATTTATGTAAACAATCATATTTCGTTGGACTCTTACTGATGCTGAGACCCTACCACCTGCAATAAAAAAAGACAACCCTTGTTCTTACTACCCTAAGAAAACAACCTTTGTTCCAAGAAAACAACCTTTGTTCTAAGAAAACAGCCTTTGTTTGCTAAGAAAACAACCCTTGTACTTACCTTCCTCTTGGCCACCGCGTCCTCTGCCAAAATAACCTCCGCCACCTCGGCTATATTCTCTGCTGTCTTGGCTAGTTACACTGTTATAGCTGTCATTACGAACTCTTCCTCCACGATCCCCACCCCCTTTGGAAAAAATAATAATTAAGTGGGCATAGATAGGGAAACTGAAAATGATAAGCATAAGAGGACTTCACAGCAAAAAGTGAATCTCAACAACACAGCAAAAATTACAACAAGGAAGAATTAAAAAGCATTAATTAGATAACATTAACAAAAAACATAAAGGAAAAAAAATAGGAAATGTTATATTTTTTGATCGTGAAAAGTGACGGGTGTAAACATGTAAACATGGTCAGAGGCGTTACTAGCATTTTGTTTTTGACGGGGGGGGGGGGGGGGGGGGGGGGGGGGGGGGGGGCAATGGATTTTACCGACTGTTTTGGGTGATATTTTGCTATTAGAATTACTTATTTTTGTTATTTACCGACCTAGACTGATCTTCTTCCATTGACTTTACATCAGCCCATTTTTTACCTAATACAAAAAATTGAGTGGCGACGCTTCGCGCCCTATCTTACCAGCTCAGTTTTTTTTTTTAACGAGTAGTTGAAAATATTTAGAAAGGGCATCCCCGCATATCTGGCGTCCCTGCATATAGTTATGGTAGACACAGTTATATTAGTTGGATTTTTTCTTTTTCTAAAGAAACGAGAAATAAGAAAAAAAAGAAATCAAAGGAGACAAATTGACATGTAAGTTCGGATTTTTTGACAAATTGTTAATTTTCGACGGATTACCTCAAATTAGGTTTCCTTTTCCCAGACCACACTGCCTTTCTATGACGAATAAATAAACATTCAAATGGAGAGAAGTCCATTTATTTAGTCAGTGAAAACAGGCACGAAAGTCTTTTGTACCTGTTTTCACTGTCTAAACAATGGACTTATCCCCAAACAGCGAGAGACCATTTTTCCAATCACGAAATAAAAGCTTTTAAATTAATTATTTAAGCTATTTAAGCCATATTTAACTTTTCCAAACTTCTGAAATAATTGCCAAAACAAACATTAACCGGCTGATTTTTGCCAAAGGGTTACTTTGATTTCGGGCCAATGTAATATTTTTTTTTAAAATAAGAAACAATGGAAATATTGCCAATAAAGTATGCTCTTACTACTGATAAGGCCTCCCTTATCATGAATGAAATACCGATTTTAATGCTGCTTTTAAATCATTATTTTTTTAGTTTTGTATATTCTGAGAATGATTTCTAAATAAAATATAAATCCCCGGCTAGACACAAATATAATAATAATAGCACAAGGGAATAGATCATCTTTATTTACTCTAAAAAAAAAGAAGAAAGCTATTGGGGGCAAGACGAGAAGGTAACAAATCCGAAATTCAAATGCTCCTTCTAGATTTGAAAATTTTGTAGCGTTTCCTATCGTAATACTGATTTCGACGACCACGGAAAATAGACCCATTTATCCAATGGAAGCCCAGAAGGTAACTCGATTTCCCTGAATGAAATACCAAATTTAAATACTATTCCTAATTTTTGTAGTTTTGGCTATATTAGGACCGATTTCCATGACCATGAACTGAAACGATTCATCCAAAGAAGGCAAGAAGGTAACTCGATTTCCCTGAATGAAATATTAAATTCAAATGTTACCCCTAATTTTTGTAGTTGCCTAATACTGAGACCGATTTCTACGACTATGAAAATGAACCGATTCGTCCAAGTAAAGCCGAGAAGGTAACTCGATTTCCCCTGAATTAAACACCAAATTAATATGCTCTCCAAGATTTAATTTTTTTTTTTTTTTGTAGTTTTACATATCTTGATACCGATTTCTACGACCATAGAAAATGAACCATTTCTAAGACCATTCATCAAAGGGGACACGAGAAGGTAATTCGATTTCCCCTGAATTAGTTACCAAATTCAAATGCTTCTCCTCAATTTTCAAATTTTTCAACAGTTTTACGTATTCTGACACCCATTTCTAAGACCATAGAAAAAAAACGAACCGATTCCTCAAAGGGGAGGCGAAAAGAAAACATGTTGTCCCCTGAATGAAATACCAAATTCACATGCTAACCCTAATGAACCGATTCCCAAGTTTTTTGCAGTTTTGACTATCCTGAGACTGATTTCTATGACCATGGCAAATGAACCAATTCATGAAAGGGGAGACGAGAAGGTAATTCGATTTCCCCTGAATTAAATACCAAATTCAAATGCTTTTCCTCAATTTCAAATTTTTTTGTAGTTTTACCTATTCTGACAGCCATTTCTAAGACTATAGAAAATGAACCGATTCTCAAAGGGGAGGCGAAAAGAAAACATGCTTTGTCCCCTGAATGAAATACCAAATTCAAATGCTAACCCTAATTTTTTCGCAGTTTTTGACTATCCTGAGACTGATTTCTATGACCATGGCAAATGAACCAATTCATGAAAGGGGAGACGAGAAGGTAATTCGATTTCCCCTGAATTAAATACCAAAATTCAAATGCTTCTCCTCATTTTAAATTTTTGTAGTTTTACCTATTCTGACACCCATTTCTAAGACTATAGAAAATGAACCGATTCCTCAAAGGAGAGGCGAAAAGAAAACAAAATTTCCCCTGAATGAAATACCAAATTCAAATGCTAACCCTAATTTTTGCAGTTTTGACTATCCTGAGACTGAATACTATGACCATGGCAAATGAACCAATTCATGAAAGGGGAAACGAGAAGGTAATTCGATTTCCCCTGAATTAAATACCAAATTCAAATGCTTCTCCTCAATTTTAAATTTTTTGTAGTTTTACCTATTCTGACACCCATTTCTAAGGCTATAGAAAATGAACCGATTCCTCAAAGGGGAGGTGAAAACACAATTTCCCCTGAATGAAATACCAAATTCAAATGCTACCCCTAATTTTTGCAGTTTTGACTATCCTGAGACTGATTTCTATGACTATGGCAAATGAACCAGTTCATGAAAAGGGAGACGAGAAGGTAATTCGATTTCCCCTGAATTAAATACCAAATTCAAATGCTTTTCCTCAATTTCAAAATTTTTTGTAGTTTTACCTATTCTGACAGCCATTTCTAAGACTATAGAAAATGAACCGATTCCTCAAAGGGGAGGCGAAAAGAAAACATGTTGTCCCCTGAATGAAATACTAAATTCATATGCTAACCCTAATTTTTGCAGTTTTGAATATCTTGAGACTGATTTCTATGACCATGGCAAATGAACCAATTCATGAAAGGCGAGACAAGAAGGTAATTCGATTTCCCCTGAATTAAATACCAAATTCAAATGCTTCTCCTCAATTTTAAATTTTTTGTAGTTTTACCTATTCTGACAGCCATTTCTAAGACTATAGAAAATGAACCGATTCCTCAAAGGGGAGGCGAAAAGAAAACATGCTGTCCCCTGAATGAAATACCAAATTCATATGCTAACCCTAATTTTTGTAGTTTTGACTATCTTGAGACTGATTTCTATGACCATGGCAAATGAACCAATTCATGAAAGGGGAGACAAGAAGGTAATTCGATTTCCCCTGAATTAAATACCAAATTAAAATGCTTCTCCTCAATTTTAAATTTTTTAATGTTTTACCTATTCTGACACACCCATTTCTAAGACTATAGAAAATGAACCGATTCCTCAAAGGGGAGGTGAAAACACAATTTCCCCTGAATGAAATACCAAATTTTTGCAGTTTTGACTATCCTGAGACTGATTTCTATGACTATGGCAAATGAACCAATTCATGAAAGGGGAGACAAGAAGGTAATTCGATTTCCCCTGAATTAAATACCAAATTCAAATGCTTCTCCTCAATTTTAAATTTTTGTAGGTTTTACCTATTCTGACACCCATTTCTAAGGCTATAGAAAATGAACCGATTCCTCAAAGGGGAGGTGAAAACACAATTTCCCCTGAATGAAAATACCAAATTTTTGCAGTTTTGACTATCCTGAGACTGATTTCTATGACTATGGCAAATGAACCAATTCATGAAAGGGGAGACAAGAAGTAATTCGATTTCCCCTGAATTAAATACCAAATTCAAATGCTTCTCCTCAATTTTAAATTTTTTAATGTTTTACCTATTCTGACACCCATTTCTAAGACTATAGAAAATGAACCGATTCCTCAAAGGAGAGGCGAAAAGAAAACAAAATTTCCCCTGAATGAAATACCAAATTCGAATGATAACCCTAATTTTTGCAGTTTTGACTATCTTGAGACTGATTTCTATGACCATGGCAAATGAACCAATTCATGAAAGGGGAGACAAGAAGGTAATTCTATTTCCCCTGAATTAAATACCAAATTCAAATGCTTCTCCTCAATTTTAAATTTTTTGTAGTTTTACCTATTCTGAAAGCCATTTTTAAGACTATAGAAAATGAACCGATTCCTCAAAGGGGAGGCGAAAGAAAACATGTTGTCCCCTGAATGAAATACCAAATTCATATGCTAACCCTAATTTTTGCAGTTTTGACTGTCCTGAGACTGATTTCTATGACCATGGCAAATGAACCAATTCATGAAAGGGGAGACGAGAAGGTAATTCGATTCCCCTGAATTAAATACCAAATTCAAATGCTTCTCCTCAATTTTAAATTTTTTGTAGTTTTACCTATTCTGAAACCCATTTCTAAGACTATAGAAAATGAACCGATTCCTCAAAGGAGAGGCGAAAAAGAAAACAAATTTCCCCTGAATGAAATACCAAATTCAAATGCTAACCCTAATTTTTGCAGTTTTGACTATCCTGAGACTGAATACTATGACCATGGCAAATGGACCAATTCATGAAAGGGGAGACGAGAAGGTAATTCGATTTCCTCTGAATTAAATACCAAATTCAAATGCTTCTCCTCAATTTAAAATTTTTTGTAGTTTTACCTATTCTGACAGCCATTTCTAAGACTATAGAAAATGAACCGATTCCTCAAAGGGGAGGCGTAAAAGAAAACATGTTGTCCCCTGAATGAAATACCAAATTCAAATGCTACCCCTAATTTTTGCAGTTTTGACTATCCTGAGACTGATTTCTATGACCATGGCAAATGAATCAATTCATGAAAGGGGAGACGAGAAGGTAATTCGATTTCCCCTGAATTAAATACCAAATTCAAATGCTTCTCCTCAATTTTAAATTTTTTGTAGTTTTACCTATTCTGACACCCATTTCTAGACTATAAAATGAACCGATTCCTCAAAGGAGAGGCGAAAAGAAAACAAAATTTCCCCTGAATGAAATACCAAATTCAAATGCTAACCCTAATTTTTGCAGTTTTGACTATCCTGAGACTGAATACTATGACCATGGCAAATGAACCAATTCATGAAAGGGGAAACGAGAAGGTAATTCGATTTCCCTGAATTAAATAAAAAAAAACAAGTTTTTTTTTTAAACTGAAAGTAAGGAGCGACAATAAAACTTAAAACGAACAGAAATTATTCCGTATATGAAAGGGGCTGTCCCCTCCTCAACGCCTCGCTCTTTACGCTAAAGTTTTTTATTGTTTTAAAAAATAAAGTTGTGAGACAGAGTCAAACTTTAGCGTAAAGAGCGAGGCGTTGAGGAGGGGACAGCCCCTTTCATATACGGAATAATTTCTGTTCGTTTTAAGTTTTTATTGTCGCTCCTTACTTTCAGTTTAAAAAACTTGTTTTTTTTTTATTTAATTTTTGAACGTTTTTGAATAAATGCAGTTTTGATCTTGGCTCACCGTACATGAATAATTAAAACAAAATTTTCATATTAATTTACTTTTATTTAGTTAAATGGCTTTCTCGAAACTTGTTTAATTATATTTACGAACGTTTTTATTAGTAATAAATATACGTAACTTACGAATTAACTTACGTAACGAACTTCTATATTCATATATTTTTAATTTGTTTATTAGAAGGGGGTTCGCCCCCTAGTCAATACCTTGCTCTTTAAGCGAAAGTTCGAATTTTGTTCCAATTCTTTAAAAATGACCGCTTAATCACAAAGGCCGTTAATTAGAATAAATAGCTCTTATGAAAGTACTAAAAAATCTTTGGCTTAAAGAGCGAGGTATTGACTACGGGGTGAACCCAATCATATATGTAATATTTTCTGTTCGTTTGAAGTTTCGATGTTGCTGCTATTGCAGTTGAAATAGTTGTTTTTTTTTTATATTAAATTTCTGATCTTGCTTTAAATAATGCTGGGAAGTCCGGCGTCCCCTTCATAGCAATGTCCCTTTCCCCCATGAAAACTTCCTTCATGGAAAGATCCTCCCACATAAACCCCCGACCACCACCCCCCCCACTACCAGGAAAAATCTCCCCTGAAAACGTCTGTATACTTCCAAATAACCAATACTATATGTTAAACATTGGGTAAAGTTCATAACTTTCAGCCCTCCCCCCGGGAATTTCGGGGATTAAGTCATCCTAAAAGACATACTTATTATATTTTCGAACATGCTGAACAAAATGGCTATCTCAAAATTTTGATCAGGTAACTTTGGGAAAAAAATGAGCGTGGGAGGGGGCCTAGTTGCCCTCCATTTTTTTGGTCACTTATAAAAAGGGCACTAGAACTTTTAATTTCCATTCCAATGAGCCCTCCCACGATATTCTAGGACAACTGGGTCGATACGATCACCCCTGGGAAAAAAAACAAAAAACAAACAAACAAATAAACACGCACCCGTGATCTTTCTTCTGGCAAAAAAATGCAAAATTCCACATTTTTGTAGATGGGAGCTTGAAACCTCTACAGTAGGGTTCTCTGATACGCTGAATATGATGGTGTGATTTTCATTATGGTTCTATAACTTTTAGGGGGTCTTTCCTCCTTTTTTCAAAATAAGCCAAATTTTCTCAGGCGCCTAACTTTTGATGGGTACAATTAAACTTAATGAAACTTATATATTTGAAATCAGCATTAAAATCTGATTCTTTTGATGTATCTATTTGTATAAAAATACCGTTTTCTAGAGTTTCGGTTACCATTGAGCCGGGTCGCTCCTTACTTACAGTTCGTTACCACGAACTGTTTTGATTAAATACCAAATTCAAATGCTTCTCCTCAATTTTAAATTTTTTGTAGTTTTACCTATTCTGACACCCATTTCTAAGGCTATAGAAAATGAACGATTCCTCAAAGGGAGGTGAAAACACAATTTCCCCTGAATGAATGAAATACCAATTTTCAAATGCTACCCCTAATTTTTGCAGTTTTGACTATCCTGAGACTGATTTCTATGACTATGGCAAATGAACCAATTCATGAAAGGGGAGACAAGAAGGTAATTCGATTTCCCCTGAATTAAATACCAAATTCAAATGCTTCTCCTCAATTTTAATTTTTTTGTAGGTTTTACCTATTCTGACAGCCATTTCTAAGACTATAGAAAAATGAACCGATTCCTCAAAGGGAGGCGAAAAGAAAACATTTGTCCCCTGAATGAAATACTAAATTCATATGCTAACCCTAATTTTTGCAGTTTTGAATATCTTGAGACTGATTTCTATGACCATGGCAAATGACCAATTCATGAAAGGGGAGACAAGAAGGTAATTCGATTTCCCCTGAATTAAATACCAAATTCAAATGCATCTCCTCAATTTTAATTTTTTTGTAGGTTTTACCTATTCTGACACCCATTTCTAAGACTATAGAAAATGAACCGATTCCTCAAAGGGGAGGCGAAAAGAAAACATGTTGTCCCCTGAATGAAATACTAAATTCATATGCTAACCCTAATTTTTGCAGTTTTGAATATCTTGAGACTGATTTCTATGACCATGGCAAATGAACCAATTCATGAAAGGGGAGACAAGAAGGTAATTCGATTTCCCCTGAATTAAATACCAAATTCAAATGCTTCTCCTCAATTTTAAATTTTTTGTAGGTTTTACCTATTCTGACACCCATTTCTAAGGCTATAGAAAATGAACCGATTCCTCAAAGGGGAGGTGAAAACACAATTTCCCCTGAATGAAATACCAAGTTTTTGCAGTTTTGACTATCCTGAGACTGATTTCTATGACTATGGCAAATGAACCAATTCATGAAAGGGGAGACAAGAAGGTAATTCGATTTCCCCTGAATTAAATACCAAATTCAAATGCTTCTTCTCAATTTTAAATTTTTTAC
Organism: Artemia sinica; assembly: GCA_027921565.1. Classification (NCBI taxonomy): domain Eukaryota; kingdom Metazoa; phylum Arthropoda; class Branchiopoda; order Anostraca; family Artemiidae; genus Artemia; species Artemia sinica. The sequence goes on along the minus strand of CM051259.1, from coordinate 7,929,217 downwards.
AGTTTTACCTATTCTGACAGCCATTTCTAAGACTATAGAAAATGAACCGATTCCTCAAAGGGGAGGCGAAAGAAAACATGTTGTCCCCTGAATGAAATACTAAATTCATATGCTAACCCTAATTTTTGCAGTTTTGACTATCTTGAGACTGATTTCTATGACCATGGCAAATGAACCAATTCATGAAAGGAGAGACAAGAAGGTAATTCGATTTCCCCTGAATTAAATACCAAATTCAAATGCTTCTCCTCAATTTTAAATTTTTTGTAGGTTTTACCTATTCTGACACCCATTTCTAAGGCTATAGAAAATGAACCGATTCCTCAAAGGGGAGGTGAAAACACAATTTCCCCTGAATGAAATACCAAGTTTTTGCAGTTTTGACTATCCTGAGACTGATTTCTATGACTATGGCAAATGAACCAATTCATGAAAGGGGAGACAAGAAGGTAATTCGATTTCCCCTGAATTAAATACCAAATTCAAAAACTTCTCCTCAATTTTAAATTTTTTGTAGTTTTACCTATTCTGACACCCATTTCTAAGACTATAGAAAATGAACCGATTCCTCAAAGGAGAGGCGAAAAGAAAACAAAATTTCCCCTGAATGAAATACCAAATTCGAATGATAACCCTAATTTTTGCAGTTTTGACTATCTTGAGACTGATTTCTATGACCATGGCAAATGAACCAATTCATGAAAGGGGAGACGAGAAGGTAATTCGATTTCCCCTGAATTAAATACCAAATTCAAATGCTTCTCCTCAATTTTAAATTTTTTGTAGTTTTACCTATTCTGACAGCCATTTCTAAGACTATAGAAAATGAACCGATTCCTCAAAGGGGAGGCGAAAAAGAAAACATGTTGTCCCCTGAATGAAATACCAAATTCATATGCTAACCCTAATTTTTGCAGTTTTGACTGTCCTGAGACTGATTTCTATGACCATGGCAAATGAACCAATTCATGAAAGGGGAGACGAGAAGGTAATTCGATTTCCCCTGAATTAAATACCAAATTCAAATGCTTCTCCTCAATTTTAAATTTTTTGTAGTTTTACCTATTCTGACACCCATTTCTAAGACTATAGAAAATGAACCGATTCCTCAAAGGAGAGGCGAAAAGAAAACAAAATTTCCTCTGAATGAAATACCAAATTCAAATGCTAACCCTAATTTTTGCAGTTTTGACTATCCTGAGACTGATTTCTATGACTATGGCAAATGAACCAATTCATGAAAGGGGAGACAAGAAGGTAATTCGATTTCCCCTGAATTAAATACCAAATTCAAATGCTTCTCCTCAATTTTAAATTTTTTGTAGTTTTACCTATTCTGACACACATTTCTAAGGCTATGGAAAATGAACCGATTCCTCAAGGGGAGGTGAAAACACAATTTCTCCTGAATGAAATACCAAATTCAAATGCTACCCTAATTTTTGCAGTTTTGACTATCCTGAGACTGAATACTATGACCATGGCAAATGAACCAATTCATGAAAGGGGAGACGAGAAGGTAATTCTATTTCCCCTGAATTAAATACCAAATTCAAATGCTTCTCCTCAATTTTAAATTTTTTGTAGTTTTACCTATTCTGACACCCATTTCTAAGGCTATGGAAAATGAACCGATTCCTCAAAGGGGAGGTGAAAACACAATTTCTCCTGAATGAAATACCAAATTCAAATGCTACCCCTAATTTTTGCAGTTTTGACTATCCTGAGACTGATTTCTATGACCATGGCAAATGAATCAATTCATGAAAGGGGAGACGAGAAGGTAATTCGATTTCCCCTGAATTAAATACCAAATTCAAATGCTTCTCCTCAATTTTAAATTTTTTGTAGTTTTACCTATTCTGACACCCATTTCTAGACTATAGAAAATGAACCGATTCCTCAAAGGAGAGGCGAAAAGAAAACAAAATTTCCCCTGAATGAAATACCAAATTCAAATGCTAACCCTAATTTTTGCAGTTTTGACTATCCTGAGACTGAATACTATGACCATGGCAAATGAACCAATTCATGAAAGGGGAAACGAGAAGGTAATTCGATTTCCCCTGAATTAAATACCAAATTCAAATGCTTCTCCTCAATTTTAAATTTTTTGTAGTTTTACCTATTCTGACACCCATTTCTAAGGCTATAGAAAAATGAACCGATTCCTCAAAGGGGAGGTGAAAACACAATTTCTCCTGAATGAAATACCAAATTCAAATGCTACCCCTAATTTTTGCAGTTTTGACTATCCTGAGACTGTTTTCTATGACTATGGCAAATGAACCAATTCATGAAAGGGGAGACGAGAAGGTAATTCGATTCCCCTGAATTAAATACCAAATTCAAATGCTTCTCCTCAATTTTAAATTTTTTGTAGGTTTACCTATTCTGACAGCCATTTCTAAGACTATAAAAAATGAACCGATACCTCAAAGGGGAGGCGAAAAGAAAACATGTTGTCCCCTGAATGAAATACCAAATTCATATGCTAACCCTAATTTTTGCAGTTTTGACTGTCCTGAGACTGATTTCTATGACCATGGCAAATGAACCAATTCATGAAAGGGGAGACGAGAAGGTAATTCGATTTCCCTGAATTAAATACCAAACTCAAATACTTTTCCTTTATTTTAAATTTTGTGTAGTTTTATCTATTCTGACACCCATTTCTAAGGCTATAGAAAATGAACCGATTCCTCAAAGGGGAGGTGAAAACACAATTTTTCCTGAATGAAATACCAAATTCAAATGCTACCCCTAATTTTTGCAGTTTTGACTATCCTGAGACTGATTTCTATGACTATGGCAAATGAACCAATTCATGAAAAGGGAGACGAGAAGGCAATTCGATTTCCCCTGAATTAAATACCAAATTCAAATGCTTCTCCTCAATTTTAAATTTTTTGTAGTTTTACAATTCTGACAGCCATTTCTAAGACTATAGAAAATGAACCGATTCCTCAAAGGGGAGGTGAAAAGAAAACATGTTGTCCCCTGAATGAAATACCAAATTCATATGCTAACCCTAATTTTTGCAGTTTTGACTGTCCTGAGACTGATTTCTATGACCATGGCAAATGAACTAATTCATGAAAGGGGAGACGAGAAGGTAATTCGATTTCCCCTTAATTAAATACCAAATTTCAAATACTTTTCCTTTATTTTAATTTTGTGTAGTTTTTACCTATTCTGACACCCATTTCTAAGGCTATAGTAAATGAACCGATTCCTCAAAGGGGAGGTGAAAAACACAATTTCCCCTGAATGAAATACCAAATTCAAATGCTACCCCTAATTTTTGCAGTTTTGACTATCCTGAGACTGATTTCTATGACTATGGCAAATGAACCAATTCATGAAAAGGGAGACGAGAAGGCAATTCGATTTCCCCTGAATTAAATACCAAATTCGAATGCTTCTCCTCAATTTTAAATTTTTTGTAGTTTTACCTATTCTGACAGCTATTTCTAAGACTATAGAAAATAAACCGATTCTTCAAAAGGGAGGCGAAAAGAAAACACAATTTCCCCTGAATGAAGTACCAAATTCAAATGCTTCTCCTCAATTTTAAATTTTTTGTAGTTTTACCTATTCTGACAGCCATTTCTAAGACTATAGAAAATGAACCGATTCCTCAAAGGGGAGGCAAAAAGAAAACATGTTGTCCCCTGAATGAAATACCAAATTCACATGCTAACCCTAATTTTTGCAGTTTTGACTATCCTGAGACTGATTTCTATGACCATGGCAAATGAACCAATTCATGAAAGGGGAGACGAGAAGGTAATTCAATTTCCCCTGAATTAAATACCAAATTCAAATGCTTCTCCTCAATTTTAATTTTTTTGTAGTTTTACCTATTCTGACAGCCATTTCTAAGACTATAGAAAATGAACCGATTCCTCAAAGGGGAGGCAAAAAGAAAACATGTTGTCCCCTGAATGAAATACCAAATTCAAATGCTAACCCTAATTTTTGCAGTTTTGACTGTCCTGAGACTGATTTCTATGACCATGGAAAAGTGAACCAATTCATGAAAGGGGAGATGAGAAGGTAATTCGATTTCCCCCTGAATTAAATACCAAATTCAAATGTCATTCATCAAAGGGGAGGCGAGAAGGTAACTCGATTTCAACTGAATAAAATACCAAGTTCAAATACTCCTCCTAGATTTTAATTTTTTTTGTAGTTTTATCTATCCTGAGACCGATTTCTACAAATATGGAAATGAACCGATTCATAAGGGGGATGTGAGAAGGTAATACGACTTTTCCTGAATAAAATACTAAATTCAAATTATCCTCTTAATTTTTGTAGTTTTAACTAAACTGAGACCGATTTCTATGACCATGAAAATGAACCAATTCATCCAAGGGGAGACGAGAAGGTAATTCGATTTCCCCTGAATGAAATACCAAATACAAATGCTACTCATAATTTTTGTAATTTTGCCTGTACTGAGACCATTGCCATAACCATAAAATGAACCGATTCATCCAAGGAGAGGTGAGAAGGTAACTCGATTTCGTCCAAATAAAATACCAAGTTTAAATGCTCTTTCTATATTTTTCAAACTTTTGTAGTTTTACCTATCCTGAAACCGATATTTCTACAACCATGGAGAATGAACAATCATAAGGGGAGCCGAGAAGGCAACTCGATTTCCCCTGAATAAAATACTAAATTCAAATGCTACTCCTAATTTTGGTAGTTTTACCAATACTAAGACCGATTTCTACTACTAAGAAAATTAACCGATTCATCCGAGGGGGAGACGAGAAGGCAATTCGATTTCCCATGAATTAAATACCAAATTAAAATACTCTTCCTAGATTTTAAATTGTTTGTAGTTTTACCTATAAAATACTAAATTCAAATGCTACTCCTAATTTTTTTAGTTTTACCTATACTAAGACCGATTAATACGACCAAGGAAAACGAACCGTTTTCGTCAAACAAGAGACAAGAAGACAACTCAATTTCCCCTGAATATTGAATAACAAACTCAAATGCTCCTCCTATATTTTGCGTTTTTGTAGCTTTGAACCGATTCATCCATACAAATGAAAACCGATAGCAAATGAACCGATTCATCCATACAAATGAAAACCGATAGCAAATGAACCGATTCATCCATACAAATGAAAACCGATAGCAAATGAACCGATTCATCCATACAAATGAAAACCGATAGCAAATAAACCGATTCATCCATACAAATGAAAACCGATAGCAAATGAACCGATTCATCCATACAAATGAAAACCGATAGCAAATGAACCGATTCATGTCCCAGGTACTTGATCATTAAAGCCTATCATAATTAAAAAAAAATATTAAGAATAATTATTTGCAAAAAAATGATAAAAATGATTTCACATCATTGTCCAGACAGTCTGTTCTCCCTCTAGCCCTTATTGTTTTGATTTACTCATTTTTTTTTTCCTGCTTTCTGACATTGCTTTTTCGAAGTTCGACCCATTCTCTGGTCTTTTATCGTGTTTTCAACTAGTTGATTTAACTATTTTTCATTTTGGTTTCTTTTTTTCATTATACAAGAATTTTTTTCTCCACTTTTACTTATTTTTTACTTAAACTTTACTTATACATTTTACTAAACTTTCAGCTAGCTGAATGAAATGTTTTTTTTAATTTTGGTTGCTGTTTTTTCTTTATACGAATGTTCTTTACTCCAATTTCATTTGCATTCAACTGTTTGAGTTAAATGTTGATTAAACTGTTTTTCATTCGGTGCCTTCTTTTTCTTTATACGAGTATTTTTTTACTCCACTTTTACTTATATAATTTTACTAGATTTTCAGCTATTAATATACTTATTTTTCATTCTGTTTTTTTTTCTTTCTGTGGAAATTTTTTTTATTCCACTTTTAATTCTATTTTACTTATACTTTACTTTACATGTTTTTACTTATATTTCCATAGAGACTTACAAATAACACTATTATATCAAACCTACAGTGGATACAAATTTATCTGCATGAGTGTATTATAAAACGATAAAGAAATATGGCTTGTTTTTAATATATTCAAAAAACGTGGATTTAAAAGATAAACGCAATTAAGCCATTATACTCTAATATAAAGAAATTAAAATAATAGCAAAATCCAAAAAATACATTATTGGAAATAATACAAAATTATAATAAAAATAAAAATTAATAATTTCAAAAATAATAAATAATAAAAATTGTTATAAATAAGTAACAAACTTCTTGTGGATACAAACATAAAATTATTATAGAGACAATAAATAATAAATAAAACATTATTATAAATAATAAAATAATAGCAAAAATAAGAAAAATATATACAAGAGAAGAACATGTTGACTATGAGTATTTAGTTTGCTTCGTTGCTGCGTACTGCGCAACACACTTTGTAGTTTGCTACGTGGGCATTATAAAAAATATAACAAACTCCGAAAATACCTCATCCTTTGTTTCACCACTTTTTCCCTTTTCGTTCCACCTTTCATTCTCAAAACGTTTTGATTAAAAAAAAAATAAACGAACAAGCATAAGAGAAAATAACAGCAAAAATAAAAAATCATATACCTCGTCCTCCACGATATCCACCTCTTCCTCCGTCATATCCACCTCTTCCTCCGTCATGTCCCCCCCTACCTCGATCATATCCACCTCGTCCTCCCTCATAGCCGCCTCGTCCTCCATCGTATCCTCCTCGTCTATTTTCAAAATTACCACGACCCCCACCTCTGCCTCCTCGCTGCCCTCGATTATCTCGTTTTTGTTCAGCAACATTCACACGAATTGCTCTGTCATTTACAATGGCACCATTTAAATTCAAGGCTTCTTTTAAGTCCTCTAGTTCTTCAAATTCAACATAACAATAGCCTTTAAATTGGTCTGTTTTCTCTGTCACGCATCAGGCGGGTCGATCGTATCTGAAAGACATTCTTGTTAAAAATTGCCATAAGTTTTAGTGCTACACGTTGATATCAAGACGAATAATAATAATAAAAAAAAAAAACACGTTGATATCAGCAGTACTTGTTAAATCAGCTAATAAACATCTCTACGACCTTAAGGGAAGAGTGGCGTCACCTCACCGAAATGTAAGGACGAGGGGAATGGGTTCCTTAAAACAAAAATTCGAGCGGGGTGCAATTTTGTTGTTTTTCAACCGTTTCAATGAAAATACCAAAAACTTGCCATTTTTAAAATAAAGACAAAAAAAATATTTTCAACAACTATGGGGGGGGGGATACAAACGCCTCAAGCCATTGCTAATTGGAGAAAAAGCCAAGACAGAAAGCTTGAGTGAGAGGCAAAGCTAGCATAAGCCTTTTTCAGGATTGTATAAAATTATGTCATTTTCACTTATTGATAGTTTATCATCCATCCATCCTAGAGCAGAACTAAGGTAGATAGTCATAGAACTAGTGGATGATAGAAATTTTTGGGTTGACTCATGACGGATAATGTCGAATGGGCTTCTATGCAAAAGGGGGGGACTGAATTTGCCTGGATTCACAGGCGAACAAGTGACCTAAGCCTAATAGGCTTGCCCACTTAGAGTCTCAGGCAGACTACCGTATTTCAGGATTGACACATGACTGACAAGTATCCTGGACTCGCAGGGTCACTTTAAGTCAAAAACTTTCCTCATTACACACTTTCTTCGGACGAAATTTTAAAATTTTGGGTTACAATTGGTCTGTATTAAGCTGCAACCACGAAAAAAGTAATATATTGACCACATTATAGTCAAACTGGAGTATAAATTCAAAATTGCCCATAGCTTCAGCGACGATTATGTATCCCGTTCGTAATATTTCTCCAGCTGAACGAAGTGAAACTTTCAACATAAAATTTTTGATTGGTCAATCAGAGTTAGGATTTAAGGTCAATTTTATTAAAATTAGAATAATTTTTTTTAAATATTTTTTTTTAAGTCAAACTTTTAAACATATATTGTTTTTTTTTAATTGGAAACTTATAAACTCAGCTTTCCTACCTATATGATATATCAGGTAAAAGATACAAAAATATAACAGTAGTAAACATTACATGTGAATAAGTTAGTTGTGATAAGCTTTTCCAACCAACTTATTTATTTCCAAATTCCCGCTCCTATAGCACAATTTTGAAATTTAAATAAAAAACACACAAAACATTCATAACCTGACTTTTTTCAACAGATGCGACTACGGTATGGCTGTGGCATCACTTTACGAAAACGGTGCCAACACACGGAGGGGGACCCCCCCCCCCCCCCCCCCCCCCCCCCCCCCCCCCCCCCCCCCCCGATTGATGACACTATTGTGCACGATACTTCAGACATACTAAGGTCAACCTTGTCGAAAATAACAAATTGCGTACAACTACAGCCCCAATATTAAATCCCGTTCGTATTTTTTTTGTTGGGCAATGTTCCATTTTTTTTCACTTTAGATGCGAAATAAGTCATCGGTTCCGGTTAAGGTTTCGGGTTAAGTAGCTAATAAAGTATCTAGTAAAAGTAAAATTTTCAAACTCACTTCTTGGCATTTCAACGTTCACGTTTCTGTCGCATAACCGTGACGTTAAAATCAAGGGAAAACGCATATTCGTTCGTAAATGCTGACTTTTTTCTTCGACAGGTGTGACTATGGTATGAATTGGGGATCATACTTCAGACATACTATGACCAACCTTTTTGATAATTAAATAAAAAGAACTATTTTGTTTCAACTGATAGTAAGGAGTAACATTAAAACTAAAAACCAACAGAAATTATTCCGTATATGAGGGGGGCTTCCCCTTCCTCAACCCTTGTTCATTACGCTAAAGATTTTTAGAGCTTTAAAAAAACTTCTTATTTCAATTAAATAGCCCTTGTGGTTTCAGAAGTAGCTCGTAAAGAATTGGGCAAAAGTCAAAATTAGGCATAAAGAGCGAGGGTTGAGGAAGAGGCAGTCCCCCTCATACAAAATAATTTCTGTTTTTTTAAGTTTGATATTGCTTTCTGATCGTTTTTCAAATCATACCGGTAAATCCACCTTCCCTTTCCTTGAAAAATTTCTCTGGAAAATCATCCCTCACGAAAAGACCCCTCCGGAGAAAATTCCACCCCACTTACACCCTCCCCCACGGGATAATTCTCTCCGGACCATTCGCTTCGCACTGAAAGTCCTCCCCCTGACAATTCTCCCTGGAAACTTCTCCATGTTTTTCATTTTGGTTCTTTCTATTTAATATTTGGTCGTTTTCCAAATCATGCCATGCATCGAAAAATTTCTGTATATTCCCAACACAGTTTTATATAATTATCCAGTATGATCTTTCCCTATCTCACCCATTATAAAAACCCGGACCAAGGTGCGAGTGCTCCAGAGAACGTTTTTGCAGATAGAAACATAGGCGGCATCAGATCTTTTCACGGGTAGACAAGTCAGACTGTGATCTAATCGGAAACAAGTGGAAACCCGCTATTACGAATAATGCACTTTGTTGGAAACAATCGGAAACAGACTAACCCGCTAATGCAGAAAGAAGTGGGAGGAGCTTTTTGTTCGTACCGAGAATGAAGACCCGAAATGACCTGCGATAAACTTACTGGATAATTCTATAAACTGTGATTCCCAATAACAAATACTATATATAAACAATGGGCAAATTTCATACTTTACGCCCCCCTTCCCTCGGAGCTATGGGGGGCCATGTCATCCCCACCGGCAACTTTTCAACTTTATCGACCTTTCAACTTTATCGGACCGGCATAGTTATCAGACCTCTTACCTGAATCAAATGGTCATTTCAAAATTATGATCAGATGTTATTGGGGGGGAAAAGGCACTGGAACTTTCAAGTTCCTTTCATATGAGCCCTATCTCAATCTTCCAGAACCATTAATTCGATACGACCATCTCTTGAAAAAAAATCTGCCTGAGGTCAATACAGCAGCACAAAGCCTTCTGAGGTAAACTCAGCAGCGAAAAGCTGCGTTAGTTCCTAGGCTATATTTACCTCGAGGATCACCACTCTTTGAGCAGCTTGTGGCAGGTAGGTTTGAACCATATTTCCCAGAATTTCCAGACTTGGTTTCATTTTTTTTGTGCTGTCACGACAGTATTTCTCTGCCAAATATATTATGTGCAGCTACATTTTGGAAACTTCAAGCAAAGCGGGAAGTCTGAAATCTACTTTTGTTTCTCAAATATGTCAAGTGCCTTCTAAAATTAACACAACGGACAGGAAATAGCTTCCTAATTTGGCGCTAGAACCTAACCGGCCCGGATTTTGTTGCTTAATAGCTTCTTGGCCAACAAATAAGTAAACCTGGTTTCTATAACGAATTAACAAGTCTACTAGTTGAAGTAATTTGTCCGTTTCTTTTTCATAGAAACGGCCAAAAGTCAACTGAGGAGCACAAAGCCACCCGAGTCCAACACAGCAGCAAAAAGCTGTGTTATTTCCTAGGATATGTTTACCTTTAGGGCTACCAATCTTTGAGCAGCTTCTGGCAGGTAGGTTTGAACCGTATTCCAAAGAATTTCCGGTCCCGATTTTATCCTCTGTGCTATCACAAGTTTATTGCTATACCGACATACCGTATGCAGCTATACTCTGGAAACTTCTGGCAAAGCGGGAAGTCTAAAATATAATTTTTGTTTTTCCACTTGTTTTGCCTTCTAAAATTGCCACCATGGACACGAAATATCTTCTTAATTTGGCTCTACAACCCAGCTGGCCGGAATTTAGCTGTTGAATAATTCCTTAGCGAACAAAAAAGTACGCCTGTAGAAGTCTGCTAGCTTAAATATTCCTCTCCTCTTCGGATTTCTGTATAGTTATTGTTGCAGTTTTTTAATGCCTTTTGTTTTTCTTCTGTTTTCTTCGTTTTTGTCTTTTCCTTTTGCACTTCTATTTTCCCGTTATTGTACACCTATTGTATTCATATACAACATATATTAATCATTATTAATACCATAGTATATAGCATTGCTGCTGTATATTAACATTGTTGTACATTAATCGTATATTAACATTGTTAATGGACACTTCCTAGTTCAAGCTTTCCGGAAGTTTTTTTTTTGGTAAATATTTAGTGGTACAACTCTCCCTAAGGAAACACCATAAAATTCTGGAAACTGCTTTAAGACATCCCAAATTACATATACTTAATGAATCTTCAATAGCGCGACTCTTCATTTTATTAGTTTAACGGCAAATGGTAGGTAGACACGCACCGAGAAGAAAAGGGCCGTGCTATTCGAAATTCATTTGAATGTATATGATTAGGATTATTTTTTATAAATTAGGGGGTGGTAGGCAGGGGGTAGCTCCAGCATTTTTATTGGGGGGGGGGGGGGCAGAGAGGGTCTCCATCCGGAGAGTCAAGGAGCATGGGCTAAATAATAATTTTTACCTCAAATTATTGGGGGGTAACTGCCCCCTCTGAAACGACGCCAGGTGTGAGTAAAGTAAAGCGAAGCATTTTTAGGAATAAAAAGAAAAAACAGAGAAGAAAACGAGAATATAGTTTTATAAGGTCAACGAAAATACTGAACGAAACAAAACGAATAATTCGGGAGGGCAAACGCTTCCCTTCTTCAGCGTTATGAGAGAAAGTTCAAATTTTCTGAGCGAAAATACAAGCGATACAAGCCAGATAAAAATAAAAAGACAAGGTAAGGTTTTTCTTCAGTGCGAATGTATTGTTTACTGTAAATAATTATTTATTATTGTTAGAAATAGAAGTTGAAGTTGTTGTAACTAGGTAAATTAATAAAAATTTACCTTACCAGTGCGGAGATCAAATTGAAAGAAAAGCCCAAATTGGAAGTATAAAAAGTAACCTAATAACGCGGAAAGAATAAAACAAAACAGATAATATTAACAGAATTAAAAAGATTTAAAGCCAAAAAAGCTAGAAGTTACCTCTAGCTTCTCAGCGAGAACACTATTTATTGTTGGTCGATGGATTTTGGCGAGTGGCTATCTTTTTCAGTTAGGTTTTTCGGCTTTTAATATTTCTAATTATGTTCATTTTGATTTTATCTGTTGTTGTTTTATTCTTTCCGCGTTGTTAGGTTGATTTAATTCTTCCAATTTGAGTTTTTCTTTCAATTTGGTCTCCATAATCTTTGTTTTTGCATCCTCTTACCTAGTTTGGAGTGAATTTATCTGTAATATATATCCTTCATTTTTGGTATGCAAATTCATATTTTCACCTCCCAGTCAGGACATACCTTTTTAGGTAATATCCCCATTCGTTCTGGACAGATGGGGGTGTCACCATTTCTTTTTAATGCTTGCTTATAGCCAGTGCCAAGTCATTTTTCCGTCGTGTTTTATGGACCTAACTAACGTGTCTTATATCGTATATGCAGATGATCTGTTACTTATTCGCCGTTCAAAGTTTAGCCTATTCAAGTAAACCCATTTTGTTTATAAACTGTTTGAAAAAATCGGCCTTAAACTTAACGCTGAAAAGTGTGGATATTTATTTTTAATGCCAAAGTAGTGAATGCCATTGCCACTGAAGTAGTAATCTAGGCTGTGCTTCTTTATCAGTTAAGCTAGTTCCTGCGTTGCGTTGCCTTGGGATTCTCTGCCTGGAGCAGTCACTTCTCAACGCTTCTGAATGCCGAGGCAGTTGCTCATCGCGACCCTGATCTGATTCAAGCAGCAATGACCACACCCGAGGCTACTTCCGACCTTGTATCGCAACCGTTTACCACCTTTGAGATCCAAAATGCTGTAAAACGGTTAAATAATAATCGAACCCCCGGTGTCTGTGGTATTTCTGCAGAACTCCTCAAGTACGGGGGTGCAGCGATGATTCTGTGGCTCCAGCTAATATTCTCAGCTGTATGGACGACGGAAAGCATACCGAATGACTGGCGTGCTGGCACCATATTACCACTCTGGAAACGTAAGGGCAGCCGTCAAATCTGTTCCAACTATCGTGGGATCACGCTTCTCTCCGTTCCTGGTAAACTCTTCGCCATGTCACTCCTGGACAGGTGTTCCACCTTTTTGCGTAAAAAGAGAAGAGTCCAGCAAGCCGGGGATTCATGCCCGGCAGGTCGACGACGGAGGAACAAATGTTTACTATGCGCCAGTTGATCGAGAAGACGCGAGAGTTCCACCATAAAGCGTACATCGCATTCGTGGACTTTAAGGCTGCCTTCGATTCTGTTGATCGCTGTTCACTTTGGCTGATACTAAGAACTACGGGTCTGCCCAAGAAATATTGCTCACTCTTTGAAAAAGCTGTATGAGGATACAGGAAAGCTGCGTGCAAGTCAATGGAAGACGCAGTCCCACATTCGCGGTAAAGACTGGCGTCCGGCAAAGTTACGCCGCCGCTCCCGAGCTTTTCAACTGCGTCATAGACCACGTTATGACCAGCACGACGAATCGCCTTCAGTTCGGAGACCGGCTACTCTCTGATGCTGACTTCGCCAACGACATAGCGCTAGTTGCGAGTACCGTCGAAAAGATCACCAAAGCTCTCCAGGTCCTCTCAGAAGAAGCCTCGAAAGTTGGACTGAAGATCAACTGGCAGAAAACCAAAGTTATGCTCCTTGAGCCCCCACGTCCCGTTCTACTGTAAAGGAAGTCAACATCGGAAGCAACCGAGTAGATGTGGTTGAAGACTTCACTTACATAGGATCTATTCTGTCGAATGATGGCTTGATCACAAAAGAGCTTACATCTCGAATTGCCAAAGCTTCAGCACTTGATGGGAGGCTTAGCAGCATCTGGCGAAAGCCAAATATAAGCCGCTTTACCAAAATGCGCATTTACAATGCGTCAGTCAGCACCGTCCTGCTGTATGGAGCGGAGACGTGGCCAGCTACAAAATCTATCCTCAGCGCCGTCGATGTCGCTCAGACGAAACATCTCCGAAGAATCGAAAGACTTCACTGGACTGACTTCGTTAGCAACCACTCTCCTGTCACGTACGGCTCAAACTCCTTTCTCAAGCCCAGCATACTGTTCGGTGGTACGGCCACCTTCTTCGCATGCCACGCGACGCCCCAGCACGGGTTGCATTCGACTTCGACCCCACCCTACACGGATGGAAGCGACCCAGAGGACGCCCACCCACTAGGTGGAAAGACAAAGCCGATGAATTCCTCACCCAAACCCACATCCCGGTGGAAGAAGCTGCGATCCTGGCAAGCGATAGGTCAACCTGGAGGCGCCTAGTCTCATCGTTCTCTACGCCGAACCCTCGGTAGGAGCCTTAAGTCAAGTAAGTCAAGTCAAGTTGCCTTGGGATTAGTATTTGCTCCTCTGTAAGCTGTCTGTTCTGGTCCACTTTTAAACATTAAGAATAAACGTACAGCAGGTTATGCTAAAATTGTCCCAAATCTTGGCCGACATTCTCGTAAGGCCTTGGTTAGACTTTACTCAACATATTGCGACCATTCCATTTTTTTTTCTGTTGAATTTGCGCCCATTTTTCAATGCTAGTGATAAGCAGGACATTAGAGCATTGTATTTCCGTTGCTTCAAATACCTTTTACATCTGCCTCGTTGGTATAAGAACCGTATGATTATTCGAATGCTTAGTGCTAATGATATGTTGACTTCTCATAATAAGTTGGAAAGGGCTTCCCTGCAGTTAGGTCCTTTTTATCCTCTCATACAATTATCTTGATTTGCATTGTTTTTTTAACATTTAAAATTGTCATAGGAAAGTTTCTTTGTATGTGTTTTCTTCTTTTTTTCTTACTCCATTTTGTTACCATGTTAGTGGCTCAAAAATAAATTATTACTATTATTAAAATTGGAGAGCAATTATTCAACAATATAAAGAGATAACTTAAACTTGAAAAATTAATAAAGGTCTGAGTATTAAAAATATACCCTGACTGAGTAATTTTAACAGAGCTTCCATGTATTTATTTTTTGGCAATTTCTATTCCTTAAAAGGGGCTGAATTTGTGCTTCTTCCTAAAAAAAAATGATTATTTAGATTTCAAAGGCTTTTCAGGATTAGTTTTGAACTTAGAAACTGAATTTTTCTAGTACCAAAAGAGTGAGAAAAAAGAACTGCATTTTACAGGTGCTTAATATTCTTTAAACTCCAGGTTAAAAATATGTATCAACTTACATAAAAATATTCTATGAATTTTGGTAATGGGCCTTTGAGGTCTGACTCTCGACTTAGGTCGAGTATAATGATAATAACAATAAAATTAAAAACACAAATAAATAAATAACAAGAATATATATTTTTATACATTGTAAAAAGCAAAACCCATAATTTTATTCTGATGGAGGGTGGATTTCACTTCCCTTTTTGTAGTTCCCAGTTGTATTTGTATGAATGTAAAAATCATGAAAAAAGTTACATACAATAGTTTCACAACTTTCATTTTAAAGCAGGTATTGTTTCCAAAATCTATAGATTCAACAATTTAATTTTTTATGGGTTGGGACACTGTTTTGCAGCACAGAAGTCCTAAGGCAGAAGGGCCTTCAGCCCCTTAGCATCCACCTTGCAATAGCTCTGTCAGGTGATATGTGAGGGGAAACCCATAAAAAACGGAATTATTGTACAAAACCTATATTTTCAAACTTTTCACTAAAAGTTCCCTATTATGTTCAAAATACTTTTCAATACTACGTTGATACCACCGGTACTTTCAGTGTTCAAAACATTTTCTTTTTTGTAGCCATCTTGAGAGAATGGCTCTTTTGTTTTTTCCTCAACATCTTTAATCTTGTCAAATTGGTGCCCTTTCATTTTTCATATGCAGAAATAAGAAACGGTCATAAGGAGCCAGATTATGCTGCATGGGCCAGCAGAAACATGTCGTTCTTAGCCAAAAACTGGCAAACAGAGATGGATGTGTGTGCGGGTGCATTGTCGTGGTGAAATATCCAGTCTCCTGTCACCCAACATCTGGACTTTTTTGATAAGCTTTAGTGAACAAAACAGGCTCAGTTGTTCTGGGGCAAGGGCCTTCAAAAACTGCTTCTCTGATTCTTTAAAACTTACACTCTAGAGTCCTCAGGGGATTCAAGTGCCAAAAAAAAGTAGGAAAAAAAGTAGATTTCCCCAAAAATAGGGTCAAAACCAACTGTTTTTTTTTTTACCAGTGGCTTGAAACTTAGTTACATCAGTAGGCTCCTGGGATAATCGAACTCAAATAAACCAACATAATTTTTTTTTTTTTTTTTTTTTTTTTAATTGGTTCCCCAACAATAAGGTCCAAAACAGGGCCACACAAATTTTGTTTATGAATAGCTTGGATCTTAAATAAAGAAGATCCACGGCCAGGAGGACTTTAACCCACAATACAAAATTCATTCAGGTTGGAGGCACGAGACTTCCAAAAATAGGACCCAAAAATGAACTAAATTTCTTTTATCAGCTTGTCCCTTGCATCTGTAAGCTAAGATATTATTTCGAAAAATCACTATCATAAGACCCTAAGTGCCAAATCTGAATTTTGGAGTCAAAAATCTGAAACCTTTGGTCCGAGGGAAGACCAAGGCACAAAACATAAATTTAGATTTGCCTCAAAATAGGGATTCTGTGAGAGAGAGGGGAGACTATTGAAAGGCCAAAAAGAATAATATTGGCTAATCAGGGTCAAAATTCAAATATGGGCCAAGAAATTTTTCTCAGTTACTTGAAGCTTACATCGATAAGTTCCTGGGCAAAGAGAACTCCAATGTAAAAAAAAAATATTTAAGATCAAGACTCTGATCACCCTGAAAATTCCCCCAACTCAAGGTTTAAATCTGGAGGTCAGGGGGCCACAATTCAAAAACAAGCTGAAAAAAAATATTCGTTGGCCCAAGCACAGGCAAAGAACTTCAATTTTCGGTAAGGTTGAAACTTATATCCAAAAGTCCTTGGGACAAGGGGCCTCCAAGGCATATTCAAATATAAAAAGAAACGGCTTAGAAATATAAATATGTAAGTATATAAATATAAAAACATTATTTTGCCATAAAATTTACACCTCATTCCAAAATTCAGCACCTAGAATCCAATTGGGTTCCTTTTGGCTTATAACAAGTTTTGCATGACACTTCCATAATTAAATGTCATCTTGAAATAGTTTGATCAGCTGATTTTTTTTCTCACTTTCACACTTTTGTTATCACTTCCAAAATCCCTGACCCTTATCTCATAAGTTTAGTAATTTCAGACAATTTGTTTTTTCAAATATTTTGAAAAAAAGACATTGATTGTTTCGATTTGGTATGCTGCAAACTGGGGTAAAAAAATTTTCGGACTGACTTAAAGTTACAAAGCATGTAGACTGGACCAAGGTAGATATTCATGTTTTAGTGAATAAAGGTAAAAAGACCTGAGAAAAAACTGGTTGTATCAACAAAAGAAACAAGGAAAAATTGTATTGCCCCAATTGATTTAAAACTTACAAAGCATTTAAACAGAGACAAGGGAACCTCAGTGATAACAAAAGATAACTAAAAATTGTACTTCTTTGTAAAACCCCAAGTTAGACCCCACTTTTTTGTGATTGATTGGCATGGGCGCCCACATGGGGAGGGGGGCAGAGGGGTTTTTGTTTAGAGATTTTTATTAGGCCTATAAAGCATTAGAAGTGCCGATTAGACCAGGTAAGCCCCCCCCCCCCCCTAAAATTCAGCTTATGGGCGCCCATTTTTCATTGGCATGTGACTTACTGGAGATGTAGAGGGAGTGAAATGGACCTAAGAGGAGAAAATATTTTGTAACATATGTTTCATATTATGTAATAATATAATAATCAGTTTGTTGATTTAATATAAATATCTAGCATATATATTTGAATTTATTTTATATATTTAATTATATTAATATTTTACTATATTTGTTTTATTTTACACTTGATATGTTTTTACTTATTCATGACATATTTATTTGATTATTCAATAAATTTATTTATAAAATAAAATATTTGCAATAATAAATAGTTGCAATAATTTGTGACATGGCTAAACAGGCCAAAAATTATTATCTCTCTCGTCAGCTTGAAGCTTTCAGGATGTGTAGACTGGAGCAAGAAGATCTAAATGACCTCAGCTTCTTAGAGAAAAACTTGGTTGTATCAATTTGTTTTACAAAAATTCTGTCTTATTCACAGACAGGCTTGATACTTAATGGGGAGATGTTTTTATAAATGGAAGAGCTAAATATTTACTTAAACACAATAACAGTTAGAACAAAAATGGTGAACTAAGGCATATCTATATTTGAGGTCTTCTACAGAATGGGGATAAAGATGGCTTCCCCCTCATAAAAGACAAAAATTGATGCAGATTTTCAACCTGCATGATTGCACATTGAACCCACCCCAAATTATAAAGTAAAAATGTTGTTAAAAAATTATTGCACAAAACCATAGCTGCTCAAACATTTTGACTAAATATTCAGCCTTTGCATTAAATTTAAATTGCAATCCATCATTTCTTTTAAAGCAAAAAAAGTGGAAAAAACTTTAGGAATTTTCCTATAAAAAAAAAAAATAAAAAAAAAACATGTCAAGTAAAAATTTACAGAAATCAATTTTTAAAAAAGATTCTCAAACAGTTTGTGGTAACAAACTGTAACTAAGGAGCAACTCAGTCCAATAGTAACCTAACTCTAAAAAAAAAAGAAATTTTGAGAATAGTTACAACAAGAAAGGAATTGACTTTTTATGCTGATTCCAAATCTATAAAATTTATTAAGTTTAATGCTACCCATCAAGAGGTCAGGAGCTACATGCCTGAAAAAATTTGAAGATTTAAGGAACAAGGGGGGGGAAACAGTCCTAAAAAGTTAAGGGATCGTAATGAAAATCACACCATATGATTCAGCATATCAGAGAACCCTATTGTAGAGGTTTCAAGCTCCTGTCAACAAAATGTGGAATTTTGTATTTTTGCCAGAAGAAAGATCATAGATGTCTGTGTATTTGATTTTTTTTTCCCAATAAATGATTGTATTAAACCAATGTTCCAAGAAAATAATGAAAGGGCTCACTTGGATGGATATTAAAAGTTCCAGTGTTGTTTTTAAGTGACCAAAAAGATTGGAGGGCAGCTAGCCATCCCAGACTCGTTTTTTCAGCATAGCTCAAAGGTCCAATAAATATGCCTCTGGGATGACATTATCTCTGCAACCACTTGGGAAATGGCTGTAAGTCATGCATTTTGCCCATTGTTCTTTAAGGGAAGGGGGATGTCCTGTGGGAGAATTTTTCATGGGGATGAAAGTTTGCAGAGGAATTTTCAAAAGAAAATATTACCGTGGGAAGTTTTTAATTTTTTACTGTCCATTGAGGTAGAATGGTTTGGCTTTTGAGGAGGGTTTGGATTTCTAGCATGAATTGAAAATGATCAGAAATCAAACAATTTCCTTTTTTTCAAAATGAAAAGTAAGGAGAATTTCTTATGGGGAATTGTCTTGAAGAAATTTTATGGGGGCTTTCAATGAGGAGAAAATAGATCAGGGGAAACATTGAGGGGTAAGAGAGGAGGGGGATATGTGTGACAAATTCTTCAAGGTAGGAAATTGGGGGGGGGGGGGGGGGGTCCTGGGATAAATTTTTCATGGAGGGGGAGGTGGGTTTCCCAGTATGATTCAAAAAATGATCACAAATTTAAAACAATAAATCAAGTTTTCTCAATTGAAAGTGAGAAGCTAAATTTAAACTTAAAACAAACAGAAATTATTCTGTATATAAGGAAAACTGCCCCTTCCTCAATCTAAGCACTTTATGCTGGAGTTTGAATTTTTGTCAAAGTTCTTTAAGAAAGACTTCTCACATACAAGGGCCATTAAATTTGAATGAAAAGTATTTTTTTTAAGAACTTTGAGACTCCCTTTTATGTTTTAATGTTGCTCCTTACTTTCAGTTGAAACAACTTGTTTTTAAGCCTCAAAAAAAAAGGAAGATTGATATTAAAAATTAAAACAGGCAGAAATAAGGTCTTGTAATAGGTTGATCTCAAAACAAACAGAACTTACTATGGATAAATAAATTGAACTTGAAGCAAGCCAGAATTAAAATGAATAATCAAGCCACACATACAACAAACTTCCCCTTAAACCCCCTAAAGATTAGTGTCATTTGTGCTATGCCAAAAACACAAAAAGTTTTTTAAGACAATTTTTCTTTGATAATTACAGCATTCAAAAATTGTTCCAGCATCTTGGATTGCTTTTGTTAGTACATCATTATATTTTGAGAAATCAATCTAGTTTCATTACTCCAATATGCATTAAATTTCCATCAGTACTTTCTTCCTTTTTCTGCAAAAAAAAAAATTATTGAAAAGTATAGTGGGTGTACATGCCTAATATGTTAGGCACAATCATTCTGCATATTATGATGTAAGAATTGTTTTCTAACTTCACACTGTCTAAATACTTTACCAACACCCCTCTCCACCCCTAATGTGCAAATATATAGCTCAAAGTATATATTTTCCATCTATTCTGTCACTTCTCTTTGTCTTGTTTCACACTAAACTGAAAGAAACTGACAAAACATACCACCTTCTATAATGCATCAATGAATGAACCACTTGAGAGGTAGGAAATTTATAATACAAGTACCCTTTGTTTTTAAGAAAGTTTGCCTCTGAGATTACCTATTGAACCACTTATTGAATAAAGCAAATTAAATATCCTTAAACAAAATTTACTTCAACTAATTCAATATACTCAAACAAATATAATTATACCTAATATACAATATACAAATATACAATATACTTAATCACATGATATTAAATAATCAAAAAATATACTAAAGTAAATACAATCCAATTACATATACCTTAAGCAAACTTAAGTAGATTCAAATAAGTTAAGTAAAAATGGTAAATAAGCTAGTGTACTTAAGCTGTTTGGAGCACAAACCCATGAGAAATCAATTTATTTGTCACCAAAAACAAAAAAGAAAAAAACTCAATCATAGCAACAGCTTACCTTTAGTCCAGCAAATATTTGGGATATGTCTCCTTGTACCAGGTCATCAAACAAGTTTCCAACAAATGCAGTGTAAGGAGGGTTTACAGGCAGTGGCTACTGTGAAATAAAAGAAACATTAACTATATATATATATATATATATATATATATATATATATATATATATATATATATATATATATATATATATATATATATATATATATATATATATATATATATATATATATATATTATATATATATATATATATATATATATATATATATATATATATATATATATATATATATATATATATATATATATATATATATATATATATATATATATATATATATATCGTTAGAAATGTATCCCCCCCCCCATAATAGTGCCAGACATAGCCATTTAAAAACTCTACTGATTTTGTTAGTTTTTGTTAATTTTTTCCTTAATTCTCAGCAATGTATGGCCCACAATATAAAAATAAATCTAATTTGACAAAAAATACATAATCAGCAAGGTTTGTATACAGCCTTGAAATTACTTGTACCCTAAATAGGGGGAGGGGGTCTCTTTTGTTATGACCTTTTGTTCAGGTTTTGTTGAGACCTTCAATCATTATTGAAGCAAGTTTAGGATTTCTATCCATGTAATATTTTAATGACAGACAAGTATTAATGGGCTAAAAGGGAATCCAGCACCAAGATTAATATGTTTTAGATAAAATTCTAGATTCATGGCTTTTTGTCAACATGACAAATAGAAGACTTAGGAGAGTGTAACTTTCAGGAACAAATTACAAGCCTAGGAATGTTTTTTTCAAGCTCCTATCTATGCTCTTTCTCTTTTTTTTAAGCATTAGAGAATTGTACAGAATATGTCTGTGTAATTGTATAAAAGGTCTGTTCTTTTGGAAAATATATGTTTTTCCTGGGATTTGGTTTTCTTTTGACTCTATTTAATTATCTATTTTAATCTAGTTTTCTTTGAGCCAAGGTTTTGAAAGTACAATTCTAATAATTTGAGTAGGATTCAATTTCAGATTTAAGATATGCTTTCCTAATTACATTAAAACCCTGTGGGCTAAATCAGGATTGTGCTAAGGTATGAGACTCAAATAGGGCCATCAATTCACCAAAATGCAGGAGGGGGAGTAATTTTTTTAATTTTGGGGGGGGGGGGGCAATTCTGTTTTGTTATTTTAATGACAATTGAAAGAAAAAAAATCCCATGAAAATAGGCTACCAAAAACATACTTTTCAGCACCTTTAAACTTCTAGTTTTATGAACTTTGTGATGTTTCTAGTTCCATTTGTGACAACCCCCCACTCGCTCTCTCTCTCTACTGGTCCCAGATATACACCTAGTTAATATACCAACCAAAGATTAAAAAGAATGAAATCCTTGCCATATAAAATTCTTGCAGTCAACCCAGCTCTAAACGGGTACCTGCAGAAACCTGGGGAAAAAACAGGGGAAGCATCAGATGATTTGCCCCCAACCTTGCATTACACTCCCAGCCAAAGGCAGTGAATCAGGAGAATGGTACCTGTGCAATTTCAACCACCATTGGTCAGCATGTGAAAAAATTTTAATACAGTTGTCCTCTATCCTAGACAACAAACTTGGCTTAAACAACTTTTAATGTGCCTTATTTGAGCAGGAAATCTATTTCCAAAGGCCTTACTTCTGCAACAAAAAGAAGGTTCAACTTTACAGATGGTCAGTGTCCTTTTGAAGGGAAGGATGAATGTATGTACTTCAAATACTGCTCTAGGGGTCATTAATATCCAGGATCCATTCCCTAAACTTTAATGGTGTGCCATACCCTCTAGCATTTTTGGCATTTGGTAAAATTTTTGCAAAATTGCCCAAAATTTAGCCAAATTCTTGATTCTGCAGAAAATTTTGACATAAATCAGGTAGCAATTTGGTAAAATTTATGAAGGTCATCCCTCCAATGAAATGAGTCTTGTGATGCCTCTGGATGTAGGTACTTCAAAATACCTTCCTGGGACACACTTTGGTAAATATATACCAAATCATATTATTGAGTTAGGAATAAAGTGAATACACCATTTGATGCCTTTTTTTATGCTGATTACAAATAAAATAATCATTTCTATCGGAAATGATAGCCAAAGCAGAATTTACCAAATGAAGTACAAGAAAAGTATTTTCAGCTTCATAACTTTGCTTGGTCCCAATTTATGAGGTTTTAAAGATCTTTAAACACATTTCCTAAAGTGGTGTTTGTTCACAAGCATGTTTAGCTAGAATCCCAAGTCTAGACATGTGTCTACCCAGAATCCCATGTCTAGGCAATGACTGTTCACATGTAAAATTTGGTGCTTAGCTAAAACTACAAATTTAGTTTCAAATTGTCATTTCTAGCCAACCACCAGAGCTTATGCAGGCACAAATTTCAAAATTGTAATCCCTATTTTTACTGTCACAAGCTAATGGATGAGATAAGCAAAACAATTGTCTTAGTGTGCTTCATTATTGTGTCTGGTGTTGCATATTTGCCTACAATAAAAAACAAACAATTAATGAGAAAACAAAAATTAAATTTCAGTTTACAAATGTAAACAAAAATGATGAAAATAGTGGATCTTGACACATTTTGATTGGCTGTAATCAAAATCCTAGACATTGAGTTCTAGAGTCTAGAACTCAATGTCTAGCCAAGTGCCTTGTCTAGCCTGTCTAGCTAAGCACCAAATTTTACTTGTGAAAGGCTGTTGCCTAGACATTGGATTCTGGCAAGATATGTGTCTAGACATGGGATTCTAGCTAGACATGCTTGTGAATGCTGCTTAAATCTAGAAAAAAAAACATTGATATGGCTTAAAATTCAGCTCAAAGAATATATATTGCATTTCCAGAATTAAAACCAGAGAAAAAGAGACTGATAACTGAAAATTAAGGGAAAATGTTGTTTTGTCAAAATTTCAATAAGTGACCTGTCAAGTACACAAATTTCTAAGATTTAAAAATCAGAAGAGGGTTAACATAGGGGCATGGCAATACCTTTCCAGAGTATTTGCCAGCTTGACAGGTTTTTTCTAGTTTTTCCCTGGATTACATTTCATTTTCCTAACCTAACTGCTTTCCAAGATAGCAAAAAGTAGCTAAACTAGAATTTTACAGTGAAATCATTATATTATATTTTCATTTAAAAATCATTTAGGCTCTTTGACATCTGGCCTAGGCTATTCTTTATTCTAACTGCCTAGCCAACCAGGAATAGACCATTTAGGCTCTTTGACATCTATATTATGCTATTCTTTATTCCAACTGCCTAGCCAACCAGGAATAGACCAAATAATAACAGACAAAACATAAACTAAGGCAACAAAAATAAAAACATTAGTTGATATAAATATACTAAGTGGTTGATATGAATATACTAACTCATCATATGACATGTTTCAAGTCTTCTTCTTCTATTTAACAGCAGGCAGGCTTTTCAGTGATACTATTTAGCCCTTTTCCTTTTGCTTCACTCTGTGGGCTACAGAGCTACTGGCTTGATTGCCTCATCATGATTATTAGATATTTTCAGATATCTTTCAGTAGATCTTTTGACTCTAGGAGTTCAATTATGAGTTGATAGATGTCAATTTCTATGCTCTGTGTGCAGGTATAGTTGGCTAGGCTCTTGGCTGATAGTGAGATTTTGTGGTGTTTGAAGCATTTTTAACAGTTTGCAAAGCAAGGTATGTTGTGCAGACATCAGCATATTACATTCAAATAGGCAATGGTCAATTGTTTCATTATTCATATTACAATGCCTGCAAAGAGGGGACAGGGGAATTGAACCACTTGAATTAGAAAACTTATACGAGAATGCAAGAAAATTTAGTCCATTTGTTCCAGAACAAATTCTATGATAAATTTTAGAAAGATACTTATTGGGAAAGGGGGAAAGGATAGGATTAATCTTATTAAGATTAATATCTGATAGCCTCCATCAGTAAATATCTCTCTAGGGATTGTCTCCCACTTGGCTGGTCAATATTTATAGCATTTTTTGCTATTTCATCAACCTGATGATTGCCACTTATGCCAGAGTGGCTAGGAATATACTGAAAATAAATTTTTATGCCACTTGAAGCAAGATTATCTATAATACTGAGACAATGATAAGTGTCAATGTCTAACTTATACTGAGGAGCTGAGGCCAGCAACTCAAGGCTGGATAAAGAGTCAGAATATACAATAATATTATTTGTATTTGCAATCAAAGGTTGGTTTTCCTTAATGTGTTCTAATGCCATGACTATGGCATTTAACTCAGCAGACATTATAGATACATTATTATATAATCTCTCGCCCATTGCAATTTTCAGGTGAGAAAGGAAAGCACCACTTGCTACCTTCTCATTCATTTTTGACCCATCAACAAATATTTGGAAGTGATTTTTATAGGTAATTGTATTAAGTTCAGCAAATTTTTTCTGGAAAAAAGTGATGGGGGTTAAATCTTTAGTCCACTTTGAGAAATCAGTATTTATTATGGGACTTGACCAATTCCACAGAGGGGATTGGGGGAAAGTGGGTGCAATAGACTTTGCTGGTACAGGGAACTTCTTCTGAATGTTGGCATACTCATCTGCAATGCCTCTATACATGGCTGAATGTCTTAACCAATTATGTAGGGTGTGTGAGCTATTTTGATTCATTTTTGTAAGATGTTTTGTCAAGAGAAAGCTATGTCTCTCCCTTATTGTTGTTAATCTGCCCCTCTCTCCATAACCAGAAACAAGGGGCCTCCAAGGCATATTCAAATATAAAAAAACAGCTTAGAAATATAAATATAGAAGCATATAAATATAAAAACATTATTTTCCTATAAATTTACACCTCATTCCAAAAATCAGCACCTAGAATCCAAATTGGGTTCCTTTTGGCTTCTAAAGTTTTGCATGACACTTCCTATGAATCCTGAAATAGTTTGATCATTGATTTTTTTTCTCACTTTCACACTTTTGTTATTTTACTTCCAAAATCCCTGACCCTTATCTCATTAGTTTAGTAATTTCAGACAATTTGTTTTTTCAAATATTTTGAAAAAAAGGCATTGATTGTTTTGATTTGGTATGCTGAAAACTGGGGTAAAAAAAAAATTTTTCTGACTGACTTAAAGTCACAAAGCATGTAGACTGGACCAAGGTAGGTCTTCATGTTTTAGTGAATAAAGGTAAAAAGACCTGAGAAAAAACTGGTTGTATCAACAAAAGAAACAAGGAAAGATTGTATTGCCCCAATTGATTTAAAACTTACAAAGCATTTAAACAGAGACAAGGGAACCTCAGTGATAACAAAAGATAACTAAAAAATTGTACTTCTTTGTGAAACCCCAAGGTAGACCCCACTTTTTTGTGATTGATTGGCATGGGCACCCACATGGGGAGTGGGGCTCCAGCCCCCCCCCCCCTGGCTGAATGATTCTGCCTTATATTTTTGTTTTGAGATTTTTATTAGGCCTATGAAGCATAAGAAGTGCTGATTAGACCGGTAAGCCCCCCCCCTAAAATTCAGCTTATGGGCGCCCATGTTCATTGGCATGTGACTTACTGGAGATGTAGAGGGAGTGAAATGGACCTAAGAGGACAAAATATTTTGCTCTTTGACATCTGGCCTAAGCTATTCTTTATTCTAACTGCCTAGCCAACCAGGAATAGACCAAATAATAACAGACAAAACATAAACTAAGGCAAAAAAATAAAAACACTGTTTGATATAAATATACTAAGTTTGGTTGATATGAATATACTAACTCATCATATGACATTTTTGTTTCAAGTCAAAGAAAAATTATGTCAATTCTTCTGCAAAAGAAAGCAACGAGGCAATCTGAACGTTGCCCATGATGCAATATTGTATTTTTTATAGCATTAAATTTCGCCTTTCAGCAGTTTGGTTTGACGTTCACTTTAGAACTAACGTCCATTTTAAAAGAAAAATACATCAATTCTCTATTTTTGTAGAAAAATAGAAATAAAATCGAAGAAAAAGCATTTACTAAAAATTTACTAAGCATTTACTAAAATATTAACACTAAGTTAAAAGCCATAGTATAATTATTCCAAGAAATATTTGTGTCTTTTCTGTAATTAATTGAAACGACCGTTATCCAAAAAAGAAAGTTTCGCTAAGAAACGTAAAAGAGTCATACTAAAGATGAGCACTAATAACATCATATGGTAATTCAAACTCAGAATGAAGAGAAGTTAAAAAACAGGAGTGGGACTAAAAACTGTTATCCACTATACCATCAAGAGGTCATGCTTTACTGAAAAAAATTTTTATTCCTAGTAGGCTAATCTGTTTTTTATTCGATCGTAATATACATGTTGAATAAAATTCCAATATCCTGTCAAAATTTCTACTATTGGTAATTTAGTGCAATAAATATTTGATTTTTTTATTTATTTAGATTTATTTGAAGTTTGGATGGATGAGGACTGGGATTATTGTTCACATAAATAGAAAATCTGCTTGATTTTTCTTCTGTTTATAGGGCTGGAGCCCCACTGATCCCACAAATACCTTTGAATAGACATGTATCTTAACCCACTGCTTTACTACAAGGATCTTTTATTTTATAATCTGTTTTAGCTATGTGTTTCTTGAACTAAATGTGTCAGAAGGTCATTCATAAATGGCATTCACTAAGACCTTTGTTTTATTACCCTAGAACAAAAAGTGGACGTCACTAATCAACTCAACCAAATTTATTTCCTTAATTTTTTTGCCAGTTTTTTGTCAATTAATTTTTTAATGCTTCAATCGAGGAGTGTCAGGCCTGATATGACTTTATGCTTTAAAAAAGATCAGTGTAAAAAACGAATTCTCTCGAAAAATTGATGCAACCATATTTTTTTTCATTTTATAATGTTCTCTTTAATGTCCTTTTGTTCCAGACCACAAAACATAATAGCATATTGAGACTCATTTCTCTCTTTCTACATGCCATGTAAGTAGAAGTCAATTTGAGACAACAATACTGTTAGCACAGTTTCAGGTCTGCCTTGCCCTGTCAACATAAACTGCTAGTTTCGAATCTTTTTGAGAGGAAATCATTTGAGATTATTGTTTTGTATTACAAACCGAGACAGCCACAATTAGTTTCAAATTTTTTTTTCTAGATAGGGGTTTATCTGGCCAAACAACTTATTAATGTCATTTCAAGCTGATTAGAGAGAATATATTTAAGACCCCGTTTAGTTTTTCACACATCTTTAGTCTTTTGGAATAAAATAATCAAAACATTGAAAGTCGCGTAATTTGGTTGAAAAAAAAAACACTAAAAGTCCTCTACTTATAAAAAAAAAACATCTTTTCGCCCTATTATCAGGCGTAACAATTTTTTCAAGACTTTTGTGCATAATGTTTCTTTTAGTTAAATTGCTTACGGATATAACTTTTAATCTTCCAACAAAAATTTGTAGGTCAAATTTTCAGACGAACCATTATTTACAAGACAAATATGTTTTGTTGCTCTTATGCATTTTCCTAAAAATTAAATTTGGGTTCCCCTTTTCCTCCCTAAATACTCTCTTAAAAATTAACTCGATCCTAGTAAATAGCTGAGATATAACAGATCCATTAATTTTATAACCATGGTGAAAAATCTGTTTTTTTAATTTACACCACTTGTTCACCGTGAAAAAATTTGAAGTTACAAGAGAGCTTATAGTGCCAAAACATTTAGAGGATAGGAGACAAATATTTTTTGAACCCTCACAACCCCTCTCCGTCTCTAAATACAAAATTTGAAATTCCCTTGCTCCTCCTTTAATTCCAGAAGTTTCAAGTTTATCCCCACCTTTTGTTCCCGAGATGCCATAGATATGCCGTTTTTATAATCCAAAAGTATACTACTACTATTAATAACTCACCGCAGCACCAAGCCGCCTGAGGCTAGTACAGCTACGCACGCTCATCCTCCATCCCAGTCTATTCTAAACACCCTCTCTTTATGCTCTACTAGGAAGTTCCCATTTTCATTAAATTTTTCTTTATGGCCTCCTGCCACCCCAACCGCAGGTGACATGCTTTCCATTTAGCCCTAGAAGGTTGGCCGAAAAGGACAATCTTTGGCATTTTCTCACTCTTCATCCCCAAAAAAGTTGCCCTAGCCATTTCAACCTTTCTCTCATTACAGCCCTAAAAAGCAGTATTGAACCACACTTTTCGTACATCCTACTGTTCGAAATACGGCCAGTCAGCCGGGTACCCAAAACAATCCATAGGCAATTTCTCTTGAAAACATTTAGCAAATCTTTATTCACTTATCGGAGCGCTAATGCTTCAGAACCATATTAGACCACTGTCATCACTGTACCTTCCAAAATTTTAACGTAGGTTTTTAGACTTATCTTCCTATTCTTCCAAACTTTTTTTTAACTGTGAAAAAACATCCTGAGCCTTGCCTATTCTATTTTTAAGATCTTCGCTGCTCCAACCATCTTTACTAATAATATTACCAAGGTAAGTGAAGCTGTCCGCCTGATCAATCTTTTCATTACCCAATGTCACCTTTTCTTAATCAATTATCACCTTTTCATCTTCGATTATTCCTAGCCTTAGTGACTTAGTCTTCTTAATATTAATTTTCAAGCCTATTCTGACACCCTGAACTTCCAAAACCTCTAACAGTTTATTCATTTTGCTGACACTTTCATCCAGGATGCTTAAATCATCAGCATAATCTAAGTTCAGGAGAGTTTTTCCTTCCCATTTGATTCCGTGTTCTTCCATTGCCTTTCCTGCGCTCCTTAAGATAAAATTCTTCAAAATGATCCATATAAAAAGGGATAGAACACAAACCTGCTTAACTCCTGATTTAATACGAAACCAGCTGCTAATCTCATTTTCTATCCTAACCGCAGCAGTATTACTCTCGTGCATAGCACTAATCACTTTAATGTACTTGTCTGGTATATTATACAAGGATAAGATCTCCGCTAAAACTCTTCTATCAACAGAATCAAATGCTTGCTCAAAATCTATAAAATTAAGAACTAAAGACGTTTGATCGCTCAGGCACTTCTCTCAATGTTAACCTAAGAGTAAAAATTTGGTTGACACATCCTCTACCTTTTTTTTTTAAAACAGCACTGTTCTTCTCTTATAACTTTGTCTACAGTATCTCTCAGTCTAAAAAGTATTATTTTACTAAGTAATTTGCTACATACTAAGACAAGACTAATGGCTCAATAATTATCACACTCACTCTTATCACCTTTCTTATATAGTAGTTTTAATTAAGGTTTTCCCAAAATCGCTAGGTCCTCTCCTCTTTCAAAAATCATATTCATAATCTTAAATAATTTATTTCTAACCTCAGATCTACCAAATTTAAAAAACTCATTTACTACACTATCAGCACCTGTAGCCTCATTATTTTTAATCCTTTTAGCTCTGTTGCTAATTCTTCCTCACAAAAGAAATCTTCCTTCACGTTCAAGGTATCACAAACCTATTCATTTTCCTCTGTACCTTTTCCTGTAACTCTATCTTGGTTTAGCACAATCTGGAAATGTTCTGCCCATATCTCTTTAAGTCTTTCCTTATCACTAACTGTGGCCCCGTTCCTACCTTTAACCTGGATAAGTTAGGATTGACTACTCCTTCTCAATTTATTAGCATGCCAGTACAATATTTTTAGTATTATGCCGTCTAGCTGCTTCTTGCAGATCCTCGGCAATTTTAACTATTGCCTGCACTTCCACCTCCTTATTTCATATTTTAATGCTTTCTCCACTTTCTTTACATTCCTTTTGTTTTCATATGATCTATAACTCAGATAATTCTTGCACAAGTCCCTTTTCTGTCTATTGAACATAAAGGTTTTTCACTAATACTCCTAGCTGCGCTCTTAGCCTTCTTCCCTAGGCCACCATCAGCAACGTCACAAATTGTTTTCCTAAAATTATTCCATCCATCTTCCACAATGTCAAAATTTTAAACTCTCCAATTTAGTATTCAACTGTTCCTGGAAAGTAGCCCATAGCAGACAAATTAGATTGGAAGAGGATTTTCAGCCCGAAAACGCCCACCAAAACAGACCAAACCCAGAGAATTGTCCATTAATGAGAATCCCGTGCGAATGCTGTGTCATTTACAAGGCTATAATTCCTCAAGGGGCACCATTCCTCAAGTGGTTCACCCAAAAGTATAGTTTCCTTTGATTTACCTCTGCTCTTCTCTCAATTCAGAATCCAAGGTCCTCTTGCCGCTTCCCTCAGTGTCCCTTTTAACTTCAAGTTATTCTCCGAAGCTGATCTTGAGACAACAGAGATGTGCTATTTATAAAACCTAGGTAGGTGTGCTCTTTCGGTCTACATTGCCAATTCACTGGAATTAGATTCAAGATCACTATAAGACCTTAATGATAAATTTCTATACTTATAGGAGACAAGATACTAGATTCCTCTCCATGTCTCACTTACCCCAAAGCCAAGGTTCAGTGTACACTTTTCCACCACCCACCACTCTCTGAAAGTTTCGACTTGATAGTCCAAACTGTTCCCGAAATATTAGAGATGCGCAGTTTTGACAATCGGGCAACATAAGCATCTTTATGTAGCCTCCCACCTTGAGTCTCAACAGGATATAAAGCCCAAAGGAGGGATTATTCGAACCCTGTAAGCAAAGGCGCAATTTCGTCAAAATCCTGGGGGGGGGGGGGGGTGTAAGTTGGAGTTAATTTTCCCAATTCAAGCAAAAATGACAGTAAAAAATTAAAAAAATAAGCCCATAAAAATGAAGTACCATAAAGTTCCTATTTAGTACTATAAAAGTACTATAAAGGTACTTTATAATACTATTACGGTAAATATGTACTAAAAAACTGATCTGTTTCTGCTCATGCTTGAATTATGCAGGTTTATCTTAGTTTTGACAAGATTTTGGAAGAAACTTAATTTCAGGTTTTTTTGGGGGGGGGGGCTAACTGGGGTTGGGAGGGGGGACCGGGGTCTGGGAGGAGCAGCTGCCCCCTTGCCCCATAGCAAACTCCGGCCCTGCCCGTAAGACAAGTAAAACTAAATATGGCTGTGTTTCTGCTTAAGCCATACTTGCTAATATGCTAATACATAATTAACGGTTGTTTACATAATCAAGGGTCACTATCCCTTGTTATCCCTTGTACTTTGGGGGGGGGGGGGTAAATGGCAACACCAGAAGCATACTTACTAGACATTTTGTCGTTTCTAGATGTAATGACCGTCAATCCTTGATTCAGTATCTTTGGGGTTATGCTTAAGCGAATAGCAGAATAACGCACGGGAGGGAGGTTAATTGCCCTTCAATAACTTTCAGGCTGAAAATGGCATTGGAACTTTCATTTTTCAATCAGATATGCCCCCTCCTAAGGTTCTAAAATAAACAACTCTGCACGAGGGGGCCAGGGAAAAAGTTGTTGGCCCTTAGTCAGTCTTGTTTGGGGATTTTGTATTTTTTTCAATTATTCCTTTCGCATTGCAGCCCCCTAAGGCCAAGATTAGCCCTATAAGCTTCAATCCAATCGATAAAAAAGTTTTTGGCTCCTTTTTGACAAAAGGGAAAAGGATGGGGAGTTGCTGCCATTCAATCACCTTTGAATCGTAGAAAAGGCACTATAATTTGGACTTATAGTCGAATAAGCCCTTAAAAACAACCACCCTTTCTATACAAAGTAGCCAGGAATGATTAAGAAGTAGCCAAGAACTAAAAAAGTAATACATTGAAGGTTCTATATTTAAAAAGCATCAAAGTGTTACTTCCAATCTTGATTATCACCGTGATTTCTTTTTATCTTTGTTGTCGTTAATACTTTAACAAATAAAAACCACACGTTTTCAGTAAAACACAAATGACTCTCAAGAAGAATTGGTGTAGGGGACTGCTCCGCTTGTGTTTGCAGCAAGCCCTTTTAGCAAATCTTGAACAGTGGCATCAATTGGGGGGGGGGGGTCTGTGCCCCCTAAAGTCATCTCTAGATTTTGAAAAGTTCCTATTTTGGTGGCTGTTTTTTTTAACTAAAAGTTAAGTTTTTTTGTATTTCCATTGGAAAAAAGAAATTTGTCAACCCTTTGTATTGGAAAATAATTTTTGCCCTTAGATCTTTGTGAATTGACCCATTGATCATGATTAGTTTTGGGATTTTGTTTTGTCAGTTTGCCGTTTTTGATATTATCTATAAAAAATATAAAACGAACCCTTCGAAATACAAATTGTTTTCAATATAATGCAAATGACACTGCACCCTTTGAAGTGGTTTCGCATTGCCATAATGTAGCATAAAGTACTTAATACAAAGTTATAAAAAATTATGTATGATTGATTAGTTAAATTCACCTAATCAAGTTTACAATCTAATAAATCTCAAGTTAGCTAGAATGACATGCTTTCTTAGCCAACATGAAATAAGAATCAGAAGGCTGATAGTCCCGGTCTTGTTTGCTAGTATATATTTTCGTCTTGAGTTTGACTCAATTATACATTTACATGCTAATTCTTCATTTAATCCATCATTCACCAGGGCTTTGGCTTACTTTTGTTAAACATGTTTACAGATGTTGAAACATCTTAACATGTTTTGTCAACTTTGTGTTTGATGTGATTACTCATTTTAGTTTCCGTTTGTTTTTGGTTTAATATATTCATTCTGCAATAATTTCCGCTTGTTCTGGGCTCAGTTCAATCATCAATTTTATTTGTCTTTGATTTAAGTTTCAGTGCAGTTCTTTGATTTTCTTTGAATAACTTTCTTGGAAAACATTTTAAAAACATAATTTTTAGAAGGAATTGGCGTCCAACTTTAGCAAAAGAAACAAAGAAAAGGTCTTTTATTCTGGTTAAATAATAGGCCTGGTTTTTCACTCATCAATGTGCTAAGATCTTACATCTTTTGTCAGAAAACGCTTAAAAGTGAAATCTTTTGAAGAAAGATCTTACATCTTTGGCCGTTTTTGTGCAAACGTCTTTCATCATTCTGCTCTGATCAGCGGTCTGAGAACAATGATGAGTAGATCATCAAAGTTCTCTCATCATTGTTCTATATGGCAGAAAGATGGCGTCTTTCACGTATTAAATAAAAAAAAAGTTTTTTAAACTGAAAGTAAGGAGCGACATTAAAACTTAAAACGAACAGAAATTATTCCGTATATGGAAGGGGCTGTCCCCTCCTCAACGCCTCGCTCTTTACGCTAAAGTTTTTTATTGTTTTAAAAAATAAAGTTGTGAGACAGAGTCAAACTTTAGCGTAAAGAGCGAGGCGTTGAGGAGGGGGACAGCCCCTTTCATATACGGAATAATTTCTATTCGTTTTAAGTTTTAATGTCGCTCCTTACTTTCAGTTTAAAAAACTTGTTTTTTTTTATTTAATTTCTGATCGTTTTTTAGTTAATGCAGCTTTTATTTTGGCTAACCGTCATTGAATAAGTAAACAAAATTTGCATAAAAATTTTACTTTTCTTTTGCTAAATGGATGTCTTTACAAATTAACTTACATAACTAACTTCTATATTCGTATATTTTTCTTCTGGCAAAAAATACAAAGTTGCAGATTTTTGCAGATATGAGCTTGAAACCTATGTAATAGGGTTTTCTGATACGCTGAATCTGACGGTGTGATTTTCATTAAAATTCTTTCACTTGTAGGGGATGTTTCCCCCCCTCTTTAAAAAATCTGGTAAATTTTCTCAGGCTCGTATCCTTTGATGAGTAATACTAAACTTAATAAAATTTATATATTTAGAATCAGCATTATAAACACATTCTTTTGATACATTTATTGACATCAAAATCAAAATTTTTAAAAGTTTCGATTACTATTGAGCCGTATCGCTTGTTTTTTTATTTTTTTTTTTTATTACGTATATGTTATTACGCATGTGAGGGGGGGGGGGGGGGGGGGGGGGGAGAAAAAGGGAGGAAGGAGGGAGGGGGGGGGGGGAGGAGGGGAGAGGGGGGGGGGGGGGGGGGGGGGGAGAGGGGGGAGGAGGGTGTTCTCTCCTTAGTCAATACCACGCTCTTTACGTTAAAAGTTAAAAAAATTTTGATTCACAAACCCCTGAATCACAAAGGCCGTTTAATTAGAATAGATAGCTCTTTTGAAAGCACTAAAAAAAAACTGTAGCGTAAAGAGCGAGGTATTGACTTGGGGGAGAACCCCCTCACATGCGTTATAATTTCTGTTGGTT
Organism: Artemia sinica; assembly: GCA_027921565.1. NCBI lineage: Eukaryota > Metazoa > Arthropoda > Branchiopoda > Anostraca > Artemiidae > Artemia > Artemia sinica. Next base: position 7,894,101 of record CM051259.1, on the reverse strand, counting down.
TTAAGTTCTAATGTTGCTTCTTACTTTCAGTTGAAAAAACTTGTTTTTTTAAATTTTATTTCTGATCGTTTTTTAAATAATGCTTGGAAATCCGGCGCCCCCTTCATAGAAATGTCCTTTACCCCAAAGAAACATCCTCCACGGAAAGATTCTCCAGAGTAACCCCCTCCTCTAGCCCCCTCCCCCCTCCAGAAAAAAATCCTTCCTGAAATGTCTGTATACTTCCCAATAACCAATAAATAATGCTGGCAAGTCCGGCGCCCCCTTCATGGCAATTTCCCTTCCCCTATGAAAAATTTTTCATGGACAGATCCTCCAACATAACCCCCGACCCACCCTTCTCTCCCACTACCAGAAAAAACCCTCCTGAAAACTTCTGTATACTTCCCAAAAACCAATACTATATGTTAACATTGGGTAAAGTTCATAACTTTTAGCCCTCCCCCTGGGGACTTCGGGGGATTAAGTCATCATAAAAGACATATTTATCATATTTTCGACCATGCTGAACAAAATGGCTATCTCAAAATTTTGATCGGGTGACTTTGGGAAAAAATAAGCGTGGGAGGGGGCCTAGTTGCCCTCCATTTTTTTTGGTCACTTAAAAAGGGTACTAGAACTTTTAATTTCCGTTCCAATGAGCCCTCCCACGATATTCTAGGACCAATGGGTCGATACGATCCCCCCTGGAAAAAAAACAAAAAAAAAAAAACAAACAAACAAATAAACACGCATCCGTGATCTTTCTTCTGGCAAAAAATGCAAAATTCCACATTTTTGTAGATAGGAGCTTGAAACTCTACAGTAAGGTTCTCTGATAAGCTGAATATGATGGTGTGATTTTCATTAAGGTTCTATAACTTTTAGGGGGTCTTTCCCCCTTTTTTTGAAAATCAGCCAAATTTTCTCAGGCGCGTAACTTTTGATGGGTAGCACTAAACTTGATGAAAGTTATATATTTGAAATCAGCATTAAAATCTGATTCTTTTGATGTATCTATTGGTATCAAAAACCCGTTTTCTAGAGTTTCGGTTACCATTGAGCCGGGTCGCTCCTTACTTACAGTTCGTTACCACGAACTGTTTGATTTTGCCAACATCAGCGAGCTGTAAGATCTTAGAACAAAGATGAGTTGAAAAACGATAATCTTTGCAGAAAGATGCAAGATCTTAGTACTAAAAAAACGGGCCTAATGTCGGAGGGTTATCATTAGAAGAACACGAAGAAGTCAAAGAAGAAGATATGTGCCTCTATTATTAATTACATAACTAATAAAATCCAGCAGTAAGTACTATCAGAACTATAGCACATGTAAAATAACATTCTGATCAATAGGCCTACTTAATTCATCAGCAATGAAATCATGATGAAACGAGTCAAACATTGCTGTTAGTTACAATTGGCTACCATTTATAAAACATAGGCCTACCATGTCACACCTAGCTGTCCTAGGCTCCTAAAATTACATGTCAAGTAAGGTGAAGTGGTGTTGAGGCTTCTGTAAAGAATATGCTAACAGTTATGAATAACAGCTATCTTGAAAGGAGACAAGCTAGGCTAGAACAAAAAAGAGACATTTTTATATATTTTTGATTTAGGCTACTTTAAACATTGGCCTAAATGGAGTAAGCCCTAAGCTTGTTTCAATAGAAAAGTCTGATAGCCATGAAAAATAGCCTAGGTAAATTTCTTGGTGGTGCAACAATTTAGCTAGGATGAAAGTGAAAATATTATTTGATGCCTTTTTCTATGCTCTTTCATAGGCTAATTCAATAGGCCTAATCACTTCTGGGGCTAATTGCATCTTCTGCCCTAAAGGGGCTGTGAAGATATTTTATAATGAATTATGAAACAGCATAAAAACATCAAGTGATGTTTTCACTTTAATACTAGCCTAGGCTAGCTAAATTATTGTGTCACCTAGAAATTTACCATAAAATAACAGCAGTAGGCCTATGTCAAAATAGAAATAACACTTCTTAACTTTGCAATGAACAAAAAGAACAATGATCCCATCAACTTGATGCAACTGAAAATTAGATTAATAGCCTAGAGTTTTTCTAGTATTTAATAAGTAAGGGTTAGTGTTAGAAGTTCAGAAGAGGTCAGACATAAGGTTGCTATTTGCCTAGTGTTTTCAAGTTCCTATCTTGATCATATCCTCTGTAGCCTATACACCAAGTACTGATTTTTTATAGACTAAGAAAAGTTATGGCAAGATTCCAGGTGATTTTGCTATCTTATAAAGTAGTAAATGACTAAAATTTCTGGAGCCTAAATTATGCTCTAGGAATATTTTCAAGCTCTCTGTTTCTACTCCTTCAATAGGCTTATTTCCTGGACTCAGGAAATTACATAGGTTTGACAAAGTGGCCACTCTATATAGAAAAGGCATTGTTTGCCTAAGTATTCTTTTTCCAGAAAAAAAAATATTCAGATGTATAACTTTTTTTTAATATAGGCTATAAGTCTTCATATTTCTGATGTAGCCCAGCTTTCAATCATCATTGATTATTTTTGACTTTATTTATGATTAATGTACTTTATAGCATAATATTACTTTATTCTCTGGCTTTTCTTTTCTCTATGTCTTTTCTTTTTTCAAGTTCCTTTTATGCTAATTATTATCAAGTTACCTAGACAGGCATGGGGCTTCCATTCCTACTCCTTCAATAAGCTTATTTCTTGAACTTAAAAGATTGTCCTGTTTTTGATCAGCTTAATCAGTAGGATCAACCTCTAACCAGTTGCAGGTTGCTTTATATTCTGTTTTTATTTGTCATTTCCTGTAAATAAAAAGTCAGTTACCTTAAATTACCTTAAATCACAGCTTGGAGTGAAATAAGGACTTTCAATCCTGTTGAATCACTCCTTGTGATGACTGTTGTAGTTTGGTTAAGTTCTGGTGGAAGATTCTGTGTGCTTCCCAGTCAAACTTCCACAATGTATCTTTCCACTCAGCATCCAGATGGCGTTTGAAAGCATCTGTTGATCAGCAGCAACAGTGTCCTTCTTGAGGTTGTTCCAGAGGTTCTTGATCCGATTCGAGAAGAAATTGCATCTTGCTCTAGTTGTAGCATGATGTTTGCGGATTTGTCTAGGGTGTCCTCGTGTTTTGTGGGAGGTGTTGATCTCCAGGATCTCATTTTCTCAATTGGTTGAGAGGAGTTTGTGTGCCTGGACCATGTCTCCATGTTTCTGTCTGTATACTAAGGAGGGGAGGTTGAGTTCCTTCAGCCGTTCACTGTATGTCTTGTTTTCCATGCCGGCAATCATCTTAGTGGCCCTTCATTGGATTTGCTCAAGAACTGCCTTGTCCCTTTTTGAATTGAGGGGTGGCCAGTATTGTCCCCACCTCCAGTCTAGGTCTTACTAATCCTTTGTAGAGTTTGGTGATTATGTGTTAGTTGAATATCATTCTTTATGCAGTTTCCATACAGAATGATAATGGTTTCATAATTGCCAAATTGTCCAATAACATAGGTTTGAGAAGGTCAGATGAAAAATATGGCCTTGTTTCTTGTTGATGGATTGTTTTTAGGCACCAAGTCAAAAACTGTTTTGTATTCTTATGTTAAACAGTTTTACAATATGGAATGAAACTAACATAAATATGAATAAAAATAAACACAAAACATTTATCATGAATAGTGAATATTTCAGTACCAAAATTGCAGCCAAAAAATTTCAATTAATTCTCTTGATTTTACAATTTATAGAACTTTTCAAGTTGTGTTAAAAATTATCAGTGATTAGCTGCTTGCAGACAGGAGTATTACTAGTCCAAATGTCTATGGTGGTGGGAATAGATTTTAGTGACTAGCTGGTATTTTTTGCCATCTGGTTTGGCTGAATTTGCTATTTATATTATTTTACTATTATTTATTTTTACAGACTGAGAACAATCTTCTTCCAAATTGATTTTACATAATTTATTCCCATTGGCCCATTTACCTAATAAAAAATTAATATTTAAAGTTTCAATTTTTTTCAAACCAACTGGGGTGACCCCTCCCTCTAGAGATGGTGCTCCTACTGGGAGGATGTTTTCAGGTTGCCAGTTTAACAGTTGGAAAGGAATATTTGCTAGCACAGTTTAAAACACGAAATAGGCAACTATTGGCTGGTGATTGGTCAAACAAGAAAAGCAAAAAGGTCACAGGTCTGAAAAAGAGGCTGCCAATCAAAGATTGCAAGTTTGAATAGTTTTAACTTTGATGAAACAAACCTTTTTCTTTAGTTTTATTTTAGCTTCTATATCTTTAGTTGTATTTACATATAATTCTTATGTATGACCTGTGAATAGACCTGTGACTGTGAATAGGTCACAGGTCTGAAAAACTTTTAACTTTGATTATATTATATTATTATTAGGCTATAATTATTATAATTAAAATTATAAAATTATTATTATAAAAAGTTATAGAAAAATTGTCAATGAATGTGTACAGGACCTAAACATAAGCCTGAACATTGTTAATAAGAAGTTTTGGGGTAGTGGATGTATTATTGTACTCTTACTGAAATTTTTCATACTGACTTGAAAATCCAACAACTAGAATTTTTTCCATCAACATAAATTACAAAATCATTGCTTGTTAAACATACATCTTAGATTCTTATATAATACTTTCTTTAATGTTTAACCAAATTCATATGGCAAAGCAAAGAACAGAAATGAAAAAAATTACCATAACTTGTAATCTGAGGTTGTTCATAAAGAAATACACTTTCTGGAGGCTATAGCCTACAAAGGATAAGCCTCAGTGCTATAGTCTCTTAACATCTTCTAAACTTGCTCAATTTTCACCTCTGAATGCTTTTAAACAAATTGCACAGTTATTTAATTTGACAATACTTGACACATAATTTAGCTTGTATTTTGAATTTAATTCTCTTTGGCAACCAGGAATGGTAAGTCAACTTTGATCAGTGTATTTCAGAAGATAATTAAATGATTCATAGATCCCCTTTAGAGTGTAATCAAAGGAAATGGAGTCTTGGGAGGACTGATGAAATGTGGGAAGATCCCAAAATAATGTTTAAACTCTCAACAACTTGTATAATTTTTGCCAGGCATTAGCCACTGACCAGTCTGGTGGCTGACGCCACCTCAGAATGTTTATTAGTTGTATTGATTTTCATTTTTCTCTCTCTTTACTCTTATTGACAGCCCTTTGTTTTGTAAAATGGTTTAACATGTGATATTGTGAAGATACTTTCTCTTTTGCTTTATGTTTGTGTTTGTTTCTTGACATTCATGGAATATTGTTCCAAAATCTGGTGCTGTTTCTTCAATGTAGGGTTTTCAATCAGGTTCAGCTTCAATTTCTGATACAAAAATACTAGTATTTAAATTATTTATTTTCTGGACTTGGATGTTAACTATAAGCCAAATTGTGAACTAGAAGTGTCACCACATACATTTTTGGAAGAAGCTTTTTAGATCACCCTTTTGAAATTTGACAGCAACATTTTAAGAAATTTAAAAATAAGTTTCTTGTGAATTATTGTCTCAATTTATCAGTTGTACCAAACCAATTGTGCTCAAAATCCTCCTCAGGGCCAAACTGTGGTGTTTTCTTTTGTGGATGGTGAAGTTTTCCCCACAGTAGAGTGCAGAAGGTCTTGTATCATATTACTATCTTTTCCTGTTTAGCTTAAAGCTTATTCCAATAGGCAATGCAAAGAACTCCCCCTAAAAAAAGTCCCTCCAGATCCCACCCTAAATACTAATGAAATTGATCCATTTTTTGCCCCATCTTGGCTGGTCAAGCTCTCTATCACAAAGCTCACATGAAAGCTCAAATTCTGAGAATAGGACATTGACCAGTGTGTTGGAGCTAATGTCACCATAGATGATAATGGATTTCAAGAGGTCCTTTCTAAGAGCTCCAAAAAAAAGGAAAAAAACATCCCCAATCAAAAGTATTTCCTCTCCCCCTGTCCAAATTTCTCCTTCCCAAAACTTAGGCATTTACCTCAAAATTACTCCTAATACCCCCTTTGAAATAACAAAGATTACTACAATAAGGGTTGCAATTTTCAAAATGATAAAATCAATGTTTTCTCTTAACATTCACCATGATGAATCTTTGCTAATAGCTGTCCAAGATCAGAAATCAGCAGATATAATACTTAATCTCTTCTGAATACCCCAATTAATTCATCTAAATGGAACCCAAAACAATCCCCAACAAAAATAGTAGTATATAATGTTCCCCTAGAAATACCAATTCAGGAGTTAAAAGAAGGGCTCTCAGATAGGGCTGGTAACACAATCCCTGTATAAGATGTCACTCAACTGGGTAAACCCAACTCTACTGGATTAAAAACAAGTAGATCTTTCTTATTTACACTGAAGGAAAAAATTAATATCCCAGAAAAGTTATTCCTATTTGGGCAAATCAAACCTTACAAGGAATACAAGCCAAAGCCTATCCAGTGTCAGAAGTGTCTGAAACTGGGACACACAACAAATAAATGCAATGAAATTCTCCTAGCCTGTAGTAATTGTAAAGGCTCCCATCCTAAAGAGTTGACAACTTGCAACAACACTCAGCCTGCATGCATCAATTGTAAAGGCCCACATGAATCCACCAATAAATCACAATGCCCTGCATATAAGAAAAGAGCACTAACACTCCAAATAGCAACAGAGTCCAAATTCCATACCCTTTTGCAGCTATGGAAGCAAATGCTGCCCAATCACACCAAATAAAAACTATATTGAAATCAAATAGAACTCCCAAGTCAAACACTCCCAATGCATCAAGTACTCCTTACAAAACACCATCCTTTAAGCCCCCTAGCTCACATCTGTATCAGAAAGAATCACCAAGCCAACAAGCCTCCTTGCCTAGTGAAATGAGGTCAGCCTGGCACCCCCTCCCAACAAGAAACAAACCAGAAACACTACCAGGAATTAATCCCTTTACTGACAAACTGGATGCACAACAAAACATGCAAACCACAAATATATGCTTATTCATTCTAAACTGCAATGCAGTTCAGGCCATGAATATACAACAACAACAGAAAACAAAAATCATTGCTGAATTGGCAAAAATCTACATCCCTAATCATATGCTCATTCAAGCAAAAAAAAGATCCTGCTTTACTATTAACAAAGCTGAACATTGATACACAGTCATATGAAAAATAAATCAACAACACAACACATATCAATACTCCAGTGGAACATAAGATCACTTACAGAAATAAGTTAAATGAACTAATATCTTTTATGAATAATAATTCCATCAATATTGCTTGCCTCCAGGAAACTCAGTTAACCCAAATTCAACAAATTAAGTCTCTGGGATACACTATTGTGAGAAAGGATAGATCATCAGAGAGAAAAGGAGGTGGAGTAGCTTTAATAGTTAAAAATAATATTAAAATTCTGTGGCACCAACTTTCCAGATTTTGTAAATGATGTTGATGCAATGGGTATCAGTGTTTGGTTGAATAATACAAAGACTTACATATTAAGCTTTTATAACCCTAATGGCCAAACTACAGATGCCATGGATTTCTTCAGCTATATAAATAGTTCTAATATGTTGAAAAATATCATTATTTGTGGGGACTTTAATGCCCACAGCCTTTTGTGGGGGAATAAACCAGCAAATAAAGCTGGTAAGTTCATTGAGCATATGACTTCAAACAATAATGAATTAGCTGTTGCTACCCCTCCAAACCTGAATACATATTTCAACCCCAAAAGTGGCAGTTCTCTCTACTATTGACCTACAAAATGTGTCTTTAAATATTTTGAATAAAATCTATATAAATAAAATTGATAGTCTATGTACTGACCACTTTGACATAGTTTGCTCCCTAAACAAACCTGCTGAAACCCTATCACATACCTCCAAATATATCAACACTAAAGCAAATTGGCCTATGTTCCAAAATAAGCTAAATGATGAAATTACAAGTTTCACCCAAAATTCATGCATTTCAAATGCAACAGTTGACACACATGCTGAAGTTTTGGCATCTTTATTATTAAATACAGCTAATCATGCTATCCCCAGGAAAACCTTCCCTAAACATATTCCCAAAGCATGGTGGACAAATGAGTGCCAAAATAAATGGAGAACAAAAAAGCCAGCTAGGAGAAGATTCTTAAAAAAAAACCATCACCCACTACATATTTAAAAAAATTACAAGCAGAATCTAATCTAAAAAGGACCATAATAAATGCTAAATATAACTACTGGAATAATTTTGCAAATAATCTCTCCAGAGAAACACATGAGCCAATTATACATAAAGTCATAAGCCACATCTGTGGGAAAAAGACTTCCCCCAACCCACTCCTGTTTGAGCTTATACATAATAATACCCATTATGACAATGATAATGAAAAAGCTAAGCTATTTGCAACTCTTTTTGTTAATAAGCTAACATCAAATAATCGAAGCAAAATGTCCCAAATTCCTATGAACCCAAGTTACCAACCACGCCCTGGATCCGAGTATATAACTAGTCCATTCTCAATCCAGGAAATGAATAATGCAATACATCATATTAGTACCAAAACTAGCGGCAGCTATGACAATATACACCCTACATGGATAAAGAATTGCACCCCTTCATACAAACAGGAACTGCTAAATTGTTATAATCACGCTTGGGCATCTTCTAAGTTCCCCAATATATGGAAATGTTTGTCCCTCCTACCAATCCTAAAGAAAAATAAACCCAAAGATAACCCCGAGTCCTATAGGCCCATAATGATTACTCCTGTGATGGGGAAAATAATGGAGAAAATGATCCATTGCTGACTCCTCTGGTTTGTTGAAAAAAATAATATCCCTCACACTCAAACTGGATTCAGGAACACCACTCCTCAACAGATGCTTTCATTTTGCTAATAAAATGCAATAAATGAATCATTCTCAAAAAATAATGTCCTTGTTGCAGCTTTCCTAGATTTTGAAGGGGCATATGACAGTGGGAACCACCAAATCCTTTTAAAAAACTTGCAAACCTTGGACTACCCCCCAAGCTAGTATCTTTTATAAAATCTTCATAGAAGTGCGAAGTTTCATTGTTTGTGTTGGTTCAGCCTCTTCACCCCAAAAGACAATAATCAAAGACCTACCTCAGGGAGCAGTCCTCAGTTGCCTCCTCTTTGCCCTATATATCTGGGACATGAACCTCCCCCACACTAATCTACAATATGCTGACGATCTGGTGCTATGGTCATCTGGCAACACCTTTGAGATAGCACAGTCAAATCTGCAAAAGTCACTTTTCCAATTTGAAAAATTCTCTCAACATTCAGATTTACCTATTGCACCTACCAAGTCAAAAATAATCCAATTTCACCAAAAGCAAAACCATGTTAATGCAAAACTAACTCTAAATGGAACAACTATTCCAGAAGATAATCATATTAATTACCTAGGTCTCATGCTTGACCAAAAACTTAATTTCCACCTCCACATTTCAAACACAATAAAAAAATGCTATAGAAAAACAAATATACTAAAAAGACTTCTTTCCATACCCTGGGGCTGTAAGGAGAAAACCTTACTCTAGTTTTATAAATCACATATAAGACCCCATATTGACTATGGGCTCATCGTCTATGGTGCATGTGCAAAGACCCAGACGCAAAAATTGAAACAACACAAAATGATATAATACGTCTCATATTTGATCTTAGGAAACCCACAAGCACCAAGTTTCTGCTTATGGAGAGTGGATTAACAACAATAAGGGAGAGACATAGCTTTCTCTTGACAAAACATCTTACAAAAATTGAATCAAATAGCTCACACACCCTACATAATTGGTTAAGAAATCCAGCCATGTATAGAGGCATTGCAGATGAGTATGCCAATATTCAGAAGAAGTTCCCTGTACCGCGCAAAGTCTATTGCACCTACTTTCCCCCAATCCCCTCCATGGAATTGGTCAATTCCCATAATAAATACTGATTTCTCAAATTGGAATAAAGATTTAACCCCCATCACTTTTGTCCAGAAAAAATTTGCTGAACTTAATGCAATTACCTATGAAAACCACTTCCAAATATTTGTTGATGGGTCAAATATGAATGAGAAGGTAGCAAGTGGTGCTTTCCTTCCTCACCTGAAATTGCAATGGGCGAGAGATTATATAATAATTTATCTATAATGTCTGCTGAGTTAATGCCATAATCATGGCATTAGAACACCTTAAGGAAAACCAACCTCTGATTGCAAATTCAAATAATATTATTGTATATTCTGACTCTTTATCAAGCCTTGAGTTGCTGGCCTCAGCTCCTCAGTATAAGTTGGACATTGACACTTATCATTGTCTCCATATTATAGATAATCTTGCTTCAAGTGGCATACGAACTTATTTTCAGTACATTCCCAGCCACTGTGGTATAAGTGGTAATCATCAGGTTGAGGAAATAGCAAAAAATACTATAAATATTGACCAGCCAAGTAGGAGACCAATCCCAATTAGAGATATTTACCAATAGAGACTATCAGATATTAATTTTAATAAGATTAATCCTATCCTTTCCCCCTTTCTCAAGAAGTATTTTTCTAAAATTTATCATAGAATTCGTTCTGGAAAAAATGGACTAAATTTTCTTGCATTCTTGTATAAGTTTTCTAATTCAAGTAGTTCAATTCCCCTGTCCCCTCTTTGCAGGCATTGTAATATGAATAATAAAACAATTGACCATTGCCTATTTGAATGTAATATGCTGACGTCTGCACAACATACCTTGCTTTGTAAACTGCTAAAAGGCTTCAAAAACCACAAAATCTCACTATCAGCCAAGAGCCTAGCCAACTATACCTGCACACAGAGCATAGAAATCGACATCTATCATCTTATATTTGAACTCCTAGAGTCGAAAGATCTACTGAAAGATATCTGGAAATATCTAATAAATATGAGGCAATCAAGCCAGTAGCTCTGTAGCCCACAGAGTGAATCAAAAGGAAAAGGGCTAAATAGCATTACTGAAAAGCCCGCCTGCTGTTAAATAGAAGAAGAAGAAGAATTACGTTTAATGTTCTCCCATTTCACAACACAACACAACTGCAACTCTATAAGAAAATTAAAACAAATTTTCTTGTGAATTATTATCGCTTCTAATCAGCAGTTATACCAAACCAGTCCTGCTCAACTCATCCTCAGGGCTATACTGTGGTGTTCTCCTCCCCATAGTATAGTGCAGACGGTTTGATATCATTCCATTTTCCCTTCTTGCTTTAGTTTTGTTTTTTCTCTGTTTAAAGCTTTTTCCAATAGGCAATGTTTAGAAGTCCTCCAAAAAAAAATGTCCCCCCAGATCCCAAATCAAATTCCAGTGAATGTGCCATAGTGAAAGATACCCATCTTGGCTGGTCAAGCACACTTTCTCAAAGTTCAAATGATAGCTCCAATTCGGAGAATAGGACAATGATAAGTGTAGGGGCTAATGTAACCATAAATGATGATAATGGGTTTCAAGAGGTCCTCTCTAGAAGTTCTAAAAAAAAGGAAAAAAATCTCCCCAATTAAAAGCATTTCCCCTCTCCCTGCCCAAGATCCTCCCTCCAAAAACTTAGGAATTTATTAAAATTACTCCCACTACCCCTTTGAAATAAAAATGATCACTGCAATAAGAGTTGCAATTTTTAAATTGCTAAAATCAATGTTCTCTCTTAACATTAACCGTGATGGATCTCTGCTAATAGCTGTAGAAGATCAGAAATCAGCAGATACAATAATTAACCTTAAATCCCTTCTGATACCCCAATTATTGCATCTAATTGGAACCCAAAACAATCACCAACAAAAATAGTAGTTTATAATGTTTCCCCCAGAGATATCTACTCAGGAGTTAAAAGAAGGCCTTTCAGATAGGGCTGGAAACACAATCCCAGTTGAGGATGTTACCCAACTTGGAAAACCCAACTCTAATGGCCTAAAAACTAGTAGATCCTTCTTATTCACACTGAAGGATAAAATTGATATCCCAGAAAAATTATTCCTATTTGGGCAAATCAAACCACACAAGGAATACAAACCTAAGCCTATTCAGTGTCAGAAGTGTTTCAAACTGGGACACACAACAAACAAATGCAATGAAATTCTCCAAGAGTGTAGTAATTGTAAATCTTTCCATCCTAAAGAGCTGACAACTTGCAACAACACTCAGCCTACATGCATCAATTGCAAAGGCCCACATGAATCTACAAATAAATCATTATGCCCTGCATACAAGAAAAGAGCTCTAACACTCCAAATATCAACAGAGAAGGCAATCCCATACCCCTTTGCAGCAATGGAAGCAAATGCTGCCCAACAATACCAAATAAAGCCTGTAATGAAACCAACCAAAACCCCCAAGTCAAATGCCCCCAATGCATCAAGCACCCCATATAAAACACCATCTTCTAAGCCCCCTAGCTCAAATCCCTATCAGAAGCAATCACCAAGCCAACAAGCCTCCTTGTCCGGTGAGATGAGGCCAGCCTGGCCCTCCCTCCCAAGAAGAAACAAACCAGAAACACTACCAGGAATCAATCCATTAACCAACAAAGAGGATGCACTACCAAAAATGCAATCCCCAAATATATGCTTATTCATTCTAAACTGTAATGCAGTTCAGGCCATGAACATACATCAACTACAGAAAACAAAAATTATTGCGGAATTGGCAAAAATTTACATCCCAGATGATATGCTCATTCAAGCAAAAAAAGATCTTGCTTTACTCTTAACAAAGCTGAACATTGATACACATTCATATGAAGAATAAATCAACAACACAACATTTATCAATACTCCAATGGAATGTAAGATCACTCACAGAAAATAAGCTAAATGAACTAACATCATTTATGAATAATAATTCAATAAATATTGCTTGCCTCCAAGAAACTCATTTAACCCAAAATCAACAAATTAAGCCTCTGGGATATACTATCCTGAGAAAGGATAGATCTTCAGAGAGAAAAGGAGGTGGTGTAGCTTTATTAGTTAATAATAATATAAAATTTTGTGGCATCAATTTTCCAGATTTTGAAAATGATGTTGATGTAATTGGTATAAGTGTTTGGCTGAATAATTTAAAAACCTACATAATAAGCTTTTATAACCCTAATGGCCAAACTACAGATGCCAAGGATTTCTTTAATTATATAAATAATTCTAATATGTTAAAAAATATCATATTTGTGGAGATTTCAATGCCCACAGCCTTTTGTGGGGGAATAAACCAGCAAATAAAGCTGGTAAATTTATTGAGCATATGACTTCAAATAATAATGAATTAGTTGTTGCTACCCCTCCAAACCTGAATACTTATTTCAACCCCAAAAGTGGCAATTTCTCCACAATTGACCTACAAATTGTGTCTTTAAATTTTTTGAACAAAATTTACATAAATAAAATTGATAGTCTATGTACAGACCACTTTGCTATAGTTTGCTCCCTAAATGAACCTGCTGAAACTTTATCTCATACATCCAAATATATCAACACTAAAGCAAATTGGTCTATTTTCCAAAATAAGCTAAATGATGAAATTACAAGTTTCACCCAAAGTTCATGCATTTCTAAGACAACAGTTGACACACATGCTGAAGCATTGACATCTTTACTAATAAATACAGCTAATCATGCTATCCCCAGGACAACACCTAAGAAAACATTCCCTAAACAAATTCCTAAAGCATGGTGGACAAATGAGTGCCTAAATAAATGGAGGATAAAAAAGGCAGCTAGGACAGAATTCATAAAAAAAACCAACACCTACTACATATTTAAAAAAATTACAAGCAGAATCTAATCTAAAAAGGACTATAATAGATGCTAAATATAAATACTGGAATAATTTTGCAAATAATCTCTCCAGAGAAACAAATGAGCCAATTATACATAAAGTCATAAGCCACATATGTGGGAAAAAGACTTCTCCCAACCCACTCCTGTATGAGCTTATACATAATAATACCCATTATGACAATGATAATGAAAAGGCTAACCTATTTGCAACGCTTTTTGTTAATAAGCTAACATCAAATAATCAAAGCAAGCTGTCCACAATTCCTATGAACCCTAGTTACCAACCACGCCCAGGATCCGAGTACATAACTAGTCCATTTTCAATCCAGGAATTGAATAATGCAATACATCATATTAGGTCCAAAACTTGCAGTAGCTATGACAATATACACCCTACATGGATAAAGAATCTCACACCTTCATACAAACAAGAACTGCTAAATTGTTATAATCACGCTTGGGCATCTTCTAGGTTCCCCAATATATGGAAATGTTCGTCCCTCCTACCAATCCTAAAGAAAAAATAAACCAAAAGATAACCCTGAGTCTTATAGGCCCATAATGATACACCTGTGATGGGAAAATAATGGAGAAAATGATTTATCACAGACTCCTCTGGTTTGTTGAGAAAAATAACATGATCCCACACACTCAAACTGGATTCAGGAAATACCACTCCTCAACAGATGCTTTCATTTTGCTAACAAATGCAATAAATGAATCTTTCTCAAAAAATAATATCCTAGTGGCAGCTTTCCTAGATTTTGAAGGAGCTTATGACAATGTGAACCACCAAATCCTTTTAAATAAACTTGCAAACCTTGGAGTACCTCCTAAGCTAGTATCCTTTATTAAATCCTTCATAGAAGTGCGAAGTTTCATTGTTTGTGTTGGTTCAGCCTCTTCACCCCAAAAGACAATATCCAAAGGCCTACCTCAGGGAGCAGTCCTCAGTTGCCTCTTTTTTGCCCTATATCTCTGGGACATGAACCTACCCCACACGAATCTACAATATGCTGATGATCTGGTGCTATGGTCATCTGGCAACACCTTTCAGATAGCACAGTCAAATCTGCAAAAGTCACTTTTCCAGTTTGAAAAATTCTCTCAACATTCAGATTTACCCATTGCACCCACCAAGTCAAAAATAATCCAATTTCACCGGAAGCGAAACCATGTTAATGCAAAACTAACTCTAAATAAAAACAACTATTCCAGAAGATAATAATATTAATTACTTAGGTCTCATGCTTGACCAAAAACTTAATTTCCACCTCCACATTTCAAACACAATAAAAAAATGTTATAGAAAAGCAAATATACTAAAAAGACTTCTTTCCACACCCTGGGGTTGTAAGGAGAAAACCTTACTCCAGTTTTATAAATCACATATAAGACCCCATATTGACTATGGGCTCATTGTCTATGGTGCATGTGCAAAGACCCAGATGCAAAAAATTGAAACAACACAAAATGATATAATACGTCTCATATTTGGTCTTAGGAAACCCACAAGCACCAAGTTTCTGCTTATGGAGAGTGGATTAACAACAATAAGGGAGAGACGTAGTTTTCTCTTGATAAACATCTTACAAAAATTGAATCAAATAGCTCACACACATTACATAATTGGTTAAGAAATCCAGCCATGTATAGAGGTATTGCAGATGAGTATGCCAATATTCAAAAGAAGTTCCCTGTACCAGCAAAGTCTATTGCACCTACTTTCCCCCAATCCCCTCCATGGAATTGGTCATTTCCCATAATAAATACTGAATTTTCAAAATGGAATAAAGATTTAACCCCCATTGCTTTTGTCCAGAAAAAATTTGCAGAACTTAATACAATTACCTATAAAAATCACTTCCAAATATTTGTTGATGGGTCAAAAATGGATGAGAAGATTGCAAGTGGTGTTTTCCTTCCTCACCTGAAAATTGCAATGGGCGAGAGATTATTTAATAATTTATCTATAATGTCTGCTGAGTTAAATGCCATAATCATGGCATTAGAACACCTTAAGCAAAACCAACCTTTGATTGAAAATTCGAATAATATTATCATCTATTCCGACTCTTTATCAAGCCTTGAGTTCTGGCCTCAGCTCCTCAATATAAGTTGGACATTGACACTTATCATTGTCTCAGTATTATTGATAATCTGCTTCAAGTGGCATAAAAACTTACTTTCAGTACATTCCTAGCCACTCTGGCATAAGTGGTAATCATCAGGTTGATGAAATAGCAAAAAAATGCTATAAATATTGACCAGCAAAGTGGGAGACCAATCCCAATTAGAGATATTTACCGATGGAGGCTATCAGATATTAATTTTAATAAGATTAATCCTATCCTTTCCCCCTTTCCCAATAAGTATCTTTCTAAAATTTATCATAGAATTCGTTCTGGAACAAATGGACTAAATTTCCTTGCATTCTCATATAAGCTTTCTAATTCAAGTGGCTCAATTCCCCTGTCCCCTCTTTGCAGGCATTGTAATATGAATAATGAAACAATTGACCATTGCCTATTTGAATGTAATATGCTGACGTCTGCACAACATACCTTGCTTTGTAAACTGTTAAAATACTTCAAACACCACAAAATCCCACTATCAGCCAAGAGCCTAGCCAACTATACCTGCACACAGAGCATAGAAATCGACATCTATCATCTTATATTTGAACTCCTAGAGTCAAAAGATCTGCTGAAAGATATCTGAATATATCTAATAAATATGAGGCAATCAAGCCAGTAGCTCTGTAGCCCACAGAGTGAAGCAAAAGGAAAGGGCTATTTAGTTTTACTGAAAAGCCCGCCTGCTGTTAAATAGAAGAAGAAGAAGAAGATTTCATGCTCTCAGCAGCAGCAACTCTATATACTACAAAAATAGTAGTATATAATGTTCCCCTAGAAATACCAATTCAGGAGTTAAAAGAAGGGCTCTCAGATAGGGCTGGTAACACAATCCCTGTATAAGATGTCACTCAACTGGGTAAACCCAACTCTACTGGATTAAAAACAAGTAGATCTTTCTTATTTACACTGAAGGAAAAAATTAATATCCCAGAAAAGTTATTCCTATTTGGGCAAATCAAACCACACAAGGAATACAAACCTAAGCCTATCCAGTGTCAGAAGTGTCTCAAACTGGGACACACAACAAACAAATGCAATGAAATTCTCTGAGAGTGTAGTAATTGTAAAGCTTTCCGTCCTAAAGAGCTGACAACTTGCAACAACACTCAGCCTACATGCATCAATTGCAAAGGCCCACATGAAACTACAAATAAATTATTATGCCCTGCATACAAGAAAAGAGCTCTAACACTCCAAATATCAACAGAGAAGGCCATCCCATACCCCTTTGCAGCAATGGAAGCAAATGCTGCCCAACAATACCAAATAAAGCCTGTAATGAAACCAACCAAAACCCCCAAGTCAAACGCCCCCAATGCATCAAGCACCCCATATAAAACACCATCTTCTAAGCCCCCTAGCTCAAATCCCTATCAGAAGGAATCACCAAGCCAACAAGCCTCCTTGTCCAGTGAGATGAGGTCAGCCTGCCCCCCCCCCTCCCAAGAAGAAACAAACCAGAAACACTACCAGGAATTAACTCCTTAACCGACAAACAGGATGCAAAACCAAAAATGCAATCCCCAAATATATGCTTATTCATTCTGAACTGTAATGCAGTTCAGGCCATGAACATACATCAACTACAGAAAACAAAAATCATTGCAGAATTGGCAAAAATCTACATCCCAGATGATATGCTCATTCAAGCAAAAAAAAGATCTTGCTTTACTTTTAACAAAGCTGAACATTGATACACAGTCATATGAAGAATAAATCAACAACACAACATATATCAATACTCCAATGGAATGTAAGATCACTCACAGAAAATAAGTTAAATGAACTAATATCTTTTACGAATAATAATTCCATTAATATTGCTTGCCTCCAGGAAACTCATTTAACCCAAAATCAACAAATTAAGTCTCTGGGATATACTATCCTCAGAAAGGATAGATCTTCAGAGAGAAAAGGAGGTGGGGTAGCTTTATTAGTGAATAATAATATAAAATTTTGTGGCATCAATTTAAGAGATTTTGCAAATGATGTTGACGCAATTGGTATCAGTGTTTGGCTGAATAATTTAAAAACCTACATAATAAGCTTTTATAACCCTAATGGCCAAACTACAGATGCCAAGGATTTCTTTAATTATATAAATAATTCTAATATGTTAAAAAATATTATTATTTGTGGAGATTTCAATGCCCACAGCCTTTTGTGGGGGAATAAACCAGCAAATAAAGCTGGTAAATTCATTGAGCATATGACTTCAAATAATAATGAATTAGCTGTTGCTACCCCTCCAAACCTGAATACATATTTCAACCCCAAAAGTGGCAGATTCTCCACAATTCACCTACAAATTGTTTCATTAAATTTTTTGAATAAAATTTACATAAATAAAATTGATAGTCTATGTACTGACCACTTTGCTATAGTTTGCTCCCTAAATGAACCTGCTGAAACTATATCTCATACCTCCAAATATATCAACACTAAAGCAAATTGGTCTATGTTCCAAGATAAGCTAAATGATGAAATTACAAGTTTCACCCAAATTTCATGCATTTCTAACACAACAGTTGACACACATGCTGAAGCCTTGACATCTTTACTAATAAATACAGCTAATCATGCTATCCCCAGGACAACACCTAAGAAAACTTTCCCTAAACAAATTCCTAAAGCATGGTGGACAAATGAGTGCCTAAATAAATGGAGAATAAAAAAGGCAGCTAGGACAGAATTTATAAAAAAAACGATCACCTACTACATATTTAAAAAAATTACAAGCAGAATCTAATCTTAAAAGGACTATAATAGACGCTAAATATAAATACTGGAATAATTTTGCAAATAATCTCTCCAGAGAAACACATGAGCCAATTATACACAAAGTTATAAGCCACATCTGTGGGAAAAAGACTTCCCCCAACCCACTCGTGTATGAGCTTATACATAATAATACCCATTATGACAATGATAATGAAAAAGCTAACCTATTTGCAACTCTTTTTGTTAATAAGCTAACATCAAATAATCAAAGCAAACTGTCCCCAATTCCTATGAACCCAAGTTACCAACCACGCCCAGGATCCGAGTACATAACTAATCCATTCTCAATCCAGGAATTGAATAATGCAATACATCATATTAGGACCAAAACTAGCGGCAGCTATGACAATATACACCCTACGTGGATAAAGAGTCTCACACCTTCATACAAACAAGAACTGCTAAATTGTTATAATCACGCTTGGGCATCTTCTATGTTCCCCAATATATGGAAATGTTCGTCCCTCCTACCAATCCTAAAGAAAAATAAACCCAAAGAGAACCCTGAGTCTTATAGGCCCATAATGATTACTCCTGTGCTGGGGAAAATAATGGAGAAAATGATTTATCACAGACTCCTCTGGTTTGTTGGGAAAAATAATATCCCTCACACTCAAACTGGATTCAGGAAACACCACTCCTCAACAGATGCTTTCATTTTGCTAACAAATGCAATAAATGAATTTTTCTCTAAAAAAATAATGTCCTAGTTGCAGCTTTCCTAGATTTTGAAGGGGCATATGACAATGTGAACCACCAAATCCTTTTAAACAAACTTGCAAACCTTGGAGTACCCCCTAAGCTAGTATCTTTTATTAAATCCTTCATAGAAGTGCGAAGTTTCATTGTTTGTGTTGGTTCAGCCTCTTCACCCCAAAAGACAATAACCAAAGGCCTACCTCAGGGAGCAGTCCTCAGTTGCCTCCTATTTGCCCTATATCTCTGGGACATGAACCTACCCCACACGAATCTACAATATGCTGATGATCTGGTGCTATGGTCATCTGGCAACACCTTTCAGATAGCACAGTCAAATCTGCAAAAGTCACTTTTCCAGTTTGAAAAATTCTCTCAACATTCAGATTTACCCATTGCACCCACCAAGTCAAAAATAATCCAATTTCACCGGAAGTGAAACCATGTTAACGCAAAACTAACTCTAAATAAAACAACTATTCCAGAAGATAATCATATTAATTACCTAGGTCTCATGCTTGACCAAAAACTTAATTTCCACCTCCTCATTTCAAACACAATAAAAAAATGTTATAGACAAACAAATATACTAAAAAGACTTCTTTCCACACCCTGGGGCTGTAAGGAGAAAACCTTACTCTAGTTTTATAAATTTCATATAAGACCCCATATTGACTATGGGCTCATCGTCTATGGTGCATGTGCAAAGACCCAGATGCAAAAAATTGAAACAACACAAAATGATATAATACGTCTCATATTTGGTCTTAGGAAACCCACAAGCACCAAGTTTCTGCTTATGGAGAGTGGATTAACAACAATAAGGGAGAGACGTAGCTTTCTCTTGACAAAACATCTTACAAAAATTGAATCAAATAGCTCACACACACTACATAATTGGTTAAGAAGTCCAGCTATGTATAGAGGCATTGCAGATGAGTATGCCAATATTCAGAAGAAGTTCCCCATACCAGCAAAGTCTATTGCACCTACTTTCCCCCGATCCCCCCCACGGAATTGGTCAAGTCCCATAATAAATAATGACTTCTCAAAGTGGAATAACGATTTAACCCCCATTGCTTTTGTTCAGAAAAAATTTGCAGAACTTAATACTATTACCTATAAAAATCACTTCCAAATATTAGCTGATGTGTCAAAAATGAATGAGAAGGTTGCAAGTGGTGTTTTCCTTCCTCACCTGAAAATTGCAACGGGCGAGAGATTATATAATAATTGATCTATAATGTCTGCTGAGTTAAATGCCATAATCATGGCATTAGAACACCTTAAGGAAAACCAACCTTTGATTGCAAATTCAAATAATATTATCATATATTCCGACTCTCTATCAAGCCTTGAGTTGCTGGCCTCAGCTCCTCAATATAAGTTGGACATTGACACTTATCATTGTCTCAGTATTATAGATAATCTTGCTTCAAGTGGCATAAAAACTTATTTTCAGTACATTCCTAGCCACTCTGGCATAAGTGGTAATCATCAGGTTGATGAAATAGCAAAAAATGCTATAAATATTGACCAGCCAAGTGGGAGACCAATCCCAATTAGAGATATTTACCGATGGAGGCTATCAGATATTAATTTAATAAGATTAATCCTATCTTTTCCCCCTTTCCCAATAAGAATCTTTCTAAAATTTATCATAGAATTCGTTCTGGAACAAATGGACTAAATTTCCTTGCATTCTCATATAAGTCTTCTAATTCAAGTGGTTCAATTCCCCTGTCCCCTCTTTGCAGGCATTGTAATATGAATAATGAAACAATTGACCATTGCCTATTTGAATGTAATATGCTGACGTCTGCACAACATACCTTGCTTTGTAAACTGTTAAAATGCTTCAAACACCCCAAAATCTCACTATCAGCCAAGAGCCTAGCCAACTATAATGCACACAGAGCACAGAAATCGATATCTATCATCTTATATTTGAACTCCTTGAGTCAAAAGATCTACTGAAAGATATCTGACAATATCTAATAAATAAGAGATGACCAAGCCAGTAGCTCTGTAGCCCACAGAGTGAAGCAAAAAGAAAAGGGCTAAATAGTATTAACTGAATAGCCTGCCTGCTGTGAATTAGAAGAAGAAGAAGAATTTAGATTTCAGGTTAATTTTGTCACTATAACAAGTTGCAATTTGATGCTGAGTATGGGTGCTTGCTATATGCTGCTGCTCCGAAAACAATATTGACACCACTCCAAAAGATCAAGAATAGTGCATGTTCTGTTATTCCAATGACCCTCCAGTCTGTTGATAAGAGTTTTAATGCAGTGTTGATGACTGTTTTGTACATACATTCACCTCCTTCTCTACAGCTTTCTTGTATTGTACCCCTCATTCTCCAACTGCCAAGACAGACACAACAGCATTCAGTGCAGTCCAATTATCTTAAGGTTGACATGCTGAGAATAGAGTACTTGAAGAATAGTTTCATTTAATGTTGCACTTCAATTTTGAAGAATCTTCCTGCGGATGTCATCCCTAAATGTTTCCCTTTTGACTACTTCAAAAAAAGGTTCAACAATCATCTAAAACCTTGTGATGGAACCATTTAAAGACTTACAGCAAATAAGGTATTAATTGCACCTGGCACCACAAATAAAAAAAAATGTTTTAGTTGTTCAGGTAATTTTTTCTGCATCTTATTTCAATAGATGTTTTTGGTATTTCACCCTTCTTTTGACAATATTTTCTTATTTATCACTCTTTACACCAAGCACCTTTCAGTCTATCAAAAGCTGATGTCAACGATATGAACTTTGAAGCTGTTGTATATAATTCAGCCAAGGTGCTCCTGTTGAGCTGGGAAACACTCCAGTTCTAAGGACAGTCCCTGCCAGAATCCCCTTAAATGTGCTCTATGCGGTTTGCTAAACCACCCCTGTTACAGTTTCAAATGCCCTGAAGAAATTTTTGAAACAATGATTAATCATTAACTTAAAGTTGTACCATGGAACTTGAATGGTGGAGTTCTTGCTAAACTACCTCTGGTTGAGCAAATAATACTAGAATATGACATGGTCTGTCTACAAGAACACTTTCTTACAGCAGAAGGACTACAGCTTCTGGTTATCAACAACACTTTCATCATATTCAGTAATCCTGCTAAGCATTCTGGCAGAGGTAGGCGCTTTGGTGGTGTTTCAATACTGGTGTACAGAAGTCTTAAGCCTTCCCTCTACAAACAGTCTGACTCCTTTGTCAGTGTCTGAATTAGTGATACAGCCCTCTTCTGTGTCTATATGCCCATGGACTATTGTGATGATGAATCTGATGCAAGATTCAATGCTGCTTGTGGACAGCTTTGTGGAGCAGTTGATGATTGCACTACTCAAAAACTGTCTTGCATTGTTGCTGGAGACATGAACTGTAACCTGTGTGACAACAGCCCCAGAACTCAGGTTCTGGTAACTGCTGGTGAAAGTCTTCATGTACTAGAAAATGACTTAGATTACACGTATGTGCACAACTCTGGCTCTGTATCTTCCCTAGGCTCAATGCTGTGCTCTGAGGATGTGAAGACAAATGAAAAATGTTGGGTGAACTTAAGCATCTGTGCTTCCGACCACTTACCTATCTCAAATGTGTTCTGTATGACTAATAAACCCACTCAGCAGGATGAACGTCATCACAAATGGGTGGTAAAATCTGAACGGGGGAAAGCTGACTCTGCACTTTTCAAGTCTGTATGTGATCATATACTTGGAAAGATAAAAGTCCAATTTCAACTGCTTCAACAAGGTTTGTCTGTTCCCAACAATGAGAAGCTGATACTCCTAAACAATTACTGTGCAGAAATCACTCATGTCCTATGCTATGCTGAAAAGACTGCAGTTCCAACACGTAAAGTGCAAATTGGAAGTGAAAATCCACAGTGGTCCCAAAACATTCAGTTGGCCAAGTCTTGTAGCCAGTCAAAATTCTGGTATACATGATGGAATGAGTGAGGGTGCCCTTGCCTAGGTGTCTTGAACAACATCAGGTTATACACCAAGCGGAAATTTGCTAAGACTCTAGCTAAACACAGAATTGATTTGATAGACCAGAATTGCAAAGTGCTTGAAGATGAACCAAATGCAGTCTGGAAGTATATTAAAAAGAATAGCAGTCCTAAGTCTTGCAAAGAAGATATTTTGGCAAGTGAAAGTGATTGGAATGCATATTTCACTGCCGAATTTTCACCCCTACAAAAAGGCACTTGAGGAAGAGTTTGAAAAAGAGCTCAATTCCCTCCTATCATCAAGTGAATGAAGTGTCGTGTTTGTTGTTACTATCTCTAATATCCGTCATATGGTATCTAAACTGAAAAAGAAGTATTTGCAGGGTGTTGATATTATATGTGGAATGCATTTGGCTATTGGGGGTGACTGTTAAACCGACTTGCTCTTGTGTATCAGATGATTTTCAACTGCAGTCTTGTCCCAGATGTTTTTGTGTTGGTGTCATTACACCAGTTTCTAAAAAAGGAATGATCCCAAGAAATGTTCTTCATATTGCCCAATAACCTTTGCACTAGTATTCTGCAAACTTATGGAAATCCTGGTTGTCAGTGACATAAGTGAAGCGTATTATACTCCTGATTTGCAGTTCGGGTTTAAGGGAGGTACTAGTCGTGTGCATGTTCATTCATTGATTGGAAACCTTCTGCTCAATGCCCAGGATAATAATGATACACTTGTCCTAGTAGGCCATGATGTTCGTAGAACATTTGACTTTGGTATTCATGCACTGATACTTACTTCTGCTTATAAAGGCAGAGTTGACCATTTGGTTGTTGTGTGGAGGAGCATGTATAGCAGACTGAGAGTGAAGATTAAAGTCCCCACTCATCACGTTACAGTGGTTTCCATCATAGTTATACCTGTCCATAAGGGTATCCGGCAAGGCTCCATTACTTTGCCTCCTCTATACAACAATAGCATTATTTGTCCCACATGAGTCTGCTAGAACATGTTGCATATTTCTTGGTCGAGATGTGTTGCTCATCAATTATGCTGATGATATACTTACTGCAAGGAGGATTTTCTAGAGTTGAGGATAACTACCATGTATTAAGTGATGAATATTCTAAGATTGGGTTAGCTTTTAATGCTGCAAAAAGTGAGGTAGTTGTTTTTTGTCAAAACGCGAATTAGCCCCAATTAGCATGCTCCTAGGTGACACTACAATCAGTTCAAAGTCTTCTTTTACTTACCTTTGACTGCCGATTGCTTCCGATCTGAAGTCTACTTGCAAAGCACTGGTTGAACATTTTTTTGAAAAGGCATGAAAAGCATATGGAGTACTTTTACCTTGTAAACATCTTTATAACCGTCGTATAGTCAGACGCCTTTATTCTGTGTTTGTTATACCACATGTTATGTCACTTCCGCCGTTTTGGTCTCTTTTCACTGAAACTGATAAGCGTTCAGTCCAAAGAGCATACTACAAGTACGCAAAATATCTCCTAAGTGTTCTGCCATGGGAGAGAAACACTAGAATTTCCCAAAAATATAAAATTGTTGACCCAACTAATGCAGTCACTAAGCATATTGTCCTGTTTCAGCATTTTCTCAATCCTCATCATGACCTATACTGGACTATTGTAGGTTAGTCTGAATACAAGTTAAGTATCATTGTAAATAAAATTGTGAAGTGTTTGTTTCTTTCTGTTTGCCCTTTTTTTTTCTTTTTTTTTTTTCATACTCTGTCGTATAATTTATGTTATTTATGATGGGAAATAAAAACCATTCATTCATTTATATATATATATATATATATATATATATATATATATATATATATATATATATATATATATATATATATATATATATATATATATATATATATATATATATATATATATATAATATATATATATATATATATTTATATATATATATATATATATATATATATATATATATATATATATATATATATATATATATATATATATATATATATATATATATATATATATATATATATATATATATATATATATATATATATTTATATATTTAAATTTTGTTGTATGCCATCTATTGCTTGCTTATCTTTGGTGTGTGTGTTGTAGCTTTGCCATGAGTTCTCTGAAATCTGGCTTTTAGCTTGTTAGTATTTTATGAATTAATTATGTTAAATAAGCCAGGTCCAGCAGGTTTATCAAACACTCTGAAATCTTGATCCTGGAAAGGCACCAGATATTTATTGATTTAACTTGCATCAGTGCTTGCTGGACCTCCCACATATCTCTTTAATCGTTATCTCTTGTCTGGTGAACGTCCTTTAGCTTGGAAAAGAGCAATCATTCAGCTGTTGTACAAGAATGGTTCAAAGTCCCATTTTAAAAATTACAGACCAATTTCAAATACATTGATCTTTTCCTGTATAATGGAGAAAGTTCCGGTTAGCAGAATCCAGGTACATTTTGAGGAAAACAGTTTATGGCATTCAGCTCAGCATGGTTTCTGTAAACAGCAATCTTGTAACACGCAACTTCTGGAGGCAAATAATGATTTTCAATTGATAGCAGATAATAGTGTTTTGTTTGATTGTATTTATATTGACTTTTCTAAAGTGTTTGACAAAATTTCCATCCCGCTTCTGATAAAGAAATGTCAACTATATGGTATCAGCCCATGAACTGAAGCATGGATAATGGATTATCTTACAAATAGAACTCCAAGAGGTTGTGGTAGGTACCCTCATCACCTATGTCTGTCATAAGTGCAGTTTTGCAAGGCAGTTGTCTTGGGCTGGTACTCTTCTGCCTTTTTGTCAATGATTTGCCACGTGTTGTTTGGAATTTGACCTTAAAAATGTTCTCAGATGATGTGATTGTTTACAGGCCTTTCATGAATGAACATGAGATTTCTTTACTTCAAGAGGATTTGGTGGCTCTGCGCTGATGGTGTATGGCAAGCTCTATCTGCATTAACAAAACCAAGTGGAACACTGTGCACTATTTGCATACACTCCCTCAACATTACCATTACTTTTCTGATGGTAAATCAATTTCAAGCATGGGGTATGTTTGAGACCTTGTGGTTTGCTTTGATTCAAGTCTCAAATTTGATAAACATGTATTGGATATCACCTATAAGGCAAATTACCAATTACTACGTCTAGAGCATACATTTTCTAAGTTTAATCTTTGGTCATTGATTTCATTTTATGTTTCCACTGTACGTCCAATACTTGAGTATTGCTCATCAGTATGGTATCCCCTTAATAAGAGAGATAGAGAGAGGGTTGAGAAAGGGTAACTCAGGGCCACCAAACACATATCTTGCCTGAGACATCTACCTTACTACCAGAGAATGGAGAGACTACAGTTGCCTAGTCTTCAGATCCAACGTGATAGAGCCGACCTAATAAATACATTCTGCAGTGTTAGGAACATTGATAATACTGCTCCAACTTACTTCTTCATTTTTACAGAATACAGTTGTACCTGTCAAAACCAGCACAAAATATACCCACCATGTTCACAGAAAAGATTAGGCCAAAACTCTTTATTTAGCCGAGTGTGGAAGAATTGGAACGCACTTCCATCAGAAATAGTTGCAAGTACCACAGTCCAGTCTTTCAAAAGTAGTTTAGCCTCTACAGATTTCTATACCAGGTCTTATGACAATCCGTTTGAGAATATTTGTATTCTTGTATTAGCTGTTTTGTGACCTGTATGTTTTCAGTTATTTTGTATGCTTACTTTTCAGTATGTTTAAGTTATTATCAGATATGTTTCAGTTAGTTTGGTATGTTACTGTATGTTTCAGTTATTATGTTTTCAGAGTGTGTATATTTTTCATAGAACCCTATGTGTGTATTATGTTGTCAGCATTGTCATTGACTTTTTTATAATTGTTTAGTGTGACAAACTTGATAAAGTGTGCTGTATTTTGGTGTTAATAAATGAATAATAAATAAATAAATACTCATTTCTGAGTTGTACTTGGAGTTTTGACTTTTTAAACTTTATTGTTGAAAAATTTGGCTTGCAACAGTATGCTGTGCCAAACGTTGACACTATTCTGCTTGCAGTTTCTATTAAATTGAGGTACTTTGATTGTAGCAGTAGTTGCCAAAACTCATTTGCAGTTATTGCTGATTTATCAGGCTGTGAACTTATTGAAGTTAAGTTAATTTGTGATCCTGTGGCACTTTCATTCAAAATATAATGGGGAATCAATAATCTATAATTAATATCATCAGTCTTTTTACATATATATATATATTATATATATATATATGTATATATTCTTGTAAGTAAACATTCTTTTTTAGCACTTTCCCTAGTTAATATTTGTGGTTTCAGCATAACTACTAACAATTTTTAGTTCAATATAACTAACTTTTCTAGATGAAACAGTTTGTTGTAACTAACTGTAAGTAAAAAGCAATTCAGCTAAATAGTAACTGAAACTCTAAAAAACAGAATTTTGATATCAATAGATACATCAAAAGAATTGGCTTTTATTCTGATTCCAAATATATACAAATTCATTAAGTTTAGTGTTACCCATCAAAAGCTAAAAAATTGCCTGAGAAAATTTGCCTGATTTTTGTAAAAGGGGGGAAACACCCCAAAAAATTCTAGTAATCTCAATGAAAATCACCAAATCAGATTTAGCATATCAGTGAACCCAGTTGTAGAGGTTTCAAGCTCCCATCTGCAAAAGTGTGGAATTTTGCATTTTTGCCAGAAGAAAGATCGTTGATGCATGTTTTTTTTACAGGAGTCATTGTGTCAAACCAATGAATATTGGGAGAGGGCTCATCGGAACGAAATTAAAAGTTCTAGTGCCCTTTTTAGGTGACCATAAAGATCGGAGGACAGCTAACCCCCATCCCATGTCTTTTTTCCCCAAAGTTGTCTAATCAAAATGTTAAGATATGAATTTTGTTCAACATAGTTGAAAGATCCAATAACTAACCCTTTAGAGATAACAAGGCTCCCCACAGCCCCTGGGGAAAGAGCTATAATTAATAGAATCTGACCAATGTTTATGTATTGTGTTTGCTATTGGTTAGTATGCAGACTTTTTCTGGGGGAGGGGGACTCTATGATGTGGGGAAGTTCTGTGGGGGAGAGGAGGTCCCAGGGAAGGAGGATTTATGGCATGATTTGAAAAAACGATCAGAAATTTGTCTTTTTCAAATGAAAATAGGCCAAGGAGAATTTTCTGGCAGAATTGTCTGCAAGAAATTTTCCAGGGAGAATTTTCAGTTAGGACCAAATTATGCAAGGGGTGCTATATGTGAGAGGAACTTTCTGTGGGACTTTCTTTTGAAAAATAATCATAAATTAAATAAAAAAAAAATGTTTTTCAACTGAAAATAAGGAGTGATATTAAGACCTGAAATGAACAGAAATAATTTCGTACATGAGGGGTTTTGCAGCTCAATACCTTGCTTTTTATGCTAAAGTTTGACTTTTTGTCCCAATTTTTTAAGTATAACTTGTGAAATATAAGGCCTGGTTAATTATAATAAGAATAAAATTTGATGTTAAGAGTGAGGTATTGAGGAGCAGGTAACCCACCTTATGTACAGAATAATTTCTGTTCGTTTTAAATTTCAACGTTGCTCTTTAATGATTTCTGTTGGTTTTAAGTTTTAATGTTGCTCCTTACTTTCAGTTGAAAAAACTTGTTGTTTGAAGATTTAATTGTTTTAATAGAATCATGGATCTCTGTAAGTTAATTGAGGAATTAATCTTACTGTAGGGCTAGGGCTCTATTTAAGGCACTTCAGTTATACAGACCCGAAATAGGGCATTTCTTTGATTCAAGTAAATAATTTGTTCCAAGAGGGGGCATGAGGGGATAGTGGAGGTCATTAATTTTTTTACGTATTTTTTACAAGATCATCAGTCTTAAGATTTTTTTAAGATCTTTTTTTTTATCATCAGTTCTTCAGGCACTGGCTCACTTTGGCATTATCTTCCCCAGCTTTAAAATTTTGAGGGTTCACCAACCCAGGGAGACTTCTGCATATTGTTTGTCTGTTGACAAGCTGGGTAAAAAAAATGATTGAAATCCATTGCTTGTCAGGAAGTCCTTGGTCTCATCGAAATTTTCTGACTGCTAACTTTTGGTTGTATATTAATGCTTTTCAGGATGAGCTTTGAATTATGGGAGTTAAGGACATTCTAGCAATATCTGGCAACAAATAGCTTAAAAAGGAATAGCTTTTCTTTGTAGCTATAATTGTCTTTTGTTTCAACAAATTTTCATTATTTGAACTTATACAGACAAAATGCATTGTGAAATTAAACTGATTAGTTTTGCTGATTTTTTTTCATGGTTTAAGGTGGCAACACTGACGAAAATATAAATTCTTAGACAAACATAGTTTTCAATTATGACTAGATCTAAGGTGGGTTCCAGGGGTAACTAATGTTTTAGTTTGACATCTTTGCTTCTTTAAAAATGCCTTTTGTGGCTGGATGTCCAAATGTTTTTTCCCTTTGGTGTTGATTTCAAATCGTCCTAAGGACAGGGTTGTTGGACAATGTCTAAGAGAAAACATTTTTTGATTTACATTTGGTTGCTCATGAAACACTATAGACAAAGTTGTGAGAAGCATTAATATATTAAAGTGGGTTATTTTGAATAGATTTGAGAAACACTGTGACTACCAGTGGAAAACAGGACAGTGTTTAGTTTCTTTCTGTTGATTTGAAATAGAGCAAATATCTGTATGTTTTAATAAAAAAGAAATGAAACAAAAATTAAAATGTCCATTAAAAGAAAAAAAAATCTTGACATTTTATTTGCAAGTATTTTACCTGCCCTATTAGCTAGGTAATTTTACCTGTTGTAAATATGTCAAAGAGATTTTTTTTTTGCTTGGAGGGATCGTGTTAAACCAATGGTCATAGATTATTGGAAGAGGGCTTGGGGCAAGTAAAATGTCATGTTCTATAAAGCCCTCTTTTACTGATAAAAAAAGGTCACACCTAACCAATATTTTGTTTTTTGCCATTGTTATTAGAGGGGAATTCAACAGTTCTTTTCTAAAAAAATGGAGGAGCCCTTTCTAGTTTGGTATCCTTGTATTTTTTACTTCTTGTATTTATTTCAAACCATCCCGAGGACAGGGTCGTTGGACAATTTCTAAAGAAAGAATATTTTTCTGTTTACATTTGGTTTCTTCTAAAATACCAAATTTGAAGTTGTGAAGAACTTCAATGTAAATTGGTTTATTTTGGAATAGGTTTGGGAAACAGTGTAAGTGTTTACTATTGGAAAACAGGACAATGTTTTAATTTTTATTTTTGGTAAATTTGAATTTCGATAAATATCCTTACACTTTGATAAAAAAAATGCATAAATAAAATGTAAAACTTTTATATGCTTAAAAAAAAATTGACAATTTATTTACAAGTATTTGAACCGTCCTGTTTTCCAGGTAATTTACCTGTTTCAAAAATGTTGAGGAGAATCAATGAAGAAAGTGAAGATGAAGATGAGCCATCCTCCTCCTCCTCCAAAACTTCTACAGATGCGTTAGAAGAGTTTCGTGCCCAGTGGGTTGATGAATTAAAGGGACAGGCTGTGAAAAAACCTGAAATTGTTATCCAATCTGACCCTGATTCTGAAGCTAAAGATCTATTTCTTAAAGGTGTCCAGTTTGAACAAACTGGGAAAATGGTTGAAGCAATTAGATATTACCGAAGAGCTTTACTGCTTGTACCTGATATTGAGTCTAAAGTCTATATTGGACAGCTTAATCAGCCAGTTCAGGATGTAAGCAATGCTATTGATTATGATGATACTCCAAATGTTGAAAATCTTATGTCTGAATTTGAACATTTGGATGTGAACTCGTATGGCTTTTGTCAGCCATTATTTGTTGCAAAGAGTGCTCATTTGTCACGTCTACCTGCTGAAGTTATTGACTATATTATACGCTGGGTAGTGTCTTCAGACTTGGATTTAAAGTCGTTATGTAATTTGTCTAGAGTCTGTAAGGGTTTTTTTGCATTTAGTGAAAAGCCGGATCTCTGGAAGAGGATCTGTTGGCGTATTTGGGGTTCTAATTGTGGCCCCCCAAATTGGCATGGATTTTCCTCTTGGAAAGATATGTTTATTTATCGTCCTCATGTACTGTACCATGGTTGTTATATATCCAAGACTTCTTATATCCGCCAAGGGGAAAATAGCTTTCAAGATACAGAGTATCAACCATGGCATATTGTTGAATATTTTCGCCTGTTTCGATTTTTCTCAGATGGTACTGTTTTGATAATGACTACAAGTGAGGAGCTGCCAGTGGCTGTGAGCCATCTGCGCTTTAAAAATGTGAAACAACCCAATATTTTGAGGGGCTATTATAAACTTATTGGAAACCGTGTGGTTGTGAATGTTCATAAAATCACAAAAGTGCCTATAGGCATGCCGGGCCCAAGGGGTAGGCGGTTAAAAAAAGAAGTTTTTGAGACCAAAGAACAGTTCAGTGAAATGGAATTTGAGCTAAAACCAACAGGGAAGAAATTGAACCTGCAACTTGGCTGGGTTTTATATCACACTCGTATGGTTTACAGCAAGGGGCATGAAGTTGAGACTAACTTTGATATTGTGCCAAGTAAATTTCCAAATTTGCATTTTTCAAGAGTGAAAAGTTATATGCTTGAGGCAGAAGCACCCATTTAATTTTTGTCTATTTTGTAAAAATAAATTCATTGTTTTGAAGTCTTATGAAATTGCTCTAGGATATTCTTTGGAATGGCGCTAGAAATAAAGTAGCTAATTAATTTTTTATATGAACCTTGTTGAAAAGAGAAGTGGCGATTGGAAGTCTTGGGTTGTTCAGGGAGATTTCTTTGCCCACCGTCCTAGATTTTGAAAAACGCCTTTTTTTATATTTTATTAAAAAAAAAATCGGGGCCAAGAAGAAGGGGGGGGGGCAGCTACCCTTCCCTAGTAAGATCAAAAATAGGTATACCTTGCAAAATTACATAATAATCAAAATGATCACAGTAGTTTTGTACAAGCTCCCTGCTGCCCTGCTCCTCTTTCCTGAAAATGTTTCTACAGGATTTTTTTTTTAGCTCGGCTACAAGTTTCAATGAAGTTCACTTGAATTTTCTTGTCTTTAGAGTCCAATGAGGCAAGAAGAAATAGAATCCTCCGATGTTAGCTAAAGGTGTGGATCTTCTGGATCTTAGTTGCTATCTGCTGTTACAAGTGGCGTGATTCAGGAAATTTAGGGGTTGGGGGTACTTGTATGATAAACGCCCTACCGTTCAAGTTGTTCATTCATTGGCGCATTATGGAACCATCAGTTTCTTTCGGCTTAGCGTGAGACAGGACAAAGAGAGGTGACAGAATAGATGAAAAATATATAGTTTAGGCTATATGTTTGCACATTAGGGGAGGGGGGGGGAGGGTAAAGTATTTGGACAGTGTGAAGTAAGAAACAATTCTTTCTACATAATATGCAGAATAATTGTACCTAACACATTAGGCATGTATACCCACTATACTTTACCCCCCCCCCCTAATATGCAAATATATAGTCCAAGATTCTTTCTAAAGTATTATATTTTTATCATACTTAGGTATATTTCCTTAGGATTGAGCGTCAGAGAAACAGGTTCTACTTCGATGAAGAATATTAGGCTGGGGCTATATTATACGAGTACCCAAATGCCGTTTAGACGATAGCAATTCACTAAATGATTGTTTAGTTTCTTGATACCAAAATAACCTATGTTAGAATTAACGTTCAATGTAGAACATAAACGTTACTAAAGTAGTAATGGTTAAAACGCGCATCTTGCAGAAGTCCATGTTTCGTGTCTTGAGAATACAACGCTATTCTTGTCCAGCATCAATATAGCGGGAGCTGGAGATATTATGGTGTGCTATTTTGGTGTCTGATAACTCTATTCTAACCCCTCCTACAGATTTGAATTGTAAAACATTTTTTTGATCTAATCGACAAGATCTATAAATTTTGTTAATTTCAAATTGGCATTAATTATTAAATAATAAAGAGCCAATGGTATGAATACAAATATATAAATAAATAATATGATATATAATAATAGTATGAAAATGCTCGAGCCACACTATAGTCACATCTATTGATAAAAAAAAACAAGTTTTACGAATGACATAGATTTTTTCTTGATTTTAACGTTGCACTTTCATTTCAGAAGCGAAAAATTAAAATATCAAGAAATTGGTTTGAAAATCTAGCACCAAC
This sequence comes from Artemia sinica, assembly GCA_027921565.1. Lineage (NCBI taxonomy): Eukaryota > Metazoa > Arthropoda > Branchiopoda > Anostraca > Artemiidae > Artemia > Artemia sinica. The sequence continues at coordinate 7,860,460 of CM051259.1, read as the reverse complement.
ACCAATTTTTCCCTACTATTCTCTGCTAATACTAATAGAATGTGCTGTCTGGACGCGCATGGGGCCATACCTAATGTGCCGTCTTGTTTGTGCCGTCTGGACGGCACATTCTACTAAGACTATATCTTCTTATCTTTCGTCAGCTTCGTGTTACTAATAGAAAAACCACTGCTCCAAGCTTCCATCGTTTCTAGTTTCAAAAAATTTTGCCTTAACTCTTAACTTTGATTGGTCGTTCACACATTTTATGCTTTAAAGCTGAGCAATTTTCAACTCGATATATTAGGAACGATGCGCAGAATTGGCGCTATAATCAAGCAAAATTTTATTTTGTCGACAAATGTGACTATAATGTGGCCTGGGCATTACTTAAAGTGCTTACAGTTGCTGTACTCACTTTAATATTGTGAAAAAAAAAAATTAAAGCAGATTAAAAATTTCAGAGGTCACCATTCACATTTTTGGAAGAAGGATATTAAGACTTAGGACGCCATTGAAATTTTCCTATCCAGACAGTGAAAATCAAGATTTTTTACGTTGTCCATGTTCTTTTGTTTAAGGAGATTCGACGCCTTAAAGGATCACCATATCTCACCCATTATGGACTTTTAGTTTGTTTGGGTGGTCTTGCCATAACTTGTGGAGCTTGACAGCTGACAACTGCTTTCCCATAAATCTTCGAAAAAGCATTTAACTTCTCCTGTTTTGTGCTGGAAACTGAGATATTCAGTTTTAATGAAATTTATATCCTTAAAAATTGTGGATTTTATTTTTTCGATTAAACGAGCAAAATCTTCTTTTTATAGGCAGTCCCTGAAAATTTTTCTGGCATATGGGGTAGAAATACGCTAAAAAGTAGCTCATAGAAAATATCAGTTGAACAATTTGACAGCTTTGGGACTTCTCCGTGGTGCTACCCGCCTTGATTGAAAACCTACCCGACACAGGGGGCGTAAAATTACATTGTCTTTCAAATCAAATTTCACAATAAAACCATAGATTCTCAATAGCTCTCGATGGTGGCTATTCCCCTGGGAGAATTAGCTAATGACTCTTCTATCTTTGGGACGATCAGCCGACGCTGAGGTTTGCAAAATGATCTTAAGGCACCGAATCCCCTTAAGTCTTAGGCTAATATTATTTGAAAAAAACTACGTTTTCTAAAGAGTTAAAGAGGCTGAGTCACAAGTTCGAACCTTAAAATGTACAGGGATTAGGAGGTGCAGTTGGGGGGCTGCCGCCTCCCAAATCCCCGCTTCCGTATATGAAAGGGGCTGTGCCCTCCTCAACGCCTCGCTCTTTAAGCTAAAGTTTGACTTCTCACAACTCTTTTTTTTAAACAATAAAAACTTTAGCGTAAAGAGCGAGGCGTTGAGGAGGGCACATCCCCTTTCATATACGGAAGCGGGGGTTTGGGGGCCGGCAGCCCCCCAACTGCACCTCCTAATCCCTGTACGTTATAAGGTTCGAACTAGTGACTCAGCCTCTTTAACTCTTTAGAAAACGTAGTTTTTTTTCAAATAATTTCTGCACGTTTTTGTACAGTTTATAGCTTATTATTGCTTGACTAACTGTTAGCTGATCTTTTGAGGAGTTAAAGACGGGGGCTGCCGCCTCCCAAACCCCCCGCTTTTGAAGATTCTTGTGTTAAGGCTTTTGATTCCTGAATACTCAAATCAAATGCACAGTAAGATTTTTATCAGCCGCCCCAGGCCCCATGTTATCAAAGCAGTGGAGACTTACCTGTAACCTGAAGGCCGACTGTGATATTCTTCTGGAGACGCCTGTTGAACCGAAGGATTTAATAGATTGGATTTAAAAAAGAAACTGAGTTTCTTTTTAAACTTTAAATTCAATATATAAAAAAAATTTCTCTGACGGAGAATCGAACTCGGATCTTCCGCCTGACAGTCAGGAATAGCGACCACTGTACCACAGAGACATTACATTATTTTTATTCTGTGCGATGTATTTTTGACGCAAGCAAATCCCCACAAAACTTCATATTTGGTTTTTGGAAATCAGGGAAGGAGTGATCGGATTGAGCTGAAATTTTAAGGATAAGCTCCCAGGCCCCAGGAAAGCTTAATCTCTAGATTTCAGCCCGATCAGACAACGTTAAAGGGGGGCTGTGGTGGGAAAAATTAACATGGGCTCTTATAGGAAAACGAGGTTTTTCGTAAATGTAAATTCGGGGGATAATTTTTTCGGTCTGAAAATATCAAAAGGCCCTAACAGGTTGAATTCCGCTTCGAATGAGTCCTCATTCACCCGGATCCGTTGCCAACTGTGGCCTGTAGGCGTGGCTGATAAAAAAAAGAGAAATGAACTTTAAGGGGCTATATTTGGTTTTTGGAATTGAGCTGAAATTTCGAGGATAAGCTCCCGGGCCCTAGGAAAGCTTAACCTCTAAATTTCAGCCCAATCGGACAACGTCAAAGGGGGGCTGTGGTCGGAGGATCGAAACTTCCGGCCCACTTTTACCCATGAAGATAAAGTCGGAGGGGGGTGAAATTTTGCACGTTTCTTAGTTGGAGCTTGGGCTACAAAATGCGATCACCGCTGTCTCTCTGCGACCGCTAGGACCGGAAATCGCTTAACATTGTGGTGGGTCGCCTCTTTATAGAGGCACAAGTGTGCCTCCTTGATTGGGAAGTCAGTTTGCATTTTTAGACATTTGAAGCACTGCTTCAACTCTCCACGTTTTATATGCATTCGCTGCCATGCTAAAATAAAAGATGTATCTCATCCACCCCAGTCTTTAGTAAGTTAAATTTTAATGAAATCTTATTTTGTATTTAAGTAATATACGTTTTATTTTGCGTTTTAAATCATCCTAATGCTAATTTTAACGATTCCTCCAATAAAGAATAAGTTTGACCTGCTCTTTGCTTGTCCTCCTAGCTCGGAAAAATAAAACAACTATTAACCCTAATATTAGCAACTCTTTGCAGCACCAACCCGCCTAGGGCCAAAACGGCACGTACTTTTCTGCTCCACCTTAATCAAGTCAAAACTTAACTCTTTACCCCCCCGCCCTCCCGCCCGAAGTTTCAATCTCCTTGTAATCCCTGTATAATCACCCTCTCCCTCCCAATTGGTGTCTCTGACAGTACAGTTGCATTCATTCTATGCTTTTTCGGGGAGTTGCGCAAGGTCCACGATTTTACTAGTACCGAGATTTAGCTAGCGCTCATTTCAGCCAATCAGATTTTTTAAATCGAATTTTCTGTTTGGTAGAAAAAGAATGACAACTCATGATTGGCTCGTATTAGCGCTAGCTAAATCTCGGCATTAGTACTATCTCATTGTGAATGCGCCTTTAACACCTTGAGTGTCCCAGATTGCCACCGCTCTCATATTTCTGTATATTTCTTGAATAAAAGGGCCTGATAACGCCCCCTTTTAATTTTTTTTCAAAACCAATGCAAAAAATGAATCACACGTATCGTCTTAAGTTTTGCTTTTAATGATAATTCTTATCTGTCTGATTCTTATCTTTCCATAGGTCAGAATTGACTCTGTTAATTGCTTTTCTGGAAATTTCATTTATAGACTTAACTCAGGTATAGTTTTCCGCGATAGGGCTTCTGAGATCCGGATTTTCTCTTGCTTATATAACTGCTTCGTCTCTTTAGTTAAGTGTGGTCTAGTCTTTTCTCAGTGCTGTTTCTTTTTTAATGACGAATTTCAGTGCTTCTTCATTTTAGTGGTAAGGTTTGTTCTATCCAATTATTTAAATTGCTTATTTTAATACTAGCTAAAGCTTTCCTCTTGTTATGTATCTCCAGTGCCGCAGATCTGGCCCTTAGGGGAGGGAAGAAGGTGCATTTTTAACCACAAAATTTACGGCAGAAATACCCCTGGACCAATCTTGAAAAGAATTCCTCCCTTTGTGCAGATTTGCCTAATAGCACCGTTTGCTCTCGTATTTAAGAGCCTTGACAGAGCAGGGGTGCCAATTCGCGAAAATTTAGGGAGAAAGGGGTTTATTTTTCAAAATTAAAGGGGTAATTAGGTTTTTTTTCATTTTTTCAATGAAAACACAGAAACAAGCATTTTCAGTGAAAATATCAAAAAAATATTGTCAAAATCTTTTAGGTGATCTTGAGGGCAATCCTCCTCGCCAATTAACGTCGCTGTAGAGCGTATTCAGTTCACTTTCAGAACGTAATATATGTAGCATAAACCAACGATTGTGTTCGTTCAAGAGATGTATTTTTGTTGGAGGAAGAGGTTCCTCCTCCGGAGGTGCCTTTGAATTCTATTTTTTATATTATTTAGAGGTGCCTTTGAATTCTATTTTCTATATTATTTAGATGAATCATAGGCCGTCACCGGGCATTTAAACTAAGATAAAAAAAAAAATCTAAATTAATAGATGGATACAGTTTAACGGCAGCATACCAGGAGAAATTATTTGAGGGTAATTCAAAAATATAACGAGGGTAATATCAAAACATCAAAAACTAGGTGAATTATGTAAACATTATTTGACGAGTTGTCAGAAGTCATGATATTTCTCGAGGTTTGGGCCCAGGGCCCTTTCTCTTGCGTATCTACTTGACATATGATAATACGTAAACGTGTGTTTAGTTTTGCTATGTTGTCTCGCAATTGAATGTTACTTTCATTCATTATCAAATAAGAAATTTTCTTATGTAGAAAACTTCTTCTTATTTCAATACAATTAAGAAAACTTCTAAAATAAGAAACTTTCGGTTTTTTAGATATGGTTAACTGCAACGAAATAGCCATGGATAAATTCCACCCATAAGCCCTTTTGTGGCATCAAGAGTCCATTCATTGTGATCAATGGCTCGTCGATCAAAATAACTAATACAAGTGGATGGTAACCACCAGGGGCGTCCCGAGGGAGGGGGGGGGGGCGGAGAGGGGCGCGCTGCCCCCTTCAAGTTTTTTGGCATTCGGTAAAATTTTTGCCGAAGGCGAAAATTTTTGCGGAAATTTTGCAAAATCGACCGAAATTTAGCAAAATTCTTGATTTCTGCAGAAAATTCGGCATAAATCAGGTAGCGATTCGTTAAAATTTACAAAGATCGCCCCCCCCATTAAAATGAGCCTCAGGACGCCCCTGGTAACCACACATCATTGTAGCGTTAAACTACCTAAAACTGACAAATGACAATTGACAATGACAAATGACACGAGGAAAAAAAAATGACAAATCGGGAGGGAAACAAATATCAAAATAAGGAGGGAAGGAAGGAAACAAATGACAAATCTTTCTATGCCTTTCGAAGCGCCCATCTTTCAGAATCTTCTCGGGTCTAAACGAAGCGCTTAAGCCGCCTTTGAACCTCCCTCCTCCCTGAATCCACCTAAAAGATACATTTCGCTAGTTGCTTATAGGTTTAACTAACTTGCCTCCACCCTATTCCACCAAATGTTTTCCATGTGCGGCTAGTACCAAATATCCCTAGGGCAGTGAACTTTCTTTGACGTCTCTATTTTCACAACTCCTCAGAAAAATCTCAAACCAATGAGAAGGAAGCTGTGTCTTCTCTTTTAGTATTCTAGCCTATTGAGCCTATGGAATTTTTTTTCCTGTTATTCCTCTGAGTAGTTTCTGGGAAGAAGTCAATTTGCGCTCTGATATAGGAACTCTCCAGTGATAGTGTTGTACTAAAGGTAGTTCTTTTGGGAATTTTGCCAAATGAATAAATTTGGTTAGTTTTGATTCATATATGCAAATAAACTTTCTCTACTCTCTTTAAGTCACGTAAGCTTTTGCTTGTCTTTTAATTTAATTCAAAATCAGCTCGTAAACAGCTCTCTGGGATGTTCCAGTGCCCTGGCAGCAGTGGAGAAGCAGTGGCGTAATTTTGTGAAAATCCAGGGGGGGGGGCAAAGTTGAAGCCAATTTTTCCCAAATCAGGTGAAAATGACAGTGAAAACTGAATCAAATATACCATAAAGGTAGGTATACTAAAGAAAACTGACCCGTTTCTGTGGATGCTGGAATTGTGCAGGCTTATTTTAGTTTTGACAAGAATCTTGAAGAAACTAAATTTCAGTTAGAGAGCAAACTGGGGTCTGGGCGGGGGGGGGGGCAAACCAAAGTCTGGAAGACAGTTGCTCCCCCTGCATCATAGCAAATTACGCCCATGTGGAGAAGGAAATAAAGGACATATCAGTGCTACCCATGCAAAACAGTGATTTACCTTGTTGTTCAAGCCAGGGGACTGCAAGTTTCCTGCGTAGGTTTTCGGCCATGGTAATTTCAATGATGTACCTATTTTCGACCTAACACATTTTTTTATGGGATTTTTGGCTATTTCTAGAAATTCCCAAAAATTTTGTCTTCGAAATAACATTATACTATTAAGAATAATCCAGATAATATATACCACTCCTGATGCAGCTGCAAATGTTATTTTTTTCTCACTGGTTAGTTTTTTCAAAACATGTTTTTTAATTTTCGGTTACTATGGACCGTGCTTTGTCCTTTACTGCGTCGTCCTGTTAACTATGATATGGGGCTCCCACGGCGTCAATAAAGTTTATGCCATAAAAATTTTTCCTGCTCACATGGAAATTTTACCTTCTTGACTTTACAGCTATTTTGTAGCAAATAATTTAAATTAATCAGACATGGAGCTGAGAAAATCTTCCTAACCTTTTTTTCCTTTTAGTAGGTTAGTGTTTTTTTTTAATTCATTTTTTGATATGAAAGGGACTTCAAAGGTTTATATCACAAGGTTTTTTAGTCTAACCGGTATCAGCGTACAATTGGGCCTGTTGAGAAGGAAACATGTTAAGAAAAAGAAGACAATTCTTGCTTCATAATATGGAGAAACATTGAGGTAACTATTCCTAAAAGCGGTTCACCTTACCCCCAATCCCCCCCCCCTCCGTAGTGTGCAAATATATAGCCGAAATTTTATATTTTCCATGCTTTTTTCTAACTCTTGAATTCGTCAGCGTTGCTTCAATTTACCGTTATTAAGTTGAAACAAAAGAGTGACGTATGACGAAATGCATGGGAAATTCATAATTTGGGCTAGATATATTCACATTAGAGGGGTGGGGATAAACTGAAGTGAAGAGCTTTTAGGATTAATAAGTTAAAATTTTTCTGCATATTATGAAGTAAGAAATGCTTTTTTAACATGCTTCCTTCTCAGCAGGCCTAGTTTGTATACTGATCCCATCTAACCTTTACTTTTTTTTTACCAAGCAAAAGATTGAAATAAGTGGACGCTATTATACATACAGACAGTATAGTTATGTTGCGTATATTTGATCTATTTTAGAGATGAACACTTATTCAGCTCCAAGACTATCTATTGGTTTCTAGTATCTCGATTGAAATTTTCTCATAAGTCTCTTTTCTCAGCTTATTGGCTTTCTTTTTGCTTATTGGCTAAACTTTGTTCACTTTCTTGAAAAAGTTAAATTCCAAGATTAAAGATTCATTTATTTAAAACAGCTTTCATAGTATTGGCAAAAGCCTCAACTAAATTACGCTATCTCTTACAACACAGGAAAAAGCTAAGCATGATTAATGACATACACGATTATAAAACAGAATAAGAGAATTGCTGAACCGATTCGTTCTGCATCTTATTGGCTCGAACATGTTTATGTGTCGAGCGTTGGCTTTGGGGGTAATAAGAGAAGGCAACAATGTACTGTGTTTTTCACTAGTGAGGAGCGACTGTCCAAATTTGCACATGAAATGGAGTCTCCGTTCTCTCATTGCAGTTGCGTACGTGTCATGTTTGCCCAGTATGATTTTTGTCGCCAGGTTTTGAACAGTCTCGAGATCGTCACTTAAGTAGTCAATGTTGTGCACCTGTGGCCCCCATACAGGGGACGCATATTCTAGCAAGGGACGTATATAGTAGATATACGCTAGTCTCCACTGATTTCCTGGGAAATCTAGTCGTCGGAGTGTAGTCAGTGAGCACAAAGAGTAGTTGCCCTTTTTCAAAAGTTTAGAAACATGGTAGCTGTAAGAACAGTTAGAATTGAAAGTCACACCAAGAATGATTGCAGCTGAATAGGTAGGAAATCAGGGTCCAGGACAAGCTACGTCCCTTTTAAGCGGATTAAAACGCATCGCTTTTGTTTTATTGACATTAATTTGAAGTCCTTTGTTCCTGCACTGATCAGTGAAACTATCTTTCAGTTCACCTTGGAACTGGGGTATTACTTTTTTTAAACTTTAGTTGTTTTTCTTTTTTCAGAACAACAAATAACAATGTCTCAAGAAGCTATTGTAACGGTAGCTCCAATGTTTGGAGTTTTGGACATAACTATTCTGGTTGGAGCAGCTACATTTGGCGTTTTTTGGCTGGTGAAGAAAAAATTTGAGTCGTCTTCTAGCCCTCCACCAGAAAATAATTTTAAGATTGAGTAAGTTCAATTTTTACTGTTTTCTTTAGAGCTATATTCAGAGGAGGAGATTAAAATCTAAAAAAAAAACAACAAAAAAACATATCGGAAGTAAGGAGCGAAATTGAGCTCAAAACGAACAGAAGTCATCATGCCACGTCTAACACATACCTATAAAACTAACTCAACTAAACTGACTCAAGACACTTCTCAACTCTTCTTGAAATACTTTACACTAATATTTTACTGACGTACAAATAACGGTTCAAATAGGGACAAATTCTTTTATTAGACAGTGAAAAACACAGTATAAAGATATAGCAGTAAGTTTACCGCAGATAATTTCTGGCTCTTCATTCTCGGTGCGAACAAACAGCTCCTCCCACTTCTTCTTGCATTAGCGCGTACAAACAGCTCCTCTCATTTGATCTGCCATTAGCGGCTAATTACCCTGGAACGCGTATTTTGGCAGAAACTGTCTCAAAATGCCTTTGAAACCAACTCGAGACTTCGAAACCTACTTGTAATTCCTAAAAAACATCTAATAATAACGCTGCACTACTAATTACCTTAATATATTAATTTAAAGTTAGTTTCTTCAAAATTTAGTGTTCCAACGTTGAGGCCAAGTTTCGCGTTCAAGAGAAATCTGACTTGTCTACCCGTGAAAAGATCTAATGTCGCTTATGTTTCTACGTTCTATGGAGCACTCGCACCTCGGTCCGGGTTGTTATAATAGGCACAGTTTATAGAATTAGCAGTATGATCATTCTCTATCTCTCCCATTATAAAAACCCGGACAGGGGTGCGAGTGCTCCGGAGAACGTTTTTGCAGATAGAAACATAGGCGTTATCAGATCTTTTCGCGGGTAGACAAGTCAGATTTCTCTTGGACACGAAACAAGTGGAAACCCGCTATTACGAATAATGCACTTGGTAACCATTTCTCAGTGATTGACGATAACAAACTAATCCGCTAAGGCAGAAACAAGTGGGAGGAGCTTTTTGTTCGCACCGAGACCGAAGACCAGAAATTATCTGCGATAAGCTTACTGTCTATAAACTGTGATAATAGGTGAGATAGGGAAAGATCATGCTGCCTATAATTTATATACTGTGGTGAAAAACAATGATGCAAATTCTGGATATTTCGATCACATACACACCGACTGTGTCTAATAAAAGGATTTTCCCTATTTGAACTGTTATTTTTGTATGTCATGGAAAGGCAGTGTGATCTTCAAAAATTACCTACATAGTACTTTACCAAAAACATGAAAAATTGTATGGTTTTTGTACAGTAGACGCATAGAACATTTAAGGATTTTTTTGTTTTTACTGTAGAAAAATAGGCATTCTAGGATGTTTTAATATGGTTTGAACTTTCTTAGTTTAGTACCATTTCCACAAAATAAGCCCAATCTAATGAATGGCTCTTTTTTCGGTTTAAAAATTGATATTTCGTTATTATTTATAGACAAATTTGAAGTGAAGATTTCAGGGTCGTGTTAACTAATTTCAGATATTCGCATCACAAGTTTAAATTATTCATACTATAGGTAGAAATAACCGGATTTCCGAAACATATATTAGATTTTATTTAGAATAATATTAAAGCGAGTGGGCGCCAACACCAGGTGGTGCTTGCCAAGCTTGGCGGTAGTGTGCAGCACTTGGCGCTCTGAGATGTACACCAGGCGGCAGAAAGTAGATGCCCCCTGGTACTAAATTGGGTTTACACGCATTAAAACTTAACATTACTGGCTATTTATAGTGCTCGTGGCAATGTAACAAAAAGTTGCCTTATAAGTCACTAAGTCATTTTTGTATGCTGCTTAATGAATTTTCAGTTTCTAAAATAAGTTTTCTTTTTTTTTTGTTTGTTTTCATTGGAATTTTGATTATATTCTGGAAAGTCATAGATGTCATGACTGATAAAAGACTAATGAGTACCTTACAAACTAGTCTGTTACATTGAACCTTTCGATTGAGATTGTCTTATTATTTTAAAAGTGCTTTATTTTTATTTTATTTATTTTTATTCTATTTTGTTTATGAAATAATACATTTTATTCTATTATAAATTTGATTTAATTAATTTTATATTTATTTAATAAATAAAGTGATGGGCTATTTAATAAATGAAAAATAGATAGAAAAAGGGTATAATCTAGACCCGGCGCCGCGCCGGCGGTTCGACCGAACTCCGCCGACGAGAGGCCCGGTTGACTGCCGCCGAAGTGTAGCAACGCCGCCGGCGCGCCGCAGTTGCGCCGCCGCTGGCAGAGGTGGCGGCGTTCGGTCGACTTTAACTTAAGTTTGCGGCAATTCTTTATTGTGTCAACCGCAAAGTCGGAGCTTTCCCTTCTCATGTCGTTTAGTATTTCGATTTTCCAGATTAAAAATCTAGCAGGGCTTGCACTATCCCCGAATTTTCGGGTATTTCCCCGAAAATCTATGCGTCACCCAGAAAAAAAATTTGGTTCCCCAAAAATCACGCAATCACCGTGCCACCCTAGCGATTTGTCACCAGTGACTTTCCCTGCCAAATATTACTTTGAATACCATAATTCTTCACTACACTCTTGTTCGTTAATTTTCGTCTCTTTTGTTACTCTTCTGATCTTTTTGAATGCCACGGCGAATCTATGACTCAGTTATCCAATAATTTGAGGTATATCTGAATAATTTCGACATTTTTGTTATTGTCTTTTTACCCCTTTACTCATACCCTCAATTTATTTTTTCAAGGAACACTAAGCTGTTTAACGTTATTTTGCGTGTTTGTTTGAACCATAAGTGACCTAGTTAATTATTAAGTAAATTATTTTTCTAATGTAAAGCTGAGACGGTATCCTATCAAGGGGGTACCCAGAAGGGGGGGGGGGGTAGGGAGGTATTACATTTAAATGATTATGTCTCGAAATTTTTTATTGAAAGCAGGGATGCCAAAAAGTTTTTTTTTTTAATTTAAAGCAGAGGCGGCATCCTATCAAGGTGGTATCCAGAGGGGGGGGGGGTAGTGAGTTATCATATTTAAATGGTAATACCTCGATTTTTTTTTAAAGCAGGGATGCCAATAAGTTAATTATTTTTTTTTAATTTAAGGCAGAGACGTTATCCTATCAAGATGGTATCCAGAGGTGGGCGGGGGTGGCATAGGGAGTTATTATATTTAAGTGATGGTACCTTGATTTTTCTTTTTATTGAAAGCTGGGATGCCAAAAAGTTGACAAAAATTAACAAGATTTTCGTGAGTTATACTTGATACAGCACTTGTATAGCTTTATCGTCCAAAGGGAAAGGGACATATGCGTCCAACCCGTTTTTTTTCTTATTGATGAAACGGGTTTACTTTGAAAACATTCATCATAAGTACCAGGCAGATTCATACTAAAACGAATTGGTGTGACGAAAGCGATATCGACATCCCCACCTAACGTTGCGCTCTAGTTACAATGGCGCCCTCAGTCCAGTGCCCAAGTTACATTAAAAGGCCAGGTCATAACAAAAGCTTTGAATTTGGGAGGTTCAAGGAGGAGTCTTTGACAGTCTTATGACCTCAGGGTACTAGATCTTGCAACGTTCTTATGTATATACAGTGGTTTAAAAAATTCGATCACCCCACAAATGATTACCAAAAATATGCATAAGTATAACAAATGTAACATTTGGAATATTATAATACTTTTTTCAATGCATTGAAGAAAAGCAAAAAAAGGCTAAATACCCCTAACTACGCTTGAAAGCTATTTTAAAAAGAAACTCTTTGGAGTATGACCATAGCAGAAGCTTTGAGCCTGGGTGGGGATCAAAGAGGAGTCTTTGAGTATTTTGACACATGTGACTTATTGTTGCGACTTTCTTATATTTGGTAATTTTTGTGAGCATTTGGAAGTCAAAGCTTAAACTCAATAACTGATACTACGTGTCCTAACATTTTGCTTGGATTAAAAGTGATGAACTAGGAAGAAAATCTCAACATCTTCCTGGAGCTACTTCAGTCTGCATATTATTTCATTTAATTACATTTAAAACGGATGAGCTTTTCATTTTTTACCTAAGAAAATAGCTGGCACTTCATTTTTCTTCATACCGAATAAACCATTAAGTGTTTTTATTGTTTCATTGTAATTGAAGTGTTCTCATGTGAAGTGTTCATCATGTTTTTTTTTTTCAATTTGATAAGTTTACTCCTTTTAGATGCAGTTTTGTAATTTGACTGATATTAGGTATTTATGAGTTTATAATTTGGAATGAATCCCCAAAAGAAGAAATGAAATAATATCCAAAAGAGCAGCCAAAAGCAATAAAAAAGCAGCAGTTCAGCCTTAGTCTACATGACATATATTCTATAAAGAAGCCAAAAAAAACTTTAAAATGCATTTTTTAAAAAATTGTTATTGAAGACCAGTTTTTAATACAAGAAGGCTTTTTAGGAATCCAAAAGAGCAAAAAAAAAAACAATCAATATCAAAGTCGCCTATTTCAACTGTTTTAAAGGTGACAAAACAGATATAGGCAAGGGGCATTATGAGAAAATTAAGCTTCTAAGTTCAAAGTTATATTCAAAGTTTTTACCCAGATAACTGACGAATTTTGTGATACGGTATTTGAAGTTTTGTATGCAGGAATGCTCGATGAAAAAAAACTACTAATTTTGATGATTATTTATGTTAAGAATACATAGCTAATAGATACTTCAACTACTCGTATTATGCAAGGGTTCTGAAAAGTCACAGCCATTTCGTTTCTACCAGATTTCTACTTCTCTTGATGAATAACGAAGAAGCCCAGTTTCCAGCCAGCGACTTGTGAATTTTTGAACTCATGAATAGGCTCAACACTGTTGTAAATTTAAGCTGTAATTTGAGAAAGACTGATGAAAACATCAATGTTTGCGGTCAACATTGATCGCGCCGGCGGCGCGCCGCCGACATCTTACTGGTGGTATAATTCTTCTCTGGTATAATTGTCTCTGGTATAATTCAGTTTGGAAATGAGTTATTTGAAAAAATTGAAATATGATTTTAGTTTGAAAAAAAGAAAATGTATTTATGTTTAATGGGTTTCAGGCTTTTCCTTGGGAACCTCCAAAAAATATTTATCGCAATAGTAGATGATTGTCTAGTTGAATCTGGACCAAAAATTACCAGTTGGAATTATTTTTAATTGAGAAAATCTTTTCACTAAACAAACTGTTCTTTCAATTCTTGGATTGTTCGTTTCTAGTTTACACCTAATACTGCACCCATCACTCAAATATGAAGTTATAAAAACATATTTAGTTTGATTATGAAAACAAATAATTTGTTTACATAATTAAAAATTACTATTCAGCTAAATCTGAATGCTAAATAAATGTATCTGAGTCAGTGTTCTCTGTATTCCGTTAAAACATGTGTTTTAAATTTCAGTTACCATTTTTGGTTCACCTTTTAATAGGTTTCAGCTTGCAGCTACTGACATACCATGACGAGGGACTGTAAACTTGCAGTCAAAGGGTTTTTGACAGTGATTTTTTCGCTACTTTCTATGCATCTTCCGTCTTCCGTCTTCTGAGATGATACCATCGTAGCTGCTGCTGCAGTATCTACAGACCTACAGTCTAGAAAACCCTTAACGGGATGTTTACAGTCCACCACGTTGAAGAACAATGAAAATCATATTTAGTCATCTATAGCACGATTAACGTGTATAGCATGTATAACTAACGTGTCTTCTGTTTTTCCTGTGCTAAGAGATTGCCGGAAGATCGTAGAGAGATAGTCAAGAGCTCATTTGAAAGCTAATATTTACACCTACGTAGCATTCGAATTTCAGCCTGATAGCGCCAGAGTAAAGTGCCAAATGGCACAAAAGATTGCATTTTTCGATACATTTCGCAGTGCTGGAAATTTCCAATAATATCCAAGTAAATTTCAATCCTTTTAAAATATATTCTGAATCGTTCTGGAGGTGTGACAGTCAGTATTTGTGGCTGACAATCGTATTCTTACTTAACAATCAGAATCAGCGTCTGACAACAGTAATACTTTTGTCAGTCAGGATTGACAATCAAACATTCGATTCCTTGTAATTCAAGTTACATTTTATAGAATGATGTGCCAACGAAGTAATGTTAGGTACCATTTTCCGAAGAACCTAATTTATTTCTATTTTTTTGTCGATTTTGATCCAGGGGACTTACTCGGTCCTCAAGGTTTTATGGATATAGTTTTCAAACCGCCTTCGACTCAAGGACTGGCACTACGAGTTTCAAGCCAGTCAGAAAAACTCTTGAAATCTTCAAAATGTATCTCGTGAACGAATTTGTGTACAAAGAAAATAAGATGTCATATAACTAAAAATACAACTCTAGTTCCTTAGTTCAAAAGTAGACTTTTTTTGTAGACCGACTTTTTAATATACCTACTGAGTAAGGCCCACTAGGAATAAGAGCTCTCCTATTCTTAAGAGAGAACAGAGTTATAAAGGAGAAGGAGATGACTTTTACCGGGTGGGGTTGGTATATTAATTGTATATTTCAAGCTAGGAAATCAGGGACATGTAGTAAAAATTCGTTTGGCTACAGGACCGTATCTAGGGGATAGGGGTACTAGGTCTACCCCCTCTAAAAAAATCGTCGAATCGTAGGTTGGTCGTATATTGCAGGTAAAAAGCCTATCTTTCCTAGAAAACTTTAACGAAAACTAAATAAATGGCAGCACTTCTGGATCCGTGGGAAACCCCTCCAAAATAAGAAAAAAGTGTAAATTAGTTTATATTTATTTTATAGTGTTTTAACGATCTGACCAGGGAACTGTTGCACATTTTAAGGCTTGTGTAAAATAAACAGTTTTGCGACAAGCGGGGGTGGTTCGAAGGGTTGTGAGAGGGGGGATTCACCCCTCCCCCCATTTTTTTTGTGAAGTCACATAAGTAGTTTATTTTGACCTCATTGAGGTCCCAGATGATCAGTTTAGAGAAGGTCTAAGTGGTATTTTCTTTTCCCCCTGGCGACAAGCTTCCAGTGTAACTGCACCAAATGTGCAAGATGCATTGAATTTATTAGTTATATATCTATGCATTTACTATGCCACAATAATAATATTATTTATACTTTTTTTTAGAAAAGAATCTAAATATGCTTTAAAAATAGATTACTTTCCTTTTTTTCTAGCGAAATTTTAGCGAAACGTGTTTTTAAGGGGATTCAATACCTTAAAGGATCACTTTATCTCGTGCATTATCAACGTTTTTAGTTTCTGTGTCCAAACTATCTAAAAGTTTGGCCATGATTGAGGCCAAATTTCGGGCGGTCTTGCCATGACTTGGAGAGCTTGAAGAGATCGTTTATTTGGAGAGATCCAAATAAACGACAGAAAACTAAAATTCGCCACTTGCTTTCCCGGAGAGCCTAGAAAACCATTTAACTTCTCTCGTTTTGTGCCAAAGACAAAGATATTCAGTTTTGATGAAACTTAAATCATTAGAAAGTGTGAAGTTTGTTTTTTCTTGATAAAACGGGGCTGATTTTTTTTAAACTCAGGAAACGGCAGTTCCTAAAGATTTTCTACATACCTACTTGTAAAATGCCAAAAACCAGCTCAAAAGAAGTGTATCAATCAACTTGGCTATTTTGGGAGTTCCTTGTAATGCAGCCTACTTTGATTGAAAACCTTGCAGGCACAATTTGATTGTCTTTTCAATCAAGTTTCATAGTCATACCACAAATTCTCAAAAGCTTTCAATGATAAATAGTTCCCTGGGAGAATTTGCCAATGTACCCCCCCCCCCCCCTCCCTCCCTCCCCCCAACACACACACACTCACTGGATACGGCCTTGGACTCTTTGTCTTGGAGACGGTCAGCTGATGTTGAGGATCGCAAAATCATTTTTAAGGTTATTTTTTTATTTAATGCGGCATGTAGATAGAACTGAATATCGGCAATGAAATGGTATGAGAATTTTCTCTTTATGTTCATATATTTAAACTCTATTAGAGCAGAAAAAATCTTGCACCGAAACTTGCAGACATTGAATATAAACGTCGAAATATTGAACATAAACCTTCACTTTTAGACTGATGTCTAACTTCAATTTGACACTGGCGCATACCTGCTTTTCAGCTTGAAAGGAGCTTTTCATTCAAAAGCCGATGAATCGAAAGCTTTGTGGAGCGACTTCAGATAGGCCCCTCTTACATAGATTTTAAAACTGTACTTAAGCTCTTAGAATGTAGTCTTTGGCTCAAGGACAAGTGCTTTTTGGCCTCCTGCAAAACTTGTACGCACCTTTCCAAATATAATGCCATATTTATAACAGTCGGCAATCCATATTTTCGCTAAAAATAACAAAGGCTTGACCCTAACCACTCTTTTGATAACGTCCTAGTCGAAACATTCCTTTGTGCACAGAATTATTAGCTTGTGGAATGAGGTAGATAGTGAAGAAAATTGAGGGTTTGAATAATTTTAAGCATTACTCAAACGATAAATTATACAATAAATGTAGTTTTTAAATTGTAAGCAAAAGAAAAAAAATAGAAATATTTATAAAATTATGAACATTTTTTTTATAGTTGCGGAATTGAAGGATGATGATGGATTGTTATTTGGTGATTTATGTTGTAGCTAATTGGGTGACGCTACTGTTAGTTGATAGGTTGACTAGTGAAATTGGATTAAATCAAATTTTGGATGAGGGTATATTTGCTTTCCCATGTTTACTGGACTGCCCCTTTGGACAGCCCTGTGTCAGAATCTTTGGCAGCGCAGAAGAGTATTATGTTGTTATGTATACTGTTAATATTTTGTTAAATAAATGAACTGAAATCTGTGATATCGCTATCCATATCTGAAATCGCAAAAAAATTGGACGAAACCAAAGTGTTGCAGCCACAACACAATTATTTTCATGCTAACGTTGAATAGTTCACCTAGCCAATATTAAATTATTATTGTTTTCTCTAGTTGTATGGAAGCTGCACTGGAAATTGCTATCCGAGGTATTGTATCTAATTTAAAGGCAAACAACTCGTTGACTTTTCAATTTCCATTAAATTTCCATTAAAATTTTCGTTGACTTTTCAATTCGTTGACTTTTCAAAATTTCGTTGACTTTTCAATTTCCATTTACCGATAAAAAACTCGGCATCTACCATCATTTCCAGACGAGCTATTGACCTCAAATTGATGTTTATCCAAACGTGCGAGGCCGTATCTAGGATTTTTTTTTTCGGGGGAGGTGGTTACGATAAAATTTTAAAAAACGCATCAAAAATTTGTTTATATTCATTTTTATTACGTTTTTACGAGTCGGACAAACATTTGGGGGGGGGGGGCGACCCCCCCCCCCCCCCCCTAGGTACGGGCTTGTTGGTTGTGTAACAAGCCTGTTTAGGTTTTCAGTGGCCTAGCTGCATACTCAGTGGCCTAGGCATGACTGTTATATAGGGAATGTAATACTCTGATGTTTTCGATTCTTGAATCTGAAATTGGTGACTGCACTAATCCTGGATAAAATATAATTAATACTTTTTTCTCTCTTTGTTGTCAATAAGATTCACTTAGAAGTGATTTGATGTTCCCAAGAACAATGAAATGTCTCTTAATTAGAGGCAATAGACGAGTTGATTTGTTTCACTTGGAAACCATGGTTCAGCATCTATATTGAATTTAATTAGGAATGGCTAAGAACAGAATGTTTTGTTTGATTTTGAGTTACTGAGTGGAGAAAAAATAATTTGTTAGTAACTAATTTTGAATGTCAGGATCGAACATTATAAACTAATGCGCTTGTCAATGGTAGTAAAAATAGTTTTTGGAATGAAGCAACCTCCCTCCTTTTTGCGGTCCTATTCACAACGTATTGTGGATTTGAAACCCTCAGCATTGGCTTAGCTAGAAATTTATCCTAAGGGGTCGGAGCTGTCAGCCACTTAATCAGTCTTCGCAAGGTTTCCGTTTTAGTTTTCCCGACCATGAGTTTTCTAGGAAACGGAACACGTCTGGCAAACGTTACAGAGTCCTGTATGCATGAAATATACAGGCCCACGACCTTCATGACGAACATGAGAATTTGCTATAAATGTATTCTTTTGTGAGAGTCGAACCCACGGCCTCCTGCAAACTCCTTAACTATTTTGCGGCCCTGTTCGCAATTTATTACAAATTTTGAGCCCTCAGCATTGATTTAGCTGGAAAGTTGTCCTAAGTGGAGCCTTTACGGGATTTTCATTTAAGTTTTTCTTTTAAGTTTTTCTATAGCTAGAAGAGGTTTCTAGGGGGACAATGAGTTTTCTGGGTATTGGGGCACGTCTGACGGACGTGCGACCTTTATAACAAATAATCTGGTAGAAAAATTGTCCTCGCTGGGAGCAGAACCTGTGCCCACTTGTAAATACCCTTGATTCTTTTTATGTGTTCTCTGTTTTATTACTGGGTATTAGCCTTCAGCACTGTCTTAGCTGGAAACTTCTACTAAGGTGTGAGATAGCTGGTCACCTAACCAGCCACTGCAAGCTTTTTATTTCAGACTGATGATAGAGAAGATTTCTAAGGGAGTAACGAATTTTTTTAGGGAATGTGACAAACATAACTGAGCCCAATATACATGAAGTTACGCCCACGACTTCATAATAAATAATGGGAATCTACTGTAGAACATATGCAATTGGTTTGTGTTTGAAAACTTCTTTGGTGAAGTTAAAAATCTGTCGCAAGTGGGAGTCGAACCCATAGTTATTATAGTAGTTGATATTTTAATTATTGACTTGTATTAATTATTAATCAAAATTTGTAGAACACGTCTGACTTCTATGCACTCCGATGATAGAAGCTTCATTTCCAAAATGAAGAATCAGAATCGAAACATTGTTGTCTTTTATGGTAGTCAAACGGGCACTGCTGAAGAATTTGCTAATCGACTGGCCAAAGAAGCAGCGCGCTATGGAATGAAAGCCATGGTTGCTGATCCTGAAGATTATGACATGGTATATATTTAATTATATATATTTATGACACACATACAGTGAGCTGATGCAGTCGTCCTAGTCGAGTGGTTAGCGCGCTAGACTTGAAATCCTTTGTCCGTGGGGACAGAGGTTCGAGTCCTGGTGTCGCTGGTTATTTAGTTTGGAATCTCGTCCTAGTCGAGTGGTTAGCGCGCTAGACTTGAAATCCTTTGTCCGTGGGGACAGAGGTTCGAGTCCTGGTGTTGCTGGCTATTTAGTTTGGAATGGGGGTCAGCAGCGTGACTCTGCAAGCTCAGCCAGAGTTGACTCATTTTAAAATGGGTACCTGGTGAAATCTGGGGAATATAAACAGGAGGGGTGTACAAAAGAACAGGATGGCTGGCCCCCAACTCCCCTATTATGTTTCTGGCTGAAGCGCCATGAAAAGGAGATCCGGATCACTGAAAGGGCAAGTCCGGTATTCTTTACCTTTTTTTAAGACATACTATGAAAAGTAGTGGAGTTAAAGGGATGGAAAATAATAGAAAAAGAAATTAGATTCACCCCACAAAAACAAATAAATAAATATACAAATATCAAACAGTATAAAGAAGTAACGCTTCAGAAGCATGCTGCAGAAGTAAGTTCCTGTTGATAATAGTGCGGAGTACGCGCCATGTCAGTAGCATCAAAACCAGCGTTGAATTTAAAAAGTAAGAACGTGGCAAAAGAAGAAGAAACTTGCAACACTGGGAATAATACATGCGGATTTGATTCATATCACTTTCTCAAAGCAAAGGGTAAAGACACACAAAGAGTATAGTATGGTCACAAAAATGTGCATAAATCGGAAATGTTCTTGTATTTCATAGATCAAGTGACTATAAAATTCTAAATGAAAAATGATAATACGAATCGCGTAACTATTTTTTGAATCTATTCAAAAAAGCGCCCTAAGAATAATTTTTAAAGAATCTATGGTACCCCTCCTTCTAAAAAAGGTCAAGCTGGAAACTCTTGAGCATAGGAGAGGAACGGTGTGCCTCCGTTTTGCGAAAAATACAATAATAAACCCTCGCACGGAAAACATTTCCCCCAAAAGACACTCCCCATCCAGACACCGCCTGCCACATGCTGTTTCTGAACCCGTCCCTATCTTGTCCCACATCCGTTGCTTAATCTCCAGGCATGAAAAACCCTTTGTCCCCTTCATTACTGATCAAATAAACCACTTTTTTTTTTTTTTTTTTTTTTTTTTTTTTTGTACTGGTGATACCCAAGTTAGTGTCCGTTTGGTTCTTTTGTTCCCTCCCCATTGTTTATGTGTTCTCTTTTAAACTTTTTTAACGCTATTTTTATCTCAATCTTTTTTGGTTTTGTTTTAGTTTTTACCTTTTTAACTTTCTTACATTTGGCGCTTTTTTTTTACTAATGAATGGCTTTGCCTTTCTGATATTGTTGTTTTTGGCATTGTTTAGACAGTTTTTTAGTTGTTGTGTTATTTTTATGATATTTTTTTATGACTCCGAAACGCGAATTCGGCCCTTCGGCGCTTGTGATAATCATTTTTTGAAATAAATATCTTATCTTTATCTTTATAAAAAAAACGTGATGATGTGATGGAGATTTATTTTTCATTTATTTTTTTTATTATTTTTTATATATAATTACTTACATAAATATTAGAATATATAAATATCACCTATATGTATTCATGCAAATATTTGTATATAAATAATTATTTTTATATTTTATTATACATAATTATTATTAAATATTTTCATTATTATAAGTCTTATCTATTATTACTTATAATTCAATTTTTTTTATAGTAGTATATAGGCTATATATGGGAAATTACCGATCATGAGACTAAAAATTATTGTCCCAGATCTGTGGTCCGCGAGATCAGGGCTGTGGGTTCCCTTTATTGGCTTAAATACTTCCTTAAAACAAAATACAGAGAAAAATCGAAGATTTACTCTGGCATTAATATTGCAATATAAAGAAACAACTTCAATTTGTTGCTAAAACACAAATTTTCTAAAATATAATAAGACCAAATTACAAAAAAAAATCGAACGTTTTAGTTTTATTTCTGTTATCTTTATCCTTGTTCTAAACTTAACGAGACAGAAGTTTTCATGTTTCAAACAAAAGCTTTTTTTGGCAATTTTTCTTTTGAAAAGTAGCTTAAGTTCACACTTCGGTATTTATTTGTATTGCTTTAACTGTTTGCCCTTTTAGTCTTTTCACCTTTTTTTTATTTACATACCTTTTTTTTGTATTACATACATTTTTTTATTTACAAATAGTTTTTTCCGAGTCTAAATTTTTCATCTTTTCCTTTTTTATTGTTACTTCTTACTTTATGTTTTTAAGTTCTTCTTCTTCTTTCTTTCTTCTTTGTCCTTTTGTCATATATATAACGGAACTTAAATAAGGATAACGCATCCGTGACCACTTTTTACATTAAAAAATCTAAAAACTTTACTCACAATTTTTCCTTCATCTAATTTTCTTTCTTCCTATATCTACTTTTCACACTTTTATTACTTTCTTTTACGCACTTTTATTACTACAGTTCAAACTTTTATTACTTTCCAATTTTTATACACTTTTTATTACCATGAAAATTTGATTATTAGCCTTGGAAATTTTGTATAAAAAGTAGTGCTCTTCAATTTTTTTTTTCAGAAAAAGTATTGTTTCTTTTGTTTTCAGGTTCTCTTCAATGTATAATTAATTGAATTTTTACAATTTTCTAATTAAAATCATTTAACTATTTTTAATTGTTTTAATAATTGTGTAATAATAAAATATTTTAATATTTTAATTACGGTATATTTAAGAATTATTTAGTTTTTGTGTTATTCAGTTTTATCGTCATCTTCTCAAAAACGGCAATTAAAATGAGAATGTCTTAAATGATCTATTAAAAAATTTTTTCCTGACAAAAAAAAAAAATATATATATTTCTACGTCTTCCTCTACGAAAATGCGATGTAAATGAAGATTTGTTTAATTGAAATGGAACGTTTTGGACATTTCTTTGGAACAAATATTTCCCCATCTCCTTCTCTAGAATGCTGATTAACATGAGGATTTGTTGAATAGTTTGTTCTGATTGAGCATTTAGAATACATCTACTGTAAAAAGATTTTTTACACTTCTCTTGCTCCTGAAGACCACGGAAAAGCAAACTGTTCCCTGTCATAAGGTTCGTCTGGGTTCTCAAAAATCAGGTTTAGACAAGTGTTCTATGGTCAAACAAACAAAAAAGTGTGCAAAGCTGTGGTTCAGTATCTGGAAGGAATCTAATAAGCCCCAATCAGGAGTTGTCTTCACACTGTTTTTGAATGCAAAGAAGAAGTTCATAAATCTATAAAAAAAAACCTAAAAAGTAGAGATGTTTCAGAGCAAGTCTAAAAAAATCCGAAAGTAATGCGAAAGTTCTTCAAGAAATTCCAGACCAGTGAAAAACCGTGTTCATCTGACATCCCGGAAGAGGAGTGGTGTGTAGTACGCCCTCTTCTCTAAACCGCCGATTAAAATAAGGATTTGTTGAATAAGCTGTTGTAAAATTCTTTTCTGGTGAAATTTGTCAATCTAATGGATCTGACCCCCTCCTCCCCCCCTACTAAGAACGATTGGAAAATGCACAAGACAAAAAATGATTATACACAACCATGGGCGTAGGCAGCATCTTGTGTAGGGGGGGGGGCAGCTGCTTCTGTGATGGAGGGGGAGGGATCTTACTAATACTTCCCGAGGTCCTTTGAATATAGGTCTTTAGAAACTAGTCATTCTATATTTCGCTAAAACTCGGCCTTTAACATTTTCCATGTTCTACTTTTCCTGCAACAGTATAACATAAGAGACCCACTATCCTACTTCCAATTTCCAGAAAACATAAACACCACAAAAGCGATTTGACACAAATCACATTATCGTTAGATTACAGCTTCTTCTAAGAATTCAACTCAAAAGTTTACAGTTGGGCAAAATTAAATATTAAAATTGGTATAGGGGAGACCGGCCCACGTCTAGCCAAAGCAAACAGTTTCAATACAAAAACCTATGGGGCTTCTGGTGGATTATAAACCCTCTGACAGATAGCAGTGTATTTTTTTTAAAAAAAGTCTGACCTTAATTAATACTTTTACCAAAAATTTCAGATTGGATCAGGTTTTTTGGTGATTAACTCTGGAATTTTGTTCAATTTTGTCTGAAAGCCTACGCCTAATTACGAATACTAGAAAACTCGCGTTGTAAACTCACATTGTATTCTCCTATTATTTGCCTGTTTTTGGCAGCTTCCGAGACGTGCCATCTTCACCAGTTTGCTGTTAGCATTTTTTCATCCTGTGGGATAGTGAACTCCCATGTTCGGCCACAATACCCAGGGTAAATTCTGCATGCCGTACCAAGGTGTCCAAAAGTGGGCTATGCTTGTAAAAGCTGTGTAAACAGCATATTTAAAGGTTGAAGGCAACCTTAATACCCAAAACTGTGTTATTTCTGGCGTTGTTTAATCCCGTCAGACTAGTAGGTGAACTGAAGTTCTTTTTTTTTCTGTTAAATTTCATTCAAGATAAAATGATTAAAAGTAAAACAGAAGAGAAAAGAAAGAAAGGTGGCTGTGATCCAGAAGAAAATAAAATAGCAGTTTTTTCTGTCTTATTCTACAAGAAGTCAGTTGGATTCTCTGGAAGTACCATGGGTGTCCCTAGAGGAACGCTGCAAGACTACATAAAAAAAAAAGTTGAGAAGCTGAATATCCCTCTAAAAAGTCTGGACCTCAATTTCCTTACACCCTGTTACAACCCATGATCAATATTTACAGAGGAACAAGCAAAAAGACTAAAAACTTACTTGAAAACGATAGCTGATTTGCTTTCGACTGTATTCCCCTAGAAGCGTGTAAATTTGCATACACTTATGCCATTATTAAGAGCATAAACGTACCGGATAACGGAACTGCAAAGGCAGTGGAAACAGTGGAGGAATTACTGGTAAAGATTGGTACCGTGGTTTTATGGATTGACTTAAAACTCTATCAGTAAGAACGCCAATGAGTACAAGCCTATGACGGACAACTGCTTTCAACTGTCACAGTGTAGGAGCTTTCTTTAACAACCTGGATTGAGACCTATATTAACACATGTTCAGACCACAAGACATTGGAACTTTTGACGAATCAGGTCTGAAAAAATCCACAAGCCTGGTAAAATCATTGCACAGCGAGGGCAGAAGTAAGTAGGGAAGGTCACGTCAGCAGAAAGAGGTCAGTTGACCATGATTTGTGCTGGTGTTAATGTGTTGGGAACACAGTCCCTCCTCTACTTATTTCCCCACAAAAACAGTGTCCGGAAATTTTACTCAGGGGAGCTTTACCAGGAACCATCATGATCAGCTCAGAAAATACTTCTGGCTGGATGACTGCCTCTCATTCTTTGCTTTACTTGCAGCATTTTATCAATCAAGTCAAACCCAAAAAATCAACAGGAAAAAAATATGAAAAACTCAGAAGTGCTCACTGACACCCCTATAAAAGAATGCATTACTACTAGGATAAAAGCTGTATCTGCCAAAAAGCCCTAGTCCTGGAACGGAAGAAAGTCAGACAAGTGAAAAGACTAAAAAGCAAAAGGCGTGTCTCTGGCAACAAGAGTTACAGTTAGAGTGACGATTCTGACGTAGATGATCCTGTATACAACAACTCTTCAGACCCCAGCATAGACATTGAAGACAAGCCCCCTACCAGCAACTTCTAATTTGACACTGAGAAAGTCAAGGCTGGTGATTACATTCTGATTGAGCTGAAGAGCAAGAAAGGGGATTCTGTTCACAATGTTATCATTATCAAAAGTAGCAACTGAAGAACTTAAGGTCCTCTTTTGGAAGAAGACTGGAGCAAGACACTTTGCGCTAACTGACGAGATGAATAGTGTCTTAAAGACAGAAGTTGAAATAAAACTGCCACCACTGAAAGGTAAAACACCAAGATTAGCGGAGCGGCTTACTTTTGGTGTTGATCAGTCAATGTATAATTTGAAATTAATACTCTTTATTTTTTTTAAACCTTAATGAAATTGATTTTGTAGTTTTTTATGCTGACAATATTCTTTCTTAATTTTATAGCCGAAAAACAAGCTTTAACGTTCCCCTGGTCACTTTTTTTTTCTTTTGTCCGGTGGCCAAACGTAAGGCAGAGATGACTGAACCAGTGCCGGGATGGCCCAGGTTTGGCACTCTTGACCACTTGGATAGAGAGGCATCCAGGTGGAAAAATGGCGGAGTATTTCTAATTGTCTTTTTCAAGGATGGTATTGAATGAGTTACTTTGCTTTGACATGCTCAGCAACTTCTTATCGCTTGAATCAATTCATGGAGAATTAAACAAGTCAAAATCAGCCGATCGTGGGCCAGTCTCCTATCCATATATCGGACCGAAAATCAATATTGAAGATCGAAACGTAAATGTTGATATCGCAAACGATATTTGGAAATTTCTGTTTTTTTTCAGCTTTTTTAAACATCTACCAGGTAACATCCACCAAAAAATTCTAATATACGAAAAGTTCTCCCTAATATCTATCGTAAATTTGAAGTTCTAGGGGGGGGGGCAGCTAACCCCCTCCTGCCCCCCTTCCCTACGCCCATGTATACAACGGAACAGAAATGAAGTAACGTGCCGTAGTGACCTCTTTAGCGATTAAAAAGTCTTAAAATTTATGAAGTTTTTTTAAGTCTAAATTTTTTCATCTTTTCCTTTTTTATTGTTACTTCTAACTCTATGTTTTTAAGTTCTTCTTCTTTCTTTCTTCTTTTTCTTCTTGTCATATACAAAACGGAACTTAAATAAGGATAACGCATCCGGGTGACCACTTTTTACATTAAAAAATCTAAAAACTTTAATCCCATTTTTTCCTTCATCTAATTTTCTTTCTTCCTATATCTATTGTTTTTTCTTTCATCTTATTTCCTTTTTATTCAACTTTTTCTTTTTCCATCCTTCGTTCTTCATCTTTTTCCTCATATTTAACGATTCATCAATAAGAGGAAGGATCACAGCGAACGTTTTACCGTTTAAATAAATCAAAATATTGTAGCTGCTTTTTGCCTTTTTTTCGGAATTTCCCTCTTTTTATATTTGTTGTTTTTTCTTCTATTTTTGTTCTTCGTCTTCTTTCAGCTTTATTTAAGGATGAGCTGGTTCAGCTAGTAGATTTCCTTTATCTTTTTTTTTGTATATATTTTCTTATATTTCTTAAGAGTTTTCTTTATCTGATATTTGTCGCTGTTTCTTCCTTTTCATTTATTCTTCCTTCTTCCCTCTTTCTCCCTTATTTTTCCATATACATAACGGAACGTAAATTACTCAGCAAATGGAGAGCAACACGGAAAATGTTATAGTCATTAAAGAAACTAAAAAAACTTTAGTCATTATTTTCTTTTTCTTCTAAATTTTCTTCCACTTAGTTCTGTTATTCTTTTCTGTTTCTTATTTCTACTTATTTTTAAATTCATTTTAGGAGGAACTGGTTAAGCTGGGTGAGATAGAAAACTCAGTGGCAGTCTTTTGTCTGGCAACTTATGGCGAAGGAGATCCAACTGACAATTCAATCGAGTTCAATGAATGGCTTCAAAATGGTGAAGTTGACTTAGGCTGTCTTAACTATGCTGTAAGACTGCTATCTCTTTGGATATTTCTTTTATAATATCACTTAGGTTGAAGTAGACGTTTTTTCACGTAAAAACACTTACGTGACGTATCCGTACATACTATGTGTCCAATACTACTACTAACTCACTGAAGCACCAAGCCGCCTCAGGCCAAAAAAAATCTACGCAAGCTCCCCCTCCGTCCCTTTCTATTCAAAGCCTCTCTCTTTACACCCTCCCAAGAAGTTCTGATTTTCCTTAAATCTTTCCTTACGTAGTTCTCCCACCCCATTCGTGGACAACCTGCTTTTCGTTTGACCCTAGATGGTTGGCCGACTAGGGTGATCTTTGGCAATCTGCCATCCTTCATCCGCAAAACGTCTCCCGGCCATCTCAACCTTTGTCTCATTATAGCCCTAGTAAGGGAGATTGAACCACACTTTTCGCACAGCTTACTGTTTGAGATACGGTTAGTCAGTCGGGTACCCAAAACAATCCTTGGAGTGTGTTCAATAGTACGTTGGATATGTGTTCAGTTACGAATAATTTTGGGAACTGCAATAATTGGATTTCTATTAAGAGGCATAAATCAAACTGTTCGTGGTAACGAACTGTAAGTAAGGAGCGACCCGGCTCAATAGTAACCGAAACTTTAAAAACAGAATTTTGATACCAATAGATACATCAAAAGAATTGGATACATCAAAGAAAGTAAAAGAAAAGGTTTCATCAAGTTTAGTCCTACGCATCAAAAGTTACGAGCCTGAAAATTTTTGCTTTATTTTCGAAAAAAGGGGGAAACAGCCCCTAAAAGTGATAGAATCTTAATGAAAATTACACCATCAGATTCAGTGTATCAGAAAACCGTACCGTAGAGGTTTCAAGCTCCTATCTGCAAAAATGTGGAATTTTGTATTTTTTGCCAGAAGTAAGATCACGGGTGCGTATTTATTTGTTTTTTTTTTTCCAGGGGTGGTCCTATTAATCCAGTGGTGGTCGTATTAATCCAGTGGTCCTAGAATATCGTGAAAGGGCTCACTCGAACGGAAATTAAAAATTCTAGTGCCCATGGAAGATATTTTCATGGAGGAAGGGACATTTCTATGAAGGCGGTGCCGGGTTTCACAGCATTGTTTAAAAAGTTGACATAAATAAAAAACAAGTTTTTTCAATTGAAAGTAAGGAGCAACTGAAAGTAAATAGATATTATGTATATGAGTGAGCTCGCCCCCTAGTCAATACCTCGCTTCTTACGCTGTAGTTTTTTTTTTAGTACTTTCAAAAGAGCTGTCTATTCTAATTAAACGGCCTTTGTGATTCAGGGTGTCATTCTTAAAGAATTGGGACACAATTTGAACTTAGCGTAAAGAGCGACACTCGTTAACGAGTGTCAAAAATAAAATGACCATTATTTATAACTTTATTACGCAAAAACGTTTTTAGTACAGGACGTTTCGTAGTTACCGCTGCTAGTCTCATGTTTCTGTTAAGGTAATTGTAAATATCTTACTGCGAAAATACGGACTGCCGAACGTGTTAAAAGTGCGGACACCTTCTGTGGATTAAGAGTGATAGATTGTGACTAACCATCTAGGGCCAAACAAAAAATAGGTTGTCTCTGAATGCGTAGGAAAAGGTCAGAGGAAAGGATTTAAAAGGAATGGAATTTTCTTGGGAGAGGGTAAAGAGTGAAGCTTTGAATAAAGGGGGGGGGGGTGTTAATTTGGTTTGAATAGTACTTTAGCCTAAAGTCATGATTCAGGATTTGAAATTAAGAAATCCAATTCACTATCTCTCTCTCTTTCTTTCATTCTCTATCTATCTCTCTCCCTCCCTAACTCTCTTCTTCCTCTTATCCTTTATTCCTCTTTATCTGACATGTGTCAAGCCGAACCAGCCTTTCCTGATAAAACCAAAGTATACATCTTGTTCCCTTTTGAACTTCTTTTTTCTTTTATGCAATATAAAGAGAAGTTGAGAATGGATAATGGAACAGTTCGAATTGATGTACTTTATTGAGACTTCGGTGAATAGCTTTATTATTTAAAAGGGTAATGCTAGGTATGACTTGTTGTTTTCATGGTTGCAGTGTTGTATGCAACATAGTAAAGAACGAATACTAGTCCATAGTAACCTAAAACTTGAAAAAGTGTTTCGAAAAAAAAGACTGTCAAGGAAGGAGTTGTAAAGTCAACTTTCAAGGTTTTTGCCCTCAGACACGAATTTGAGTCTCTACCCCCACTTGCTACAAAAGAGGGTCCTTTTTAGAATCTACTTTCAAGCTTTTCCATAAGGGAAGGAATTCCTTCCGTCTACTACTACTACTAATGAGTCACCGCAGTACCAAGCCGCCTGAGGCCAACACGGCTACGCACGCTTCTCCGTTTCAATCTATTCAAAGTCTCCCTATTTACACCCTCTCAGAAAATTCTCATTTCCCTTTAACCTTTCCTTACGAGATCCATCCACCCCAACCGAGGACGACCTGCTTTCCGTTTAGCCATAGACTGTTGGCCGAAAAGAATAATCTTCGGCAATCTGTCATCCTTCATCCGCACAACGTGCTAACCATGTCAACCTTTCTCTCATTATGACCCTAGAAAGCAGGATTGAACCACACTTTTCGTATAGCCTTCTGTTTGGAATATGGTCTGTCAGTCCGGGACCCAAAATATCAAATATGGTGGGTACACCAAATATGGGTTAAGCGCAATTCAGATTTTTTTAATGTTTCCTTTCTCTTGTCAACGGTTATTACATTGGTTTGGCCAACTTTAAGCATCTTATCTTTAAAATTACTGTCTTGTTTTGATTTTTCTTTTGCCTTAATTAGTTTTAGTCTTTGGCTATTGGTTAATTGGTTGCTGGTTATTTTTCTTTCAGAGATCAACTTGAGTTTTCTCTAATCATTTTCACACAATTGCAATAGAAAAAAAAAAAATCAAATATGATTAATTTTAGACATAATCTTAAATTTTCCTAGGAGGATACTTTAAAGTACATTCTATTTTTATGTGTGAATTTTACGTTGAATTTTAACGCGTTTCCTCCCCGTTGTTGGCGATTATTTATTATAAGCGATTTTAAACGAATAGTTTGGCTTTCGTAATCGGTATTGAACAATTATTTGTATAATTAGTTTGGCCTTGGTAATTGGTATTTAACGATTATAAAACAATTATAAACGATCAGGTTGTCCTTGGTAATTGGTATTTAACGATTGCATAAACAATTATAAACTGTTAGGTTGACCTTGATAATCAGTATTTATCGACAATAAAAACGATATAAACGATTAGCTTGACATTGATAATCTGTATTTAACGATTACAAACCATTACTTTGGCAATGGAAATCTGTATTTAACGATTGTAAAAACGATTTTAAACGATTAGATTGATCTTTGTAATCGGTATTCAACGACTATTTGTATAATTAGTTTGGCCTTGGTAATTGGTATTTAACGATTATAAAACAATTATAAACGATCAGGTTGTCCTTGGTAATCGGTATTTAACGATTGCAAAAACAATTATAAGCTTTTAGATTGGCCTTGATAATCAGTATTTATCGACAATAAAAACGATTATAAACGATTAGGTTGACATTGATAATCTGTATTTAACGATTACAAACCATTACTTTGGCAATGGAAATCTGTATTTAACGATTGTAAAAACGATTTTAAACGATTAGATTGACCATTGTGATCGGTATTTAACGATTACGAAATTGATTACAAGCGATTAGTTTGGCCTTGGTTATCGATATTTAACAATTGTAAAAGCAAT
The DNA here is from genome assembly GCA_027921565.1 of Artemia sinica. Taxonomy (NCBI): domain Eukaryota; kingdom Metazoa; phylum Arthropoda; class Branchiopoda; order Anostraca; family Artemiidae; genus Artemia; species Artemia sinica. Next base: position 7,829,703 of record CM051259.1, on the reverse strand, counting down.
TATACATGATTAGGAAGGCCTTGATAAACGATATTTAACGATTATAAAACAATTATAAATGATCAGGTTATCCTTGGTAATTGGTATTTAACGATTGCAAAAACAATTATAAGCTTTTAGATTGGCCTTGATAATCAGTATTTATCGACAATAAAAACGATTATAAACGATTAGGTTGACATCAATAATCTGTATTTAACGATTACAAACCATTACTTTGGCAATGTCAATTTGTATTTAACGATTGTAAAAACGATTTTAAACGATTAGATTGGCCTTTGTAATCGGTATTCAACGATTATAAACAATTAGTTTGGCATTGGTTGTCAGTATTTAATATTTATAAATACGATTCTAAACGATCATGAAAATCTTATGTATCATTTTTTGAATCGATTCAAAAAGCACGAGACGAGTTAGCTTGTCATGAGAAGGCAGGCTTCAGACATAGGCTACTCTGAACGAATATTGACGATTCCTGTCATCCTACTGCAGTAAAGTAGATCTTTATCTACCTCTTCTCTTCGCTTTTATTGCTGCCTCTCTTATTAATGAGGAGCTATGGAGAGTTACAGCTGGAGGTGTTGCGCCACAATAAATTATCGAGATACTAAGAAGCGAGTGCGAAAACACCGAGACTTGGGTCTAGGCAGCAGGCAACGTCACTTCTAAATTTCAGTGGAGTTTGGAGTAATGCAAGGATTTCTTCTGTACTAAGGATGCTATTCAACTACGCCATAGACTGGGTTATGAACAACGCTTTGAGGAATCACAGCGGAATCGCCATCAGATAAATAGATGGATCTTGCAATTTCTGACAGATCGAACAAGGTGGTCATCGGAAGTTATTCCAAGGTTCTTTGTTGCCGGGAAGGGCAATTCATCGTTGGATTCCTGCCAAAAAGCAATGGCTACGTCTTTTCTGTGTAAAAGTTCAAACATTAACATTTACACCTTAATAGGAAAGCTACACCTTCTTAATTTGTTTGGTGTCATTTGATTTTAGGTTGTTACACCATTTTCGGTTGTACTTCCAAAGACAGTTACACAAAAGACAGTTGGTGTCATTTGATTTTAGGTTGTTACACCATTTTTGGTTGTACTTCCAAAGACAGTTACACCTTAATAGGAATGCTACGCCTTCTTAATTTGTTTGGTGTCGTTTGATTTTAGGTTGTTTGTGAATAATTTTACCAAGGTTTCTACTTTTTAAGATTTGCCACTCGCTACTGACAAAATCCCAATTACTCCATATGGGGATCCTTTTCATTAAAAATTGAATTACTCATTTTTTCTAATTTTCTAAAAGTATATAGTTTCTAAGTTTTTACCCAGCAATTAAACTTCACTTTTACTGTCTTTGGTGCTTTGATTATTTTATGTATAATAAAAATTGTTTTTATAATATTTATTTGTTGTTTTGTTGATTTTTTTGTTGTTTTAATAATTGATTACTTATATTTGAAAGGTTTTTGGGCTTGGTAATAAAACTTATGAACATTACAACGCTATGGGCAAATTTGTGGACAAGAGAATTGATGAACTTGGTGGTCGCCGTGTTTGTGAGCTTGGCTTAGGAGACGATGATGCAAAGTAAGCAATAATTTATTTAAGCCAATTGGATAAAGTCTTGAAAATCTAAAGAAAAAGTGAAGAATTATATTTCAGGTGCTGATATAAGAATATAGAGCAGCCATTATTAAGTACAAAAATGTACACAAATATTAAATATTATATTTGATACCCAATTATAGTAATATTTAAATATTTATTATTTTATTTAGCTTAATTATCCGGTTTTTATTTGATTTATTTATTTAACTTATACTATTTTAATCATTGTTAATCTATTATGTTTAAATGTTTTATACCCCGGAAATATTGATTGGACAAAAAAAAGAACTATCTCCCCTCAGAATAAATCTAGATAAATTAAGAGCGTAAACAAAGTAATAACTAAAATGAATAAAAAAATAAAGTAAAGAAACGTATAAAATGAAAAATAATTAAAATAAATAAAATAATAAAATAAATAAAGTAAAAAAGTCTAAACATAGGGTGGAACCTTAAAAAAACACAAACACCTTTAAAAACACCATAATAAACGTACAATTAATAATAAATTGGAACCCACTGTTTGCAGAATTTTTTTTTGTATCTGTCAGACAGCATCTACTGTGAATTGGGGAAAAGCTTTATTTTTTCTTTTTATCCCAAATCCTCTCTCATTAGCATAAAAAAGACACATCAAAATACAATTAAAACCAAAGCAACTCGAACTTTAGACGTCACATACATCGAGGTTAGTTGCTAAACAAGAAGGTTTTTTCTTGGGAATAATTCTGAAACACAGAAACTAATTTTGATTTTCTAAAGAAGAAAAATAAACGGGAAAACTCACTCCCAGTGTAAAAGAGATTATAAAAAAGAGAGTACAATGCAAGTGGTAAAAGAAAAAAGGCAAAGGCGATGGTTTTCTTTTTAATTTAAATGAATAAAATTAATGTGAATGAAAAATATAAAAAAAAGTCTAAAACACCTTTTGACAAAGGTGTTTTAACTAAAACACCTTGACAAAGGTGTTTTAGTTAAAACATCTTTAATTTCCCAAAAAAGCTCGAATAAAGTAAAGTAGATTGAATAAAATAATCAATCAAACGTGTATTCTTATTCCTTTCAAAAGGTTCTCTTTTAGTTACCCTTTTCTATATACGGTACCTGAATTTTTAGTTGATATACCCGGCTATATTTTCGCAACCGTGGGCACCGTTTTGGCAACCGTTCTTTCAATCCATATATATATTTTTTTTTCTTGTGTTTCATTTAATCATAGGGTAATTGGCTCAATTTCTAAAATTTAAAACCACTTTTTGGCTTTAAAATATCTTTAATATACTTGAGGTGTTCAAATAAAGTAAATTTTGAATTAAAAGCAACCTTTATAAATTTGAAAAGAATTTTAAGTAAATTTTACACAAATTATTCTGCAAAATAGAAGACTTTTCTTCAAAATTGTATCATTTTCCCAGTTTTATTTACTGTGCAGAAAGGTGATGGTGCCACTCACAATAAAAAAACAATGTTGCCATTTACTCTGCCAGAATTATCTGATCTATGTGAACAAGTAACAAAATGCTTTTTCAATTTAATACGGCTTTTATACACCTGAAAAATGCTTACATAAAGTAAGTTTTGTATCATAAGACATAGTGTCCTTTTCTTCTAAATCGTTTTGTTTTCTCAATTTATATGCCATGCACAAGGGGTAATGTTACCATTGCATCCGTTCAGTTAGCTGAACTGTGAAAACTATGTGGTAATTCTAGTGCGAATGGAGACGACCTTGTTGGTTTGGTCTTGTTGGAGACGACCTTGATGGTCTTCTCCTTGATTGGGTTAGCTGGGAGACGATTGGGAGACGCTGTCGTATAATTTCATCACCGGTGTTAGATTCCGAGCCCTGAAGCTACAGTAGAGTTTTGAACTCTGGGTTCTGTATTACCAACCTGAGTTCAAAACCCACAGCACCACTACAGATCCTGACCTTGTTGCATCTATAGGTTTTGAACCACTCTGGCTGAGCTTTTTTAAAATGTTTATGTTTTATTTCGCTTGTTAGGTTTTTTTTTGTTCTTGTGTGTTTAATTTAATCATAGGGTAGTTGGCTCAGTCTCTGAAATTTCAAACCGATTTTTTAGTTTAAGGTCCCTTTGATCTGTATGAAGAGTGCTCAAATGAAGTAGATTTTTATTAGTTGTAATTTTTGTACAAAGTAATTTAAAATAAATTTGTTAAAAGTAATTTTTTAAGTAAGTAAATTTGTTTCTTAAAAATATTTATGTTTTCTAATTTAATATATCGTGTACAAGGGGCAGTATTGTTACTTTGTAAAAGATGTTACCACTTCTTCTGTTGCAGTTAGAGCTGCAATGTGCGAATAACGTTCCGAATCTTCAAATTCATTGAAATATCCCGAAATTTAACGTTTGTAATTACGCATGTCAACAAGAAATAGAAATTGCTAATTTTTATCAATGTTTGTCTTTAGGGGGAATCCTATTTTATTTTTGGGGTATGCCCCTAGACCCCACAACAGAACACGACCTTGCTGTATCTGTAGGTTTTGAAACACACTGGCTGAGGGGAGAGTTCGGAGAGCCGAATTTTCTTTTGGGGAAATTTAAAAAACACTTTAAGATCTGAGGATAGATAGCTTTACTTCCATGAACTGCAGTATGCTAGAATCTTTGAAGTGGAAGGTCCGTAATAAGGTCAAATATTGATTTTCAGTACGTGCAGTATATTTGAAGCATATATTATAATCAAAATCTTTCTGTTACAAACCCCCCTCTTTGAAGTGAAATTTGAAATGTAGTAAAATTTTAAATGAATTGAATTTCTTTTCTTGATTTTCTTGATAAATATCTTGAAGGGAAATACATTATATGTAGGCTATACAACCTACCCCTTACCCCCTTTTATACAGATAATTATTCTAATTTTTCTGTCGCAATGCGTTATATTTTTATAATTAATTATAATTCTAAGAAATTAAGAATGTTAGAGTCACTTAACGGCTCGTAAATTTAGTCAGTCTTAACACTCCCTTTCTTGGATATTTTTTATTCATGTTTAGGGGATTCGATATCTTAAAATCATTTTCCGAGCCTCAGGGTCGGCTGACCTTGCCGTCTTGGCCCCAGGCGGGTTGGTGCTGCAAAGAGTTGTTAGTAGTAGGGTTAATAGTTGCTTTTTCAGAGCTAGGAGGACAATCAAAGACTGGGTCGAACGTATTCTATATTGGAGGAACGGTTGAATCAGGAATGATATAAAACGTAAACTAAAACCTATATTAATTAGATACAAAATAAGTCTTTATTAAAATGTTGCTTATTAAAAACTGGGGTAGTAGAAATACATCTTTTATTCGTAGCATGGTGGATAATGCACATAAAACGTGCAGAGTTGAAGGAGTGCTTCAAATGACCCAAATTGCGAGTTGACTTGCCAAGATTAGCCTTAGACTTAAGGGGATCCGATATCTTATATTAGGTATGCTAGAAAATTTAAGGGACTGCCCTTTCCTGAACTTAAAAAGAACGCTCTGTCCCATTAAAAAAAAAGCGAAGTAGACACCTTCTAATGATGTAAGTCTCTTTAAAACTGAATACTTCTTTCTCCGGCACAAAACGGGAGAAATTAAATGGTTTTTCTGGAAATTAATTAAATTAAAATTAAATTAATTCTAATTAAATTAATTAAATATTAGATTAAATTAATTTCCTGGAAATTAGGCATTGGCTTTTAGTTTTCTGTCCTTTATTAGGATCTCTTATCCAAGCTCTACAAGCTGTGGCAATACCGTGCAATCATTTTTAATAGTTTGACCACACAAATTAAAAAGTTTATAATGGGTGAGATAGGGTGATAGCAACGATATAGTATGAATGTTTGGAGCATAGTCCCTCGCCCCCTTTCCCCCACGGAATATATTCAAGTCCCCTGCTGTTCAGTCTAGGGTCCTTTATCCTTTACATGATTTAGGGACTAATTCTTCTATTCTTTTTCTATTGTTCGGGAAATTGGTGGAATTCCTTATTTTTAAGAAAAAAAATTTCTTTTTCTTATTTTTTAATTTTTGTATACGGCTGCAATCAACCTATGTGCTTCAGAGTGCCAGGAGGGAGGGGCGCTAAAATTTTGGAAGATACCTTGTTTCACTGTGTTTTCAGACGTGTTTTACCGTGTTTCAGACGTGATTATTCAACAACATGCTACCTACTAGTCGATCTAGACTTGGTCCAGGAAAGTGTATAAGCATCCTCATTTTGTAAAGAATTGATTTATTGTAAACAAATTCAAATTTCCGGTTTTTTTTACTGTCTTTGTAAATTTTATTTAATGTCTTTAAGCTTTCCAAGGCCAGTAAATTAAAAAAAAAAGATTAGCCTTGAAATCTTTTTTTATGTTCTCAGATGTCTAGCACTGGCCTATGTAGGTAACCATACGGATATGTAACCGAAACAAACGATCGCTACTGGAACGCAATTGCTCAAAATAGTATTTCTACAAGAATAATAGCTTATTTGTGTTTTTTGTATTTTATTAAATTTGTGTTTTTTTGTTCAGTTTTAAATTTGTTCAGTTGTTGAATTCATAAATTTGAACTGTTCAAAATGATGTTGCTGCGGGAGTAATGGTTTATTTGTGTTTTTTTTTTATTTTATTAAATTTGTATTCTTTGTTCAGTTTTAAATTTGTTCAGTTGTTCAATTCATAAATTTGAACTGTTCAAAATGATGTTGCTACGGGAGTAATCGTTTATTTCTGTTTTTTATTTTATTTGATTAAATTTGTGTTTTTTGTTCAGTTTTAAATTTGTTTAGTTGTTCAATTCATAAATTTGAACTGTTCAAAATGATGTGGCTACGGGAGTAATCGTTTATTTGTGTTTTTTTATTTTATTTTATTAAATTTGCGTTTTTTGTTCAGTTTTAAATTTGTTCAGTTGTTCAATTCATAAAGTTGAACTGTTCAAAATGATGTTGCTACGGGAGTAATAGTTTATTTGTGTTTTTTTTTATTTTATTAAATTTGTGCTTTTTGCTCAGTTTTAAATTTGTTCAGTTGTTCAATTCATAAATTTGAACTGTTCAAAATGATGTGGCTACGGGAGTAATCGTTTATTTGTGTTTTTTTATTTTATTTTATTAAATTTGCGTTTTTTGTTCAGTTTTAAATTTGTTCAGTTGTTCAATTCATAAAGTTGAACTGTTCAAAATGATGTTGCTACGGGAGTAATAGTTTATTTGTGTTTTTTTTTTATTTTATTAAATTTGTGCTTTTTGCTCAGTTTTAAATTTGTTCAGTTGTTCAATTCATAAATTTGAACTGTTCAAAATGATGTGGCTACGGGAGTAATCGTTTATTTGTGTTTTTTTATTTTATTTTATTAAATTTGTGTTTTTTGTTTAGTTTTAAATTTGTTCAGTTGTTCAATTCATAAAGTTGAACTGTTCAAAATGATGTTGCTACGGGAGTAATAGTTTATTTGTGTTTTTTTTTTATTTTATTAAATTTGTGCTTTTTGCTCAGTTTTAAATTTGTTCAGTTGTTTAATTCATAGATTTGAACTGTTCAACCAAAATGATTTTGCTACGGGAGTAATCGTTTATTTGTATTTTTGTATACTGTTAAATTTGTATTTTTTGTTCAGTTGTTAAATTTCTTAAATTCTCAAATTATTAAGTTGTTCAATTCATAAATACGAATTGTTCAAAACGATGTTGCTACGGGAATAATAGTTTATTTGTAGTTTTTGTGTTTTATTAAATTGTATTTTTGTATTTGTATTTTTTAAACAATTTTTGTATTTTATAGCATTGAAGAAGACTTCGTGACGTGGAAAGAGAAATTTTGGCCGGCTGTAATGGATTTCTTCAATTTGGAATTTAAGCTTCAAGATATCTCAATGCGCCAATATAAGCTTGTGACACCGCCGATGGACTTGCCTCAAGAAAAGATATTTAAAGGAGAGATTGCTAGACTCAGATCCTTCACCAATCAAAGGCCGTAAGAATTTTTATCTCTGTTTTATCATGTGAAAATGTCCAAGAGATTTCGCTATTTAAATTTTGGCTGGCGTTTTTAGTGGGCTTTATTTTGGTTTTATTTAATTTGTTTAATTTTTTTTCTTGAAATTTATTTTAAATGAAATCATTTACTGAAAAACAAGATACGCCACTTCATAGGCATGGTCCAAACATGGTATCTTTGATTAAAAAAAATGAAAAGAAAAAAAAGAAGGTAAATCTAAAATGTTTAGTCAAAACTGTAAAATATGTAATAATACTTACAATTGGTTGACACCTGAAAAATTACCAAAAGCTACGAATGATTAAAAATACGATTAAAACTCAGCGCGAAGCTTCGCAAATAGCTTACCGGTTTACCCGGAGTCGGCAATCCTTCTGTTTTGTCGTTCTGCTCATAGAAAGTAAAAACCATCGGAGTTTTCCTAGAAAATAAAAATCGAAAAAGACATGTCAAATGAGAACCTGCCATTATTACTACTAGTAACCGCTCATTGCGGCACCATGCTGCCTTACGTCAACACAGCTGCACCAGCTCCTCCTCTGACCTAATGTATTCAGTGGTTCACTTTTTACCGCTTCCCATCAAGTTCCAGTTTCTTTTACATTTTTTCTTATGAGCTTTTCCCACTCCCTTCGGGGACGATATGCGTTTCGTTTGGCTTCAGTCGGATGACCAAAAAGCATAATTTTCGGGAAACTGCCTTTCATCATCATTTACATCATCATCGGTAAAACATGACCTAACAATCTTAAACTTTCATCCATATAAAAATGGGGTAGAACGTTTGAACGTTTTTTGTACGTTTGATTGTTTGATATATAGTCATTCAAACCAGTATCTAAAACTCTCCTTATGAGATTCTTCTTGAAACCTTTTAACAAAAGTTCCCAAGCCTTTTAAAGTATCTGTGTTTCAATGCCATACTTGACCACTGTCGAACCACTGTTTTTATTTAGTTTATTTTTATTTTTTTTTGAAAAAAGGATTTGACATCATTCTTAAAGTACAATTTTAAGGGGAATCTGTGCCCCAAACTAAGTTATTCATTATACATTAGGGTCCACTTGGTCAGGGACATTTGGTTTTATGTTTCAAGCTCTGTAGGAAAAGAAGGTTGTTGCCCTTGCAATGGCCTCATTTTCATACAAGGCATTTTTTTCGATTTCCTTTTTTTTGTATATTTGGCCCTCCTTGACCTGCGCAGTTGCTTAAGGGTCAGAACATGTTTGTGCTGCAGCATGTTGTCAGTGGTAGTAGTATGGCCCCCTTGGTCCTCTCCCTAATTTCATTACTAATATAAGGATAGAGTATATAAAATTTTACTGATTTGCAATGTTTAAATGTGTCTGGTGATAATGCAGAAAGATATTTCGAATAGTTAGCTAATACTGAGATTTTCTGTTCAACTGTGTATTTTTTGATAAATTCGACTTAATTAGCACTTCAATGTAACATCATAATTAATTCTTTGTAATTAATATATCAATTTTGTTTGACTTATGCCCATAAGGACATATATTTGGATATTATATATATATATATATATAGATATATATATATATATATATATATATATAGATATATATATATATATATATATATATATATATATATATATATATATATGTATATATATTATACATATATATATATATATATATATATATAATATTATATATATATATATATATATATATATATATATATATATATAATATATATATATATATATATATATATATATATATATATATATAATATATATATATATATATATATATATATATATATATATATATATATATATATATATATAACAATTAGAAAATAAAACAATTCGTGGTAACAAATAATTTCTGTTCGTTTTAAGTTTTAATGTTTTTTTATTTAATTTAATTTTATATAAGTAGGTGTTTTTCAACACAAAACATTCTGTTTACAAGACAAATCAAGGTCAGTGTTACGAGT